>NIJG01000161.1:1825315-1857921 GCA_002201625.1 Euglossa dilemma
CTCGTCTTCGGTCTCCGCTCGACCCCCGCGTCCAGGAGGTGTCGCGACGCCCGACCGTCGCGAACGCCACCGCATGCGTAATCGCCAGACAATGAAGTATAACATTACGTTTCACGGTAATAACAAACGGGCAAATACGCGGCAACTCGAGCGAGAGAGGTAAATCACCGCGTGTCGGCTCAGACGCGAGACTATAATTTCCCTCTCGGCTCTTTAATAATTACACGCGATGCAACGAGTTGCGTAATTGGTCCAATTGGAACATTATTATCACCGTGCGAGCCCCGACGTTCTTCTTCTTCCTTTCCTTCTTTTCGTTTACTCCGCATTTCCATAATAACGCTCGGGGAGACGGGGAGAGCGCGGCACGGAATCGCGCCCCCGCGCTCGCGTTTTTAACGTTCCTAGTCGGAAGCATTTCCATATCGGTGAACGGGATCGAACGAATGCTACCCTTTTATTTCGCAAACGATCGCAATTCTCCTCGAGTCATCGCGCCGCTTCTCTCCGACTCGCCTACGTACCCCTATCGCTAGATCGTTCGTTGTTTTTTCACCCCCGTGCGATAGCAATTCCTTCTCCGACCACCCCGTTTGCGCTTTGCCTTCGGCCGACGACGCGCTTCGCCCCGCGTCTCGACGCGGTGTAACCGTGGAAAAGACACACCGACACGTCTGCTCGACCACGTCGAAACGGCGATTCGCCGCTCGCTGCCGCGGCGTACGAACTCGCTCGCGAGCGCGAGCGCTTGGCATGATACGCGATGATTAGGCAGTGAAACTCCACGGGCTATTTGTTAGTATAATAAGCCCGCCGACAGTGTGGCCAACGTAACCACTTGGCCGCACGCCATCCCGTTTTAGCGTAATTGTCCCAGATCGAGATTTACATACGCGAACAGAGATTGGGAGGCGATCGAACGCGCCGGGGGACGGCGGGGGGCTCGAATTCGAAGAAATCGTAGAAAGCCACGAGGAACTTTTATTCGCCCCTCGAAGCGTCGCTCGAGTTTCACGCTTCGAGGGGCAGCCTGGCCTCGACGCTGCCAAAGGCCAAGCTCGTCGCGACGAGACGGGAACGCGTCGCGTGACAGGTCGCAGAGGAATCGGAGGACTAACGTTTCCTTGGTTATTTTCTGTTCGCAGAACGAAGTGGAAGAGACAGACGATCGTGGGCTTCGAGATAATGGCGGAGAACAATTTCGCGGTGGCGGCGTTCCAGCAGCTGTACGGAAGCGGCGCGACGGCGGTGCCGGCGCATCCCGCGGCAGGCCGATACTGGCCGTACCCCAGCGCACACGCGCTCCCAACCAACGGCCTCTTCTATCAGCAAGCCTCCGCCGCTGTCACCCTGCAGAAGCCGCTCCCCTACAGACTCTACCCGCCGACGATGATCCTGGCAGGGCCCAGCAACCCTCTCGGTTCCCTCACCGCCAGCTCCAGCCTCTCGAACCTGAGCAACTACTACAGGGACAGCCCGGAGATGGCGGACGGCAGGGACAGAGAGAACATGGAGAGATCGTCGAGGCAACGGGACAGAAGCAAAAGTCCCGTGCTGAGCGACAGGTCGCCGTTGATGAAAGAGGAAAGACTGTACGCGCCGACGATGGTCCAAGCGGGCTCGAGCAACACCCTCGGAACGCTGACGGCTAGCTCCAGCCTGTCGAACCTGAGCAACTACTACAGAGACAGCCCGGAAGCGGTGGACGGCCGGGAAAGGGAGAACATGAACAGAGCCTCGAGACAAAGGGACAGGAGCAAGAGTCCGGTGTTGAGGGAAAGGTCTCCGATGTGCAAGGACGACAGGCTCTACCCGCCTACGATGCTCCAGGCTGGACCCAGCAACACCATCGGCTCGCTCACCGCCAACTCCGGCCTCTCCAACTTGGGCAGCTATTACCGGGACAGTCCGGACATGATCGAGGGCAGGGAACGGGAGCATCTGAGCAGGCCGTCCAGACAGAGGGACAGGAGCAGCAGCCGCTCCCCCAAGAGGGAGGACAGTCCTCAGAGCATACGGGCGGACAGCGACGACGAGAGCATACACGACATCTAGGACACAGACGGCCAACGGAGGTTCGACCAACCGGGGCAATCGTTGGAAGATCGATCGAGTTCTCTCGACGAGGAATTGGATTGATCCGACTCGGACGAGGCTTCGAGGAAGAACCGCCTGGATTTCCGGCACGGTCGCGAGATCGCGAGGACGGATGGTCTTTCGCGTTCGGAGCAGCTAGCGATCGAGAAATCGGACGTTTATCGGCGCGACGAGGAGTGAGACCCGAGTCGGTGGAGGGAAAACGGTGGTTCGCCGCGGTCACTCCTGCTGCGTGGCGCGAGCGAAACGGGCGCGAGTAAAAATTCGCTCGCGGAGCGGAGAGTGGACGGAGAGAGCCGCGGGTTCGCCCGAATTCGACGCGGACCACGCGAGTATTACGCAAAACGGTCGATTTCGCGAGGTGGAACACGGGAAGTGACATGGCACGGGACGTCCGGGATTTCCTAGATAATGAGAATGCGCAGAGGAAGCGTTATGTGGTTAACCAAAGTTTCGCGACTGGAACATTTAGCGAGCCGACGGTACGCTGAAGCAGTATTCATATTCGACGTAATAATCGTTATACCGGTAGATCGGGAGAGAGAACGAATCGCGCGCGTGTGTGTGCGTGTGGTGTGTCTGTGTGTGCATGAGAGGACGTAGAAGCCAAAAGGAGAGAGAGAGAGAGGGTCGTTAATTGGTAGAAACGCGGTTGAACGACGCGAGGCGGCTACTTTTCGCGGTGTAAATAAAAACTGTTCACCTGTCTGGGAAAGGGGAAGGATAAAGAATAGGTTAGAGAGCCGGCTAGACCTACCATCGAGAACGGCTGGAGTCGCGCCAGGAAACGAGCCAATCGCGCACGAACGCGAATCTACAATTAATATGACATTAGAGGGGACCTGCCTGCGGGGGAAGAAATCCGAAATGACACGAAATTACACGCGGTCGGTGGACAAGGGGGAGAGAAGGAGGCGAGGAAGGCGAAGAAGAAGAAGAAGAAGAAGAAGAAAGAGAGAAAGAAGAAAGAGGAGAGAGAAAAAGGTCGGAAAAGAAGAAGAGGAGGCCGAAGAGTTTTGGTACGGCGCTGAGAATCCCGAGAGCGAGAGAATCCCATTCGAATAATCGAGTAGCGTTCCTCGGGGTTCCACGTGGCGAAACCGGCAGTTTGCCTGGCCGGTCCGCTCGAGAGATCGCGGAAATCGGCTAATCGACATCGAGCTCGTCGCTCGGGGAATAAATTCCCGTTGTAAATACCATTAGGGCCCGATCCGCGCGATTCGCGCCGACAACGTCCGTACCATTTCCCGCCGTTCGTCCAACAACCGTTGTAAATAGTTACGTTGGAGGATGAGGCGCGAGTCGGACATCAACGGGCGTTACTTCTAGAGCGTAAGTCGAAGAAGCCAACCAGGCCACGCGACAAGGTATCCCGAAGTATTTTTCAGATTCCAGTATACGTAGGCGAACGCGCGGCACGCGTTTCAACCGTCGGAACACAGGGGGGCAAGAAGGAGGGGACTGGCGAGGTTTCCATGAAACCGGGGAAAAATAAAGGGGGTTGGAGGAGGGTGGAGACGCGGTGTGCGGCGCGTTCAGCGAAGAAATACCAGTATTACGAATGCATAAAATTAGGCTGTACCGAGGACGAAGAATACAGGTGTACGAGGTAAAGGAACACTTAGAGGAACGACGGCGTTGTTGTAAATCCGTCGAGACGCGATCAGAGTCTCACGGTATCGTGTGACTTAACGTTAAGTAATGCAGCAAGAAGTACATAGTATAAATCATGCTTTGTAAAATAATGTCTGTATAGCGAGAATTATTATATGGAAAATATATTATACTAAATTTAACGCTCAGCCTCCTTTCTTCTCTTATTTCTATTAACGAACATCCTATCCACTCCTGCCCGTAATAAGTTCGTTAGTATTCATAAGGTTATAGATGTTATCGAGGCGAGCAATGTAGCAAGAAACATTTTGATTGCTTGTCCGCGCGCGAACCACTCGTAACAGGCAGATTTAGCGAATTTCATTATTTCCACCATTATCTTCCGCGGCGCGGCGCGGCGCGGCGGCTGCGGTATAAGACTTAATTGAATTCTCGAATTAGCACTTTCTTCTTGCCTCGCGAAATTAACGACGAGCCGGAAGCGATCGTAGATTAAAATTAAAATTCACTCGGTCGTTAGTCGAAAACGAAAGGAAGAAGGTGTGTCGGTTCTATCCACCGTTTCTTCCCCGAACCATCTCTCCCGTTCGCCTATCGATCCCGTTCCTCTTCGTCCTCTTCGTCCTGTTCGCCGCGTCGCGTCGCGTCGCGTCGAACCGGGGCCAGATTGGCCTTTAAACGGGAAAAGACCGCGGCGCTTCCAGCCGTTTTTCACGCGACGCTGCATATTTCAAGACGTTTACGATCGGGTTAATGCCTACGGGGAGAGATCGCGTCCACCTCCCGTTCGCTTATTTGCATTCCCATTTGCATACGCGCACTTACGTAAACCGCTTTGATCGCGTTTCGAGACTCACGGGTAAACGAGCAGACGTTAGGCGCATCCCCCCGACTAGCGCCGCTCGATCCACGTTCCGTCGCGGGAAAGTACCTTTCTCGTGGGCGAGAATCGCGGAAAAAAGCCGGAGATTATCGTTGGCCGCTCGCGCGAAAGAGTTTCCGCGAGCGTAAAGGCAGGAACGGCTATTACGAGACTGGCCGTCTCGTCTCCATTACCGGGCGAATTTTCGGCGCTCGGTTCGTGGCACGGTGTGTAATTTGCCAGGGCCTTACGAGTGGTCGAAGGTAAAACCCGAGAAGCGTGACAGCGTGCTCGGGGCTTAATCGCGTTTGCTTATTTCCGGCGTTGGTCAGCCGACGCTGCAATTATGTAGGAGCGAGCTCGAGCGCTAACTGCTGCATAAGGGCTTATTTTATTCCTATTAGGGTAAAACGGGTAGCCAGCACGACGCGCATTCTCCCTCTATCCCCAATTACGTGAAATTAATTTGGATCCCATTAGCGGTGGCCCACTGCTGCCAACGATTTTTCCCAACGGTCCCTCGCCCTTTGCCCGATTCCTATTCCAACCTCGAACCTCCGCCTCGCGTAAACGTTCCTGGTTCCTTCTTCGCTCGTTACCACGAGTTATTACGTTCGTTAACCGCGGCGGGGCGGCAGGGGAAGAGAAAAAAAGGAGACGGTTCGATTCTCGCGGGAAACGAAGAGCAATTACGCGAATGTTCGGACGATCGTCGGCTCGCTCGGTGGTTTCTCAGACTCGGAGTTGACAGGAAGCGTACGGAGGAGGCGAGATTTCGCGACGATAGGGTGTTAACGATCTTCCACGGTGAAAGGATAGAGGCGGCGACGTGGCCGTTCGATGGACGAGGAAAGCGAAATATTTTGTTCTTTACCTCTCCCGCGATACTTTCTATGGAAGGCAGCCTGCGCTTGCGCTCGCTCGCTCGCTCGCTCGCGGTTCGCATAATTGCAGACCGTGGCCGAGAACGGATGCGCTTATTAGCTGAAAGCGGTAGGAAATCACAGTTTCATTTTTTCGCGCCGAGGTTCCGCGCGGTTCGTTTCCCGAAGGTGCACACGCCCGATGGAAACCGAAGAAGAAGACGAAGAAGAAAGGGAAGGGAAGAAGGGACCGTGGCGAGAGAGAGGATGTGGTTAACCCACGGTCAAATCGAGCTTTTGCCGGGCTTCTGCATCCTGAAACGGGCGACAAAAGAGAATCGCCGGAACAAAAGTGCGCGCTATACTGCCCCCGCATCCTGTGTTCCCTCTCGATCCTCTTCGGCTGTTCGGCTCGGTCATCGAGCTCGCGCGCGCCGATCGAAAAATCGAAAGGGATTCGTTCGCCTCTGCTCGACAGTGTACGCGCGTCCACGCATGCTCGCGCTTCTTTCCACGCGTTAGAACCGGTGGAACGGTTTATGATACATCGCACCGGCGTGGTACACACCGTTCGACTGAAATTACAGCTTATCGATCGATAAAACGAAGGAAATAAAGCAGCAAGGAAACGGGATGGCGTCGGGCCAAGATCAATCGATTATCGTCCCGCTATCTTAGAACCGACAATGTACGCCGGTCCCTGCCGGTCCCTGCCGGTCTTACCGGCAATCCAAGCGGCGTCTACTTAATATTAATAACGCGTCCCCTGGAAACACAGGGCACGAGAGAAGCGGAAAGCAATTAACCGGTGGGCATTTAATAAAATGCAAATAACCGGTCAGCGATCGATTATCGCGAATAGCGGTAAATAAAGTTATTTTGGCGACATCGCGAATCGCGAGCAGATCGAACAGCGTCGCCAGTGTTCCGGTTGCGCCGCGATCGCCCGCGATCTCGATGGGCAGGGAAACGCGGTGCAGAAAGAGAGAGAGAGAGAGAGGGAGAGAGAGAACGAGAGAGAAAAAGGAAAAGGTGGTCGAGGAGAGAAGAAGGTACGACAACGAGGGGTTGGAAAGAGCGAGAGAGGAGGAACGAGGGGGGAAAAAAAGGTGGATCGAGGTGAGTAACAGCGTATAATGTGTCCAAAAGGCACCTGCCTCTTTCGAGCTTACTATCTTCCCATCGAATGGTCTCGAGAAAAGGAGCTAGACTCGAGTTAGCCGATGTTATCTCGTTCCGAGACCAGCGAACCACTTATATCGTTAATTGCTCCCACTTCCGGCCTCCCTCCTCCCTCTCTGTTCCACCACCTTCCGCCTCGCGTTCTCCCTCCGCGTCCATCTCCCTCGCACCGGCTTTATCTGTCGGCCGATGCGTGTGCTATGGCGAGCGAGCGAGCGAGCGAAAGCGCGCGCGCGAGCGCGCTAAGAGCACGCATTATGCCCCCAGTTAAACTTCGGAAAGGCGAGCACGGAAGCTTATGCCCTTTTAAGCGGTCTCGTGTAAAGTGGATGTTCAACCGGCCTCGGACACAACGTACTTAATCGCCGAGCTCGAAATTATTTATGGCGATCGCGTTTCACGGGGAAATCGTTGTAATCGGGAAGCGGTAGGAGGGAAATGGCGTAACTCCGCGGCGCGTACGGGGGTAGCTTTCCGCGAACCGAGCGGCTCGTCTAATTAATCGAAGAATATCCAATGAACTTATTTTCCACGGCCTCGGGGCAGAGCTCGAGTGTAAAATCATTATGGAACGACCACGATTAACCTTAATTTATGCCACATTTTACGAGGGTACGTTAAACAGTTAACAAATTGGCAGGAAAGTTTCCTTATTTCCAGATCTTGCAGCTCCGATGATGATCTTCCGCCCGGCGTATAACGACCGCGTCCAGCAACGCCGACACCGGCCAATCAACGTGAATACTGCTTAAAATCACGAGAGACCCGTGGAGAGAAGAATATAGAGGGGGAGAGAGAGAGAGAGAGAGAGAGAGAGAGAGGATGAAGCACGAATTGGCGTAATCGGTGGGCGAAAGGTGGAAATATCGGTAGCTAGCGGTGCACGGCATTCCTCTTGGCAACGCGTTAACGATCTTCTTTTCTCCGCGTCACGGAGATTCGTCGAACAAGATTAAGACGAAACCAGTTGGTCGAGTCAACGTGACAGGATGAACCTGTGTAGGAGAGAAAAAAGACGAGGGATCACGAGGCGTAATCGCGGCACGGTGCAACCGCTTACTCGCGTAAACGCGCGCGTGTTCGAAAAATCAAGCGGACTCGCCTCCTATTTCCAGGATGTTCGGCCAAAATTGAGCGTAATGTCGAACACGGGCCGGCAAATTGCCGGCAAACCGGCCGTCCTGGCCCGCGAATTTCGTTGCCGGATGTTTGCCGTGCCACCACTTTGTACTTATCAGCCAGCGTATCAGGGCCGAACGAACGAGCTTTTTAAATAACAACTCCGCGGCACCGGGGCCTCGTAAATTCCTGTATCGCAGAGTTTCTACAATTCCGCGCGATCGTCCGATACATCTCTCGAGCGTATAAATAAAACTCGAACGAACGTTGCGGTTTGCGCTCAAAAGTGAAACCGGAGTCCGCTATAATTCATCATTAAGGATACGATAAATTACGAAACGTAGAGGCAACGAAGATCCGCGGAGCGAGATGTTTATCGTTAATCGAATCCTTTAATTGCACGCCCGTTTCGGAACGATAACGCGGCGCGTGCAGGTGTACGAGGAGTGAAAACGATATAATCGATGGTGGCTTGTCATTATCGAGTATCGTATATTATCGATGCTCGTCAACGTGCCAGACGAGCGAGATTTGTCGCGTGCATCGTTGCCCATTCGGCGACAAATCATCGTTCCGCGTGCTCCATGATCGCGTCGCGATGCTCTAGCGTCGCCCCGGTAACCCGGTTTCCACGATCCCCCAATCGGGTCGGCGAAAAAGCTCCAAACAGAAGCGTACGCGCCGCGTTTGCCCTCCTACCACCGTCGAGATACTCCGACCGACAGATAACATCTCCCCGGCTTAATCGTCGGTAATTTTTCTCTCCGAATTTCTTCGTCGCGAAATCGACCGTATCCTCTTGCTTATCGCGTTCGTCCGCTTATCTCCGATCTTCCGATCCGCCACGGATCTCGCGCTGGCCGCTGTTCCGGCCATTATTACGCGTATCGCGTGTAGGGAAAGAAACGACTCGTCCAGCCGGTCGGAAACGATCGAAAAGCAGTTATATCTGATGCGACCGCGTTAAGCTAACGAATTATCACCGGCCGATCGCGATAACCGCCGAATGTTTAGCCAACAGTGTTCCTCCGCGAGCAGCAGCCGCGTCGTTGTCGCGTCGTTGTCGCGTCGTGAGATAAAGTCGGGAAAGTTCGCGGCGACCACATGGCCGCGGGAATTTAAATATCGTAATTAAAAGGAGGCCACCGGGCGTAATCGAGAGGCGAAGCTCGAGCACCGAGCTTCGTTTCGGTGGGCGAGCTCCGAGCGAGCATATGGCCGGACAATTACCACGCAAACTCCGAAAACACCGGGGGACACCGTCCCGCGTTATCTTCCTTCTCGATCCCGGGCATTTTTCGGGCCCGCCCGTTCCGTCGCTTCCTCCCAAGACCTACCCTTCGCGCGCTTTCCGTCCCTCGTAACGTACTTTTCGACCGAGCCTCGGAGAAAATATCGCTTTACAGAGATCCTCCTCGGAGAGTTTTCCCGTGTCCCGGCTAATCGGTCCACCGGGACGCGATCGGCCGATAACCGGCTCGGGGTGGCTACCACCGGCGGGGGTAATAACAAATAGAAATCGGCGTCCGGTGATGTACGCTCGGAGAAATTCCTGGAGATAACGGGCGGGTTCGATTCGAGATTACCGGTGAGTAATGTCCGCGGCAACCGTTCGGCAGTCAGCACGAAGACAGAATCATTACTTAACCCGATACACCGCGCGCGGTGGGTAGAAACTATAAGTACACACTGGATGCCCAGTTTACGTGCGTAAAGCCGAGGTCTCCAGCGGCGGTAAATTGATAAAGTGGGTGACAAGTCGTTAAATCACCGGCAGGTACGGTCATCGAGATGCGATTGCATGTGCAGTCGCACTCTCGCGTGCGCGCGCGGTTGCGAGCCGAAGGGACGCGAGAGGCAGGGCGGAGGGTGGCGAGAGGGAGAGAGAGAGAGAGAGACGGTGCGGCCGCGAGAGCGGGCCAGAGCGGGCGCGACGCCGGCCGAGCGGAGAAAGGAGGAAGCGGGAATCAGATTTACCAATCGGCGATATATTTCAACTATCAACATTTTTGTAACTTATCGTTTTAACGCGCTGGAACATTTGCATACGCGTTTCGTAAATCATTTATAAAATACGTGCCGGGAAATTTACGACTGCTCGCTGGTCGTTGCTTTACGAACGTCGCCTTTTTCCTCTCCTTTCCTCTCCGACCTTCTCCCCGATTACGAGACCGCCTCGTTAACCGTCGCGACGACCGCGCGTCCAGCCGTTGTTTCCGCGGGCTCGATAGATTCGCGCGACCAAAGGGGAAAGGTGGAATTCGGTGAGAACCGCTGGGAACACGGATTGTTTACCTTGCTGCGGACGTCGCGATCGCTGTTAGTCTAAATCACCGGCCATATTTTCAGCCCCTCGCGCGTGTCGCACGACGCGCGTACACGCTTTCTCTTCCTCCTGCCTCTGCCGCACACGCCTTTCGCTTTCCACCGAATTTTAAGCTGCTCTTCTCGTGCAGTCGATCTGCGGTTCTCTCTTCCCTCGATTCCTCCCGAGTTTCACCGCGAAACCTCCCCACTTTTCGTTTCCTCGGACGCGTAAGGCTTCCTTTCCACCGGCTCCTTTATTTTTCCCCCTCTTCCCTCCCACCTCTTCCCACTGTTTCTTCGCCTGGTCTCTTTCGGGAAAAGATTACCCGCGAGGCAGTTCCAACGGGGCATTTGAAGAAATTAGCAGGTGTGTCGCTTAAGAGCCGCCACAGCTGCCACGGAACGTAGCTAATTTTTTTTCCCTGCCCGACCGAGCCGACATTCTCCCGAAACGCAAGATGGAAACGGATTCCTTTCCTTTCGAATTAACGAACAATTACTATCATCTTAAGAGATGACTCGGCAAACGAATTCAAGATCGTGATATTATCCACCGAAACGGCTTCTGGGGTACCGACAATGAGCGGGATCGTAAAAGACGGCCGGACGGAAATCGGAGCGGGCGAGAGGAACGCCGGAGATTCCACGGCGAAGGACAATGGAGGCGTTGTCGTCGTCGGAAATTGATTTTCCGTATCGGTCGGTGCCGGAATATCGTAATCGGTGCTCGCGATATTAAGGACGAAGCGAGCGAGCGAGCGAGCGAACGATCCGCCGGTGGGAAGCGGTTTCTGGGAAATCGAGAGGCGAAGGTTCAAAAGTCGGGCGCACGATGATGGATGAAGAATCATTTAGAGAAGAAGCAGTAGGGTCTTGCGGGGAGGACTATTAATTACGACAAAAGGGGCCGCGGTTCGGCATCGAGTATATAAGCGGCGGGACTGAAAAGAGCGAACGATTAGTTACTTTAACCAAATTATCTCGCGGACAATGGGGCCAACAGGTGAGAAGTCTTCTTTTGCTTCGTGTTTCCATTCCGGAAGATCGTTGCCCCGTCGGCGGAGCGGACGCACGGAAAACCCTCGGTACTTGGAATCTTTGAGTCTTCGAACGCGCGAGTATCGCGATAAGAGATTTCACCGGCGTGACCGATCTCGTTTCCAAGGTGGCCGAACGTTCCGGCCCGGACCGTGACCGAAACGTTATTCACGAAAAGGTTGCGTTGACGCCGAAAGGCATTCCGCTTTTCCATTCATCGCGCTTCCAAGTGGCCCAAATAACCGGGCAACAATGACGAGGCAGTCGGGGCAAAATGATGTTCGTTATACCGAAATCGGTAGCCAAATTGAGCGCGCACTTTTAAAGAACAGTAGGTTATCCAATATGTAGGATGTCGTGACGGGGTCCGAGGCGGTTTCAGGTCGTAGTCGTTTCCCATTGTGTCTCGAGTGGACAGGATGATCGTCGCTCATTTGTTTCCTGGCGGGACGGCGAGAGGCGTCAAGACGGCAAGAGAGAGGAACAGCAGAAGCAGCAGCGGCAGCAACGGCAGCAACAATGTGAACGACGATGACAGGAACGGCAGACAAGGCTGCCTGTAATTTCATACGTCAGCGCCGAATATTAATTCGAATTCCTCCCTTAGACCGCCTCGTCCTCGCAACGAACCGAGGCAACGGCAAGCGGAAGGCAGGGAAGAGGGGCAGTTTTTGTCCGGTAAATGAAATATCTTCGGTAGCTGGGCGTCCTGCGGCGATCGAGTTCGCTTCCACCGGCTTTTGTACCAGCATCGGATTCTTCGGGGACTCCCCGTAGCGGATAAGTGGAATCATTTCAACGATCCACCAGGATCGAGGCCGCCGCTACGCTCGACTACCGAATACCGTCTCTAATACGACTCTCTTTCGCCGGTGTTCGCTGCTCTTAAGGAATCTATCTTCAAAATTGGATCATTTTTACCCGGGCTCTCCTTCTCCGACTTTGCCCGACGTTCGTTCGCCATCTACGCGCCATCTCTCGCGAGAACACGTGCTCCTTCGGCGCGGAGCGAAACGGTCCAACCCTCGCGATTCGCATCGGCGCGAGTGTTCCTCGGCGATCATCGATTTAATTGAGAAGCGTCGCCGCGATCCGATCGATCCCGAGATACGCGCCGCGTGGATCGCGAGGTTGAAAAATCGAGGCACCCTCTCGATATTCGTCGAGCTTATCGGCGCGCGAGGGCTTCTCGCCTGACGCGATAACGACAGCAGCTGCTTATTGGTCGTTCCTCTGGAACCAAGCGCGAATCGTCTTTTACACGGCGGAGGGCCGGAGCGGAGCGGCTCGAGTTTATACGTCGTGTCCGGTCGTTAGAACGAACAGACCGATCGCGGCAGATATCAGAAAAGCACCAGCAACGTCGTCGTACACCGAGAGTGTTGGCCGCGCCAAAAGAGAGGGCGAGAGATAATTAAGGCGGTCCCGTAGTAAATACTTGCTCGTCGGTGTGCAACGGTGTGCGGCTGTGCGCGTTATATATATCGAGAGCAGTACATATCCCGTGACACATATTGATGATGGTAGCACTGCCATCTTTTAACTACTATACTCTCCTCTTTTCTGTCCTTTCCTTTTTCTTTTCTCGCCGCCGGATACGTATTTTCGATAACGACGGAGGAAAGAGCGGGAACCTGTCGGCGGCGTCGGGGCAGGGCCGAGAGGGGACCGGGTGGGGTCCGAGAGGGGGGCCGAGAGGGGGCGGCGGAGGCGAAAATCACGTCCGTCGTGTTCCTCGAATTTCCCTGCCGGCAGAAAATTGTTCGTTCTGCCAGGTGACAGATGTCACTCCGGCCAGCCGATCCGGACGGACGTTTCCCGTTGCGGAGCGCGAGCCAGGCAGAACCACCGAACGCGAAGAAATAAAGTTTAATAGAAATCTGCATAGAGAAGATCGGAGAGGGACGCTCGGTCGTCCGGCGGCGGGGAAAAAATATGATTAATTCGCGAAATAATAGTTGCACGCGGTTGTACGCTAAATGCTGCATCGTGTGCGCGTTATATAATACGCGTATATACGTATAAAGATAAGCGTATAACACGATGACACGTATTGATGATGCCAGCATCAGCGTGCTTTCTTTGCTCAAAGCGGTTGCATTGCCAAGGGAGATCGGCGGGGAACGACACGGGGATACCGGCGGGGAGGAGACCGTACTAAGAAGACAATTTGGCAGCGTGCCGGTTGTTAATTTTAATTACAAAAATAACAGGACAAAAACTTTCGCACCCAATCCAACGGCTCCTGCCCCCGACTCCCTTATAAACGAGCTCCGACGAAACTGTGAATTACGAATTTGCCGTTGGACCGAGCTCCCGGCGATCCGATCTTGCCAGCTCTTAAAGCCAAATGTTTTGCGAACTATTAGCGCTACTCCGACTCTGCTTTTCTCCCCTTATCTTTTTGCCACGCCGTCGCCATCGCGATCGCGGTCGTGTAGCCGAAAGTTCGCCGAGCCGATCGCGAGGACCGAGAGAGGCAAATTACTTTCTTCGGAAAGCGTCGCCTGGTTGGTCGCCGACGTTAACGCGAACGGTTGATCCTTTGAAGGACCTTCCGACGGGTTTTCAAGCGAGCTAAAGGACGTCGCAAGCTGCACGCGGACCGCTGCGGAATAATTTGTCAAACTTGTCACCGAGACAGCGGAGCGACCATGCTTTCGCCTAATGAAGCGTCACGAAATTCCTCTGCGAAACACATCGACGATTTATCCGGCCCATTGCACCCGACTAGCGCGTTATGGCAACGGTCTTATTTCACGGGACGTTATGACAATTCTTACCTCCGTTCCGCGTTCCCTTTTTGCAGAAACTTTCTCGCGCCGTTCCCGCGAACTTAGATACGCGCGCGCGCGCGCGCGCGTACGAAAGCGTACGAGCAGGACGAAACGCATGAGGACGCTGAAACGGGCTCCTTCTCAAGAACGCGTCTCTCCACGGACCATTAAATTAATTACTGTCGTGTTCTAAAGGGAACGATGTTCCACTTAGCGTACCTTGATCGCTTCTTTCCGTGGATTTTAATTAGCAAACGCTGAATTATGCACCGCGCGTTAACGCGCGTAGTGCAGTTAGAAATTAATGGCCGCCGTTAATTCGCAAAGTCAATAGTGTGAATTTCCGACCGTGCAGGACAGTAAGATAACGTTGCCGATGTTGGGGTTTAATTGAATTAATGGCCGCGATTAATTAAAAGTTGGCCGGCATTTCGCGAGTAAGCTAGAAGCAACCTTTGTTCCCGATATCAATTAAGCCGCGCGATAAGGACCTCCGGTTCGCATTCGTTGAACACGGGAAATCGTTCCTGTCGAGCATCGAACAATCCCAGTCACGAGAGGTGAACGGCGACGCGGCCTGCGGGATCGCGGCGACGCGCGGCGACGCGAGGCGAGGCGAGGCGAGGCGACGCGGAGCGACGCGACGCGATCGACAAAGACGCATCCCTGTCCCGGTCGATGCTCGCTTAACAAGCCGGGCGGCCAAAGCAGCTGGCCCTAAGTGAAATTAATTGACTCCGATAAGTTAGCATACAGATAGCAGACCGTGAAGGCAAGTAGCACGGGCCACCGCCCGCGTACGTGCACGGTTCTCGCGTGCACTACGCGCGTGTGCGTGCGCCTACCCGAGGAACAGCCCGATGGTGTATGGGTGCACTATCCTGCTGCACGGTCGCCTGCATAAAAGGCCAGGTCTGCACATTGCCTTTATGATGCAAAGAAGGCCAGCATTAGCCGGTAACAATGGCTCGACCAGTACCTCGCCCCCTCTCGCCACCTTCCCCTGCCATCCCGGTCCCATCCCCGGCCCCGTCCTCGCCCGCAACCCCTTCCGCGCCCCCGCGGCTCTTATACTTTTTTTCCTTTGGTAACAGGCTTGTTAAAGTAATAACTCTAATTACACACCGTACGAATACACCTTCTCACCTTTTTGAATGGACTCGCCGGAGAAGCGACTCGTTCCTTCCCTCCTCCTCTGCCCCCGCCGTTCGGCTCTTTCATTATTCCGCTATCGTGTGGCCGAGTGGCTCCGAGTCGAAAGTTCCTGTTACTCGCATCCGGTACAAAATAAAGTTGAACGTAACGCGCGGTTACGCGCATAATTTATATACCATCGCGGAGGGAAGCGCGTTAGGGGCGAGCTGAAAAACCAGGGGAGAACACCGTAACACCTTCCACCGATTCCGCTCTCCCTCGGATCCTCCGGCGGGAAAGGAAAATAGCCGGTGCTCGCGAACCATCGATAACGCAACACGGAAATACGATTAGTGGCAGGGGGTAATCCGAAGACGATAACGACGCGGAGAGGGCGTCGTTAAACCGCGGAAGTTTACGCCACCGATATTTCAGCGACCGCGCTTCTTCCTTCTCGTTCTCGTTCTCGTTCTCGCGCTGACTCTGCTGCAACCCTCTCGCCGAGGCGTCGCGTCGCGTCGCGTCGCGAGCGAACATCCTCCTACCCTGTGGTCGAAGGGAAGACGTAGCAATGTCGGTGACGTTGCCGCGCGCCGGTAGTAGGTACCCAAACAATTCGTTTTTAAATCCAATTAAGTCGAGCCTCGAGTCGGTCGGCGGTCGCAACAATAACACTTTGCCTTTTACAATGCGGTGGCGCGGTTGCTTAATACCGCATGTGCCACGCCTCCTAGCTGCCCCCTCATCCCTTCTTCCTTACCCTCTAGTCCACTGGCCAAACCCCACTCCATCTATTGCGCCGATGCCCTTTTGTTTCGCGGTTCATTTGTCTTTCTTCCTCTCCATCCTCCTCCCACTTTTTCTTTCCCTCTTTTCGTACCTTCCTATCCCTCACCCCCGCTATTCCGGCCCGGCTCCTTCCTCCTCTCTCGCTCTCTCTCTCTCGCGCCCTCTGTCCTCTCGTATCCTGGTGGCGGTTTTCTCTCTTTTCTGGCTGGCTGACTGGCTGGCTGGCTGGCTGGCTGGCTTGCTCGGCCCATCCGACTACCACGGGGTTCTCCAGCAGCGCTACGGTCCGACTCGCAGCCCCCGAAAGGACCATAAAACGATAAATTAAGCCGCACCGAGAGTAAGAACGACCGTAAAGGCATCATTCACGGCGTACCGCACATTATTGCCGATCGATGAGGAAGATGTCACCCGACGAGACGCGTTGGCTAGTTTGCCGAGATTTACGGGGTGAATTATGACCCGTTCCCTTCTCTATCCGAGGAACGCGTACATCGGTAAGGTATACGCTCTTTCCCAGCCCTCGGAAACGTTCGAGTTCTCGCTAATTGTTCGCGCGGTGCTTAACCGAGTCGATAGAAACCAACCCTACGAGAGCCGTAGGGACGTACGAGCGTCGAAGATCGCGGCTCCTTATCGCGGGATTGTCGGTAATCGATCGATCACGATCGCGAGATGTAGGTCGTCGTTACGAAAGTCTATTCCGATCGAAATGACATCGCCGGTAATTGGACCATCCGTTTGGTTCTGTCGGTAACAACCGGTGCGCCTCGCGAAGTAAATCGTGCTCCATTCCGGATACTTTTCCACGATATTCCGTTATTGTCTATCGAGCCGCGCGAGAGAGGAGAGAGGAGGAAGGAAAAGGAGGGCTTTCGTAACGAGAACGATTCGTGAAACATTTAATTTTCGGCGGCCCGCTTCGGTTTTACGGGAACGACGCTGCAACGTTCATCGACTCCGGTAATGACCGAGCAATAACAATAATGATAATAATAAAGCACGGTTCGCGGTTGATCACGATTTCCAATTGATTGCCCCGTGAAATCGCGCGCAATCGGTATAACGAACGCGGTTTTCGTGGATAAAATGCAGTCCCGATTACGGTAATGGCGCGACGATTCCGCCGCGATTTGTCGTTCCTCCTGCCGCTCTCGCGTCTTTCTTTTCCCCTCTTCTTTTCCCTCTTCTTTTCCCTCCTCTTTCCCTCTGGCACGACAGAGGGAAAAAAGACGATAACCTGGAAACGTTTGGTGCCTATAACGCAGCGGAACGGGATTTCCGTCCAAGTGCATAAAACAGCGGCCGCAGACGGCAGAGCCATTCCTCTTCAAATATATCATTATCATTGGGCAAAACGGTATTACCCCATAATCGCGAAGAACGATCCGCAGAGAGACACTTAATTTTCGCCGATTCGCCTCTAACTCCGTGGTCGTATGAAACTGCTCGAAGCTCGTTCGAGATTGATAATAAGGGCCGGCTCCGATGATTGGCCACGATCGGTTCGGAGGACCGTCGCCCAGCGACACGATCGTTCGCAATCACAAGCAGCTTTTTCCACGAGTCAAACGCGATCGGTGGTAATTACGCCTTCTCCTTTGCCCTTAATAACGACCGAACAATCCGAGCCATTTAATTTCCAGGTCTCTTAGGTCCCCCTTTCTCTGTGCGAGGGAGGATTCGTCGGCCGAAGGGAGAGTCCGTTCAAATGACAGTAATATCGTTGCCTTGTGGTTTTGTGCACCATGGTCTGATTATAGCCCACTTCCGCCGCGTAAACAACGGTCTCGGGACAAACCTCTTTAATGGCCTTTACCCCTCCGTAACGGGCAGCTGGGGCTGGCCGCGAGTATCCTGGGGTAAACTCTACCTTCGCGTACACACCCCTGATTTCGGACTTTCCTCCACTCTCGCGACCGGTCGCCGAATTACGCCAACCGTCGACACAATTGCGACCGGGTCGCGTTCCTAGCCGCGCAAGGACGAGCCCTGCCAACCTCTACCGGGAATCCGTGTCGTCGAGAGGCGGAAACGGAGCGCGGGAGCAGAAGAAAAGCGGTGAAAAACGCGAGCACCGGCAATTAGCGATTTCAATTTTCCAGCGGGTCTCCGCGACGCAGCTGCGTCGCGCGTCTAACGTCCAATTACGCTTAGCGGTAGAGGCTGAGAAAAGAGACGCGTCCTGTAGGGCACGAGCGCATTCCGCGTGGCAACGAGCTTAAAGCTACGGGGCCAAGATAATGAATCGTGTTTCATTTCAGTTGGTCCGAAAGGTATAATTCCGGCCGTGTGCCCGCCTAATTAGGCGGAGACATCTGTAGCCAGCGGCTCTCAAACCGTCCTCCATCCGGATCGTGTTTACGTCCGCGTTACGAGGACACGCGGGAACCGGGGCGAAAAAGAAAAATCGCGAAATTTATCAGCGCGACGCGATGCGTCCGATGGAGAGATAAACGGCGAGAAGGTAAATACGGCGATACCGATTTTTATCTCGCGCGAGAGCGATCGGGGCGCGTTAAAAACAACGTCGAGATGCGTGCGGAAGGATCGGGAGGTATTCGATACCGATAAGCATCGCGGCGTTCCGTCGCGTTACGCGCGTCCGAGCCCGGGCTGATCGCCCAGGCGCGGAAACCTCCGCGCGAGTGGTAACCCCGGCATCTCCGAGCACGTCTCCGCGTCTGGCCTCTGTAATTTTGCGCTAATCTCACTCGCCGCGCGGAGAAAATGTTATCCCCGGTGCCAATCGCAAACGTAATCTCTCTATCTATTACAGACGACGACGACGACGACGACCCGGCACCGCGCTCCTATCTGCGTCGATGCGAACTTTTGATCTTACCATCGGTATATTACATCATGCGCGGGGACGCCGTTTCTCTCTGTCTCTCTCTCTCTCTCTCTCTCTCTCTCGTCCCGGTGAAATCGCGTCTTTACCTGTCGTCCACGTAAAATTCCAACGCTGCCACCGCTACCGCCGCGGCACGGCAATCTTCGATTCGTAAGCTTTTCGTTGATTTCCACGACATCGCTGGCAAACGTTATTTTCCAGCTCTGCCGGAATGTAATCTTCGAGTCAATCGCAAAAAGGCCGGTTTGCACCGCGCTCGTGTCCCTGTTAATGCGCGCCGCTCTTCTGATCGCTACGCGACTCGCGGTAATATCGCTTCCATCGCATGGAAATGTGAAAGTATTTTCATTAAGATAATCGAATAGCTGGCCTCGATTTCGAGTTTTCCTTTAATTCGACAGCTCGACCCGACGCGGCGCGCGCCTACTTGCTTCTTCGCGCCTGGCCGTTTCGCCGGGTAATTTATGGAAATTAAAAGGAAATAAAGAAGAACCGAAATCGTAAAGAAAGAAACAGCTGAATTACCCTGCCACGTCGCTGCGTTCGCAAAGATGAACCTTCGATGTTATCGGAGCAACGTTTATGCATGGATCTGCGCAGGTGTTCCTCTCCCTTTAGCGGTAATTTACAACTGCGTACCGATACCTCTCGGCTGTGCCTTGGCACGCGTACTAACGGTTCGCGCTTTTTATTCCGCGCACGTCCGACGCTATTCCACCAGCGATCGAAATGACTTTCGTCCGAGATCGGAAGACGAATCGGTTGGCCGATTATCCGGGCCGATAGGACTTTATTAAGCCCGCGTCAACGTCACCGCTCGGCATCCATTTTCCCGCTAAGGGGACGTTTACGACGCCTCGGCCGCGACAATTTCCTCGGTACATTAGACCAGTTACCGAGACATTGTCACGAAAGCCGCGTTGAAATCGTTTATTCGGCCGGGCTACTAGGCGGTCGGAGTTACGGGGCCCGGTATAAGCCGTGTGACAAATTGGCGACCGTTAGCCAGACCAGTGCACAGACCTGTGACCATTCGAATCGAAAATTTGCAATCCTTTATTTAGTCAACAAGCTGGAGGGACACCCGGTTCCTCCTTTTGTCGCGACACCCTCCATTAGGCCCGGCGGCCCTAAAGGCAAGTTCACGAAGGTACGCCCGGTCCCCGAACAGTTTTCTCGCCCGAATTCGTCGATCCACCACCGATTCCTAACGGAGAAACAGTTTTCCTGTTCGAAAGGAATCCTTTCGACGACCCCTTCGACCTTCCCTTTCTTTCGTACACTCGCGTCCCTGTTTTCTATTCACCGCGAGGTCGAAGCGTCGAAGCGAGGAGGACGAAGCGGCGATTGGAATTGGAAAAGGAAGTAGCGGAAAAGCGAAATGGAGCGGTGCGTCGCGAGAATGGCGGAGAAGGAAGCTTTAATCTCGGTAGAATTCTGGTTCCCGTTGGCTGGCGTGACGGTAACGCGCTAATCGTTAGGGACAGGTCGACACTGGTCTCGTTTCTGGTAAAGAGGCGAGGACGAGTGTGCCGGTTTCTCCTCCGGCGACGATCTCGTATCACGATTTCACGTTTACATACGTGTGCCTCGTCAGGGATCACCGAAGTGATCGTACTGGCCCGATCGTGTTACGGGATCCCCGTCCCTTCCAGTTCGTTCGGCCAGATTTCTTGCATGATCGCACCCGAATTCGTCCGTCGCGGACATGTGGACACCTTCCTCCTCATTCACCTTCGGCCACCATGCGTATTAATGATTCCCTCTCGCCAACTACTCAGATACGTAATCGACAGTCGCGCTACGCCGGGAAACGTCGTCGATGCATCAATCCTCGGCGCCCCTCGTCGACGTCCGCGTCCCGACGTCCGCGATAATCGTCGAAACGATCCGATTTCCCGAGCCGGCGAGGATTTTTCCGAGCGTCGCGTGCTCTTTTTGCAGAAACGATCTGCTGCGGTCGCGGCTGGACATTCAATAAGGTTGTCGTCCGAGCGTCGCGAGCATTTTTCCCCTGGATTCCACGTAATCCAAGGATTTCCGAGCGCTGCGCAGAGGCCACGCCGTGGAAGCCTCTTACGGAGTTCCACGGGTTCATCCTTTCGGAAGAGATACCGTGGACCTCCCACGTTGGAAACGCGATACGCGGACCCGGGTGACGATCCCGATCGCTAATTGACCGTGCCGGCCTCGGCGATGATCTTTAAAAACACCCGTCCGATCGTAATTGTTCCAGACGTGAGACAGCGTATCATCCTAATTTAATAAGCCGCGCCAGGCGGACGCGTAATCTTTAGCCTAGAAAAATATTCTAAACGATCGCGCGACGGACGGGGACTTGCGGAGGGTCTCCCGTTGGCCGGCCGAGGAGGAAAGTTGGTCAAAACTGTTGTCGAGGTTACGCCCGGCGTGGGAACCGAAAGGTACGAACGAGATTCGATCATTCTCCCTTCGAGGATAGGGGGTCCGAGAGGAATTCGACGATTGTTTTCTAACATAACCGCACGATATTCAGCACGGTAGCAGAACGGTCCGTCAGCGCGAATACCACGCAATCACGGCGAATTACTCGACTGATTGGATCGTTTATGCTGATCCTTTGATCTCATCCTTTTCCCTTCCCTCCCTCTCTCTCTCTCTCTCTCCCTCTATCTCTCTCCGCCTCTCTCGCTCGCTCCCGATACTCCTCCGCGATGCGGCTAGCCATGCAGTCCGTTAGAGTTTATCTTTCGCCAAATAAGGACGGAATAACGTAAGGAACGCTGCCCGTTCGCGGATCGGGCTGCGGTCAGGGACAATCAGCCTGGCGAATTACCGATATGATTGCTACTGAAATATTCTCGCCGACAAAGGTCGAAACGTCCGAACGCTTCTTCGTCGTTCGTGCACGCAGCAGCAGCAGCGACAGCAACGAGGAGGAATCGTCTCTTTCTCTCTCGATTCTCAACGATCCGACACCGAGACTGGCGGAAAGTAAATCGCGGCAATTAAAAAGCTCTGGATCCTCGGGGTTATTTTCCGCGCGTTGCAGGGAAAGGTTTGTTGTTCGCACGGTATCGATCGTGTAACCGAATTAGAGAAGGAGATAGCGAGCGGCGGTAACGCGCGGCAAAAGGGATACCTTGGTTTTCCCCTTTCGTGTTGCACCGGCATTTTGCCGCGGGCAATTTTCCAGTACATGACAATGGGAATGCGCGGTCGAAGATGACGATAAGAGTAATGGCGCGACAAGACTCCCTTCTTGCTGTCATTATCGTTGCTGCTTTATTATCGCGTCGCTGGGTAGCCTGCTCGTTATTGCCCGCCGTTAAACGAGAGCAAAGGACTATAACGAAGCGGCGGGTACGAGCGGAGCTGAACTCCGCTGCCGTGAATTAACGCGAGCATAAATTCCCATAGACACCTCCTTAATCGGCGTGTTCCTCTCCACACCTGCCCCCTTCGAGGGAACACATTCACGTCGTGCCGGGTTATACATGCGCGCTCAAGGTACCATGAAGACGTTGCTGACAATACGGCTAATGCATGATACAGTAACCGATACAGTTATCCGTTCTTAATTGTCTACAGCCCGGGAATGCATATGTCGCGGGTTATGGGAGATTTTATACGTCGATAAGGCGAAACGGAGCAGCGCGAGGTTGGATTCCGCCGGAGAGTTCGCCGCTTCTCGTTCTCGCGTTTAACCACCTTTCAACCAGCCTCGTTTCCCTTCCCCGACGCTGACGCCGCCGAGGGAACGGAGAAAAACGCTAGGTGGAGGACGATAAGGAAGAGTAATCTGTCGGTAGACGCGGCGCGTTCGCGAGCTCTCGGGGGAACAATCGGGCGTATCGGGGGGAAAGAATAACGCGGTGGTTTCCAGGGCGAAGGCCGATTGAATTTTCTTCGTACGGGGAGTACCGAGCGAGAAATTAGCCTGGTCTTTGGTCGGAAGTTTAAGCGCGGAAACCCCGCGGGCACGCAGAAGTATTCGCCGTGATGGTGGTTGTAGATGGATTCGCGGCGAAGTCGGTGCGGAACGACGGCAATTAATAGCGGGTGCCTATAGGGTGCCTGCGGAAGTAAAAATAAAATGGCACGAAGCTCGCCCCTTTGGCGGCACTACGGCGGCGAGTCATTAAGCGGTCGGGGGAGGGGAAAAAAGGAGGGGAAGGCATTGTATAATATCTCGTGCGTTACCGCGAAAGCCGAGCGGTGCATGTGCACGCGCACACGCACTCGCGCGAGCGCGAGCGCGCTCCTCGGGCTTTTGCGCCTCTTTCTCGCTCGCGTTCCGGCACGAGCCGAGTAACGAACTTTCCGATTGCTCCTCATCGGCCCCCCTACCCCCTGGCGTCTTCCTTTTTAATCGACCAACCATTACGCGATTATCCCGGTCGAATTAGCGACACTCGCGGGAAAGCAGCGGGGAAGGAGGAGGAATGGGCCGGAGATCCGTTTGGAGATTAATTTTTGCGCGCCGGCATAGGAATGTTGATTTGACAGGCGATCCAAGACGAATCGTTCGAAAATGATCGAGGAACGCGGCGCGGACGAAATCGGGGACTGATCAGCCGCGATCACGCAGGCAGCCTCGCTTAATGAAGGTAATTAAGTTTTTCTGCATCTAGAAGTCACCACCGCCGCGCGGTTGATGGATGCTTTGGCCGATCTACACGTAAGTGGTAGCATGCAAGGGAGTAGAGGAGCCAAATAGACCGAGAAGACGAATGAAAAATTAGCTCTTCGAGAGCGCGTTTTTGCCGCGACCCTTCGTCACTCCCGGCGATTTTATTCCCGCCTAAGGTGTATCGCATCGATGCACTCGTTGCTCCTTACAAACGAAACGACCCCGGTCTAATCCGATAAATTACGCTTTACGTCCAGGCCACGGATTTAAACACCACGCCATTCCGATTTTCTACCCGTAGAAATTACCATCGTTCCCTCTACGAACCGGCGACGAATTTTTCCGTGCCGCGCGAGGCGAGATCGGGAGGAGACGAAATTCGGAAGCACGCGGTTGATTATTACTCGCGGGCGGAATTTTCAAAGGGGAAAAGGGCGAATCGATGGAATTCAACCGGCGAGCCGGACCGAATCGGCGCCGCACCGCGCCGCACCGCGCCGCGAGATCTCAATTTAGAAGCCGGAGTTGCTTCCACTCCGAAAGATTAAAACGATTACCGAGATTGAGGAACGAGAGACGGACCCTGGGATACGTTAACCGAGGAGAAGGGAGAGACGCGGGGAGAAACGATCGACCACGAGGAGTAGGTAGTTGGAATTCTTGTTAGTCGATTACGTCGTTAGCAGGAACCAGCGTTAACAAGAGGAAAAAGATACAGCGGTCGGGTTTACTTTCCGTATGTGTTGTTTGTACGCGGATTCTTTCACGGCTGAAACTCGGCAACGCGTAACGTACGCGTAGGTAGATTGGCGCGGATGCGTGCTGGCATGCAGATCGCCGGGGTTTTATCAATCGGATGCAGCCGGAGAACGCTGCTACTACGTACCTGGCGTGACCGATCCGAGCAGCGCGTAGAAAACTCGCGTTCGTCAAAACAACGACGTTCGATCGGCTTCGAATGCCACGGAGAGGAAGGGTGGGGAGGAGGAAGAGGAGGAGGAGGAAGACTGGCAAAGTCGGTGGAAGACCCGTAATTTCGAAGACGCGGTGGAAATTTCGAATGACCGGGGACCCCGTAGGATACAGGCGGGATCGGTGAATGCCACCGTGCGGAAGTCGATTTGTTCGTGGTACGTGTACGGTCTGCGAACAGCTCGTACGATGTTCCCGTTCGACGTCTACCTTCCTGTACGGAGGAAGCGACGAAGCCTGATCCTGGTCGAAGGATCGTAAAAATCGTGGGTATTGCCGGATCGACGAATTCATCGATGAGATCGAGCCGACGAGTCGACGAAGGGACCGGTTAAAGACGGAATGCGGTCTTGCCGCAAGAGAGACTTTGTAACCGATCAGCCAATCGGCTCTCTCGCAAGCTTGCGCAATGCACCGAAGAATGAGACACGATACATCGATGCACTACCCCTTCCAACGCCCTCTTTTCGGGGCACCGCCATGGCCACACACCGTGAACTTTCGTCCGCGACGATCCTAGCCTAACCGAGAGACGTTTCCTTTTTCTTTTTCTTTTTTCTTTCCTTGCCTCTCGTTGTTTTTTCCTCGGTTTTCCTCCGGTGGCAAGCTCGGTCTCGGCGGAGTAGAAGATTTCCCCGTTAATCGGTCGCGGGAATTCGAGAAGAATGCATCGGTAGCGCGGCTGCGTTAATTCCTGTCATCGGAGACACTGCGATCGATCGGAAATCAAGCCTGCCGATCGTTTGCGTAATCCTCGAAGGCTAAATCCACGCGTAATACGCGGCAAGACGCAGAAGCACGGCGATCGTTCGAGTAATCCTCTCCTTTCTTCGTTTCTCCTTGCCGATCGTGGCCCCCTTTTCTCGTTCGGGCGCCTTACGACTCGTACGGCCCTGGCCACACGTTACGGGCTTCAAACCACAGAGCCTAACGTTCCCATATGTATCATATGTTCTGTCCTACCGTACACCGTCACGCGCACGCACACGTACGCACGCATGTCAATTCTCACGCACTCGTGCACGCACGTCGACCACTTAAGTCTTTTATGGAAAAAACACCGGAATTTCTGCCGAGGCGATTAGATCGCGTGCCGTGATTCCGCGGCTCGGTGAAATCCAATTGCCGAATTGTCCTCGAGTCGAATCTTCTTGCGTCCTAGAAGCGAGTAATCGGTCGGAATTTCGCGCGGGTCGTTACGCGGTTCCGGGTCTACCGTCGCGATTCCCCGGTGGAAGGATTAAAAATCGAAGGTTCGATGGTGGTACTCGGAGGAAAGATTTTTGGTCGGGGAACGACGCGGACGAGCGAGGCGCGGAGGAGAAGAAGAGAAGGAGAGAAGAACGGAGAGAGAGAGAGAGAGAGAGAGGAGAGGGAGAGGAGGGAGATACAGGAAACCATACCGGAGACATACTTTAACTGCTACAGAACAGGCTGCGGTCTTTGCGGCGTTATATTCGTTTACTTTACGTTAATCATGGCGTTTTATGGTAATTCAATAGCGTCTTTCCCGTGCGTCTGTTCTCCCTTCTGTCTGCCGGATTAGTTGGCAGTCTTTCGTTCTGCAATCGATCCTGCATCGTCGATACGATTCCCCCGGTGCAAGGAGGATCGTGCACGCGGGTAATCCGATCGATCGATCGATGGATCGATCGGTTGTCGTAGTTGCCCCCGGCTAACTCGCGGCTCGTCGATCAAACCTTGTCCCCTTGTAAGGAGAGCCGATTTGTTCGTTAATAATCCTTCGTCGTTAGTGCTTAATTAATGCCTCTCGTAATTAGCCTCTCTAGGAGAAGGTAATCTGTCGTTCTTCTTTTTATTTAATAATCGCTCCTCTGCAACGATTAACCGGTTCTCGCTCTTTCTCTCGCTCGCCATCGAGTTTAATGTCTCTTTGATCTCGGCTTATTGGCTGTTTACGATACCAATGATTTACGGCCGTTAGAACCGCCATAAATCTTTCCTTTCTCTCGCTGGAGAATCGAGCGAATTTTTCCTAGGAGGATCAAACGATTCGACTCGCTCGCGTTAACGCGCATCGAGCCGTGTTACTTTTAATTGTATACGCTGCAATCGCGCTTGTTACCGCCTCGGATAACGTCGTACGACGCCCTTTAAACGCGCTAGCTGCTCCGACGCTGCACGCACGATAATTCTCTAACGCACCAGGAGCATTAAGAGCACGATCCATTACGAGTAATCGCTTCTGACAGTATCGTGGCGGACAAAAGTCATTGCTCCTCGAAGGACTGGCCGAAGAGGTTTTCTTCGATATTTTTCGACACATAATACTCTGGGCGGTTAGCTCCGTGCTCGCTCCATCGACTTCGATCAAATCCTACGAGTCAGACGGAGAGAAAGAGAAGTCTCGGGGGGCTGGATAATAAGCTTAGACATCGTCTCTCCGGGGCCAGCAGGAAAGGGAAGTTTTGCGGTTAGCTCGCATTAAAATGTTTACGATAGAATTCCGAAGAACGACGCCGCGACGGCGACGACGGCTCCTCTGCGTCTCTGCGTCCGCGTCGCGCGGAAGGAACGAACCATCTCGCGAATACGCAATCGTTCTCTTTCACCACGTGAGAACCTCGCGTCTCTCCTCCTCTCTCCGCGTCGCTCGCCGGGGCGATGGCGCAAACTCCTCGGAGCGGAGCAGCGCGTTCGACGCCGTCTAACGTTTCCATCCGCGTACCGCTCCGATGCGCGGCCAATGAAAAATTTAAAAGACCTATCGGTTTTTCGCCGGCCGGCGTAAAACGGGAAAGAAACCGACACCGAGAAGAAATACCAGGAAGAAGAGGGAGAAGAAGCGGAGACAAAGAAGAGACGGTGGAAGGGAAAAGGAGGAAGCGAATGATATTTTTGTGGTAGCGGAAAGTTAAGGCCGTGGCCGCAGAGCAAACGTCGGTCGGCCGCAATCTTCGGTCAATTTCCGAGCAAGAGGCAAGCAATCTTACTGTGCAAACAAAAAGGTGGCCACCGTGGGGTTATCTTTCGAAAAAGAAACCAGACGAAGCGAGATGGAGAGAATCGCTGATCGACCCTTTGTCGGCCCTTCGTCCAGAGATGTTCCAGTGGCAATCGCATCGATAATTTCGCTTCGTTTCTCGACTACCGTACGCTCCTTGTAAATGCAATCCTAGTATCCCTGTAACCTCTTCCTCCTCCGATTTTTCCGACCTTCCCCATCCCTTCCCGATCCCTTCCCGATCCCTTCCCGATCCCTTCCAGCTCCCCGCGCGCCGCCGGCTTCCTGGAATTTTCATCCGCTCCAATCGCCTAAGATAATCTACCGTGTTTTTGCCGCGAGAACGTAGATACCGTGATTTCGCGGGTCGACGAAAGAATTTACGACTTCTCCTTTTCTTCCCGTCGTCCTCGATCGGTATCCGTTTCCCGATCGTTGGCAAATAACCGCGCGTGTCGCGACCGATTCCACCGGTTTTCCTCGAAACTCGCGACAACCAAAGCATCCTGCGCGATATGCAAATGCAGCGCGGCGGTCGAGGCGTTAACGACTGGCCGTCGAATCGGATAGCAGCATCGCGTAAACAGCCGCGCGGAATAGCCTATCGGGATGAAAATGTAGAAGAAAAGGTAGAAGACGCTTGACGTAGGTAAATTGCCGGAACTCGCGCGCGGCAATCAGTTTTCCATCATGACTCTATTACCGGCCGATCTAATTAATGCCTCAGAATTTTTCTTATCGAAAGCAGATGATTCCGTGAGAGTCTAGGGTTAAGACATCGGTCGATCGATCTTTCCATGCGCCGGTGAAAACAAATGAGCTTCGGACAGCCGAGGTTCGAAGCGGCCCTTTTGAGGCCCTTTGATGCCCGGCAGCTCTTGGGTCAGGCTACGCCATTCACGGTAGCCGTTCGGTCTCCTCTGACCTCGACACTTTTCTTATTTTTCTTTTACCCTTTTTTACTTCATCCCGCCGACCATCGCCTCATTCCCTACTGGAACACCGTAATGAACCTAGCGGAATGGACAATGGTCCTGCTACGTCCGAAGCCTGATGCCTCGCCACCAGAAGGGTTAATAACGATCCTCCGCGATCATTAGTAATTACCCTTTCCCGCTTCTGCGCTAGAATCTCGCCGAATTTTCGACCCTTTCTTTCCTTTTTCCTCCCTCACCCCCCCCCACTCTCTCGCTCCTTTTCCTCCTTTTTCCCTAGATCGCTCCCACGATCAATTTTCGCCGCGATATTTAAGACCGATCGTTGGTGGAAAAATCCAGGAATTCGCCTACTCGCGAAATTTTCACCGCTGCGCGCGTTATCAAACGGTTTAACGGTTACCGCGCGATGCGTGGAATTTTCGCGATTCATATATGCGCGAGTACTAGAATCGGCGGAGCGATTTGCGAGGCCGGTAATTAGCATCACGAAGATTCATTAAGTACGTCTCGTTTGAGCGGCCGACTTTTAAAAAGTCGCGCAGCCCCGCTAAAGCGGTACAATTAAAAGCGCAGTTGTGGCCGATTGCGGCGTAAACAAAAGGGAGAAGAGCAGCAAATTACAACAATAGCCTTTGCCTCGGAGTCCATTGTCGATGTAATATTGATTAATTACAATGCAGAGAGTGTCGGCTTGTCAGGCAGACAGACACCTTCGGCGATCGTCCGCAATCATCAAGGCTTCCATTAACAACAAAGGACCGTACCATATGTGTACGCGGTGGTCCTTGCCTCAAACTTTACCACCTTAACAACCAAATCGTACCCCTGCACCGCTCCGGAGCTGGTACAAATCGCGAACGAGGAAACATCTGTGGGAGTGGCCTGACAGCCGAGGATCGTCCTTTCCGGATAACGAGATTTCCAATTTTTATTCGTTTCGAGGCAGATGCGAGGGTCGTGTTAGAAAAAAAAAAAAAAAAAAAAGAGAAAGGAAGAGAAAAAAAAGAGAGGGGATGAGAAAAAGCGGAAAAAGAATATGGATAATGATAGCGAGGATTATACGCCCGGCAAGCGTGCCGTTGTTAAGACTACACGGCCTTAAATCCCCTTTAAAAGGATAATAGAAAAGTTATCGGCGACGTTACAATAGCGGAGGGTGTCTGTAATTAATAGCCTTCCCGACCACTGACATTTCAACCTATTTTATCGATGTTGGATATGGGCTAAAGTTGTTGCTTTCATCGGCGCTATATGGCATTTATTCCCGATCCCATTGTCCCTCGTTAAAGCCCTTTTTATCTTTCGCGAAACGAATAATTCGTAAATAACACAGCTCGGCGTGCGAGCGATCGATTTCTCCGCGTGAAACCAACTTTAACCCATTTTTCGATTAAACGCCGACACGAGAAGTTTCCACGCGTGCCCTTATTACCGAGGGAATGATTCATAACGTAAAAGCGCTACAAATGCCCCGGTTGGAATCGAAAGGTGGAAAGTTCTACGCGGCCCGACCTCCTCCTTTCTCACCCCGAAGGGTAATTAATTAAGTTTGACTTACCGCATGAATTACAGGGACTCGAAGTCAATTAATTAATTGTAACTTAGTCCGCCCCTGCGAAGGCTGCTCTAAGGGGATTTTGTCACCTTTTAAAAGCTGTTACGAAGACTCCGGACTTTCACGGACATAATGAATATCCTTTCAGCAACCGTTCTTCCACCCTGCGATCGATTTATAAGCCGTCAAAGGGAAATCTGCCGCTGATAAATAGCCGCCGGTCGGAATAAATGCATGTTTAAACATTTTTATAAAATATCGCGCGATAAATATTCGAAGGATATTCGAAGGATATCGGACGGAGAGAAGATCTGGCGTGGCGCGCAAAGGTCGAGCTGGAAGATCTTTGCTGGTGCAAATGCACGGTAAACCACGTGACAAGGATAGGAGGACCGATAGAGGGCGGTGGGGGTAGCCGGAGAATAGACGGGAATAAAAGAAATCCAGCAAGAGTAATGCCTGGGGAAGCAGTTAAATTCGTTGCATGTGTGCCCTCAAGAGATTTCTCTACTCGCCCCTACACCCTTTGTTTCTGCGTTAGCTAAGCTTTTGTTTCGGTTATACGACCGAGGATACCGCGTACAGGCCCAGTCCAATAAAACGAAAAACAGCTCCCCCTTTACAATGCCGCGCATTTGCATAATTTCGCGTAATCTCCGCCATTTTCGCTCTTCGCGAATCTCTTCGCCCTTTTGCTCCGGAGAAAAGAGGGCGAAATTAATTTACGACCGTGGCCACGCGGTCTCCGCGACTGGCGTTCGAACTCGTGTACGCGGGCTATGGGGAATTTTCGCACGGATTATCGTTGTCTCCGCTATAGCGGGCAGCAAGTCACAGAAAAGGTTGGAAAGTTACATACCGTGGTCGGAGTATCGCGTCGGAAGAGCAACCGCTCGGCCGCCATTCGTCCATACTCGTTATTGGCAGTAAAGGAGCGTAGAGGTCCGGATAACTTTCGCGGCTTGGCAAGCCAACGAGCAATAATGGAGAACGGAACTCGCAGGCGAGATGAATTCGAATGATTAAGAACGATTGGATTGTAGGTGCTCGCTTCAATTATGAGCAAGACACGCCATTCCCTCGTTATATCGCACTACTCTCGACTACAACGACCGAAGACGACCAGCACACCGGCGTGGACGCAGAGGCGCGAACTTTTAATACGTGTGAACGCTCCTTTATTAGTAGCGTGACCAATGAGCGCTGACGCTATTAATCAAACGTCTAACGTCGCTCTGTGTGTGTCTTACGCACACCCTACCGAACAATACGCGAACCGTTCTTCTTCCAATTATCCGGACAGCGCTGTCTCGCGGATTTCGGATCTACTATCGATGGACCAATCGAATTCCTCGATCCCCGGACCAGCCTATCTTTCTTCCGTGTTTACCACTGGCTGCTCTTCCGCGCTAGCTCGGGAATAACGGTGAAATGACGCGAACGCGTTGAAATCGAGAAAGAAATCTCTTTTGCTTTACCGTTTGCTCGTTTAATCCAGATACCAATCTTTCCTGCGAATTAATTATGGAAACACTTCCGGTGCAGTGAAAGCGGAAGTGGCGTGTAAAAGAAAGCCTAATCAGTGTAATGTATGTACGAACAATTGCACGTGTAATTCCTTTTTTTTCGGCGTGTATCTACATTGAACTATCGTAAGCGTTATTTTTTTTTTTCTTTTTAATTAGAATGATTTACGATATCCAATTACGATAAATATCTACGGTATCCTGTGATTAGTAGCAGTGGTTTTGACTCGCCGAGTACAACGTGACCAGCCTTTTCCCTCCTTTTTTCTTTTCCTCCGCCACTGTCAAAGTTCGATTCGCGGCGCAACGATCGCATCCGAGCCGATTAATTAATCAAGTGTTTTCGCGGCGTGACACGTTTCTACCTGAGATTCTCGTATATCTCGTTTCTGCCTCCGTAATTAACGCGTTGAATTGTTCCGTATGATGCGATACGGAAGCGGGTATGCGTGTTAGTGCGATCGTAACGCGGCAGTCTCATGACTCGTGTCGATCGTATGCAAATCCAAATGCAATCTGGCAGAGCCGGTGACAACGAGTAACGGTCGAGAAACCTTAGGTGATCCGAGGCGATCGAATTTCGAAATCGACACGACTACGTCGCATAATGGCCATGCAGTTACAGGTGTGTCCAATCGTGATCGTTTCACTTTTTATTCCTCGCGTCTCGAAGGCTCGACGAACCGTGTGTGTGTCTACGCGTACCTCGAATTAGCTTCGAGACCAACGGAAGTTATATTACGCATCGACGAGATGTATCGTCGGTGCGCGGTGGTGGTCGACGATAATCTTTCGAGAGACGGATGAAATAATCCGTAAAATCCTCGCTTTATCCATGCCGAAATCTATCGTTGGTCGGTGTTATCGCGAGCGATCAGAAGCGAGATAAATCGGGGTGGAAAGGAGAATACACGAAGGAAAAGCTCGAAATGTTTTATCGTTTTCACCGATCATAATTCGCAAGAGCGTTACTCGATTCGAGGAATTGCCAACAAGGCTGTATAACGTTCGATTGACCATCTGTCGACATGTGTGCGTTCGCGTGTCTCGTTTGAGAAGGAGCAAGGAGAAGTCACGTAAGGACTCGGGAGGAATAAAAATACCGTCTAACGACAAACGTAGGAAGCGGAAAATTCAACGCCATTTTACGCACGCCGAGATTCGCAACGGAGATTACGCGGTAAGTTATAACGATCGTATTTTTATAACGATGTTTTATAATACCATTGTAATCGCCTTTAACGTAACGTGGCATCGGTCGAAAGCGGTAAGAGGCGAGTGTGCGCGCGTTTGACCGAAGGAAAAAAGGAAGGTGCTGCTCGCGTCGGAACGAGCACGAAATATCGCCGATCTCCCGTTACTTCTTCGTTTCGACAATTCGAACGGAAAGGGAGGGGCGACG
>NIJG01000161.1:1857962-1909985 GCA_002201625.1 Euglossa dilemma
GCGAGCGCAGTAGCGAAAAAAGCCGCCCCAAAGGCACTGCGGTCGGCGAGTATCTTGTAATCTGTTTATCGTGTTCGTCCAGTTGCTTTCGCCGTGTCGATACTCCGAATTAACGTTTTATTGCGCAGGCAGGAGATATTCGTTACCCGGAGCAACCTCGCGTGTCGTTAATCTCGAGATGCAGGATGTAGAAAAGTGGGGTAATTAAGGATTCAAGGCAACAACCCCTTAGCGAGTAATCTTCTCATTTGCGAAATCTACAGCGTTCCCTGTAATTACTCGAGCAACGCGAAATGGTAATTCCGATATATTTAACGCGTTCGGAATTTGGAGGGAAAAGAGAAAAATCGGAGGAGGATAGAAGGAGCAGGTGGGTGGGGGAGAAATTCATTAGACTCGTCGATAATTGCGAGGGAAATACCTTCCGAAACTTCTCACGATAGAATCTTTAATGCCATCCCGAGCAGGCACTTTCTTACCGAATAATTTAACAAGCCGAAGCACCTTTAATCACGAAGTTTTTCCCCCACCAGGTTTCCCTGCCTCTTTCTCCGCCTTTCTTTCCGCGCTCGCCGAGTCCGCGATAATTTCCTCTTTCAAACGAGCAACGCGGCGCAGGCCAGCAGAGGATAGCGAAAAAACGTGGAAGAGAACACAGTAGTTGTTTAAAAGAGGTTCAAAGCGACTGACGAACAAATTACCGGGAAGTTTACCAATCCCGCACGCTTCTGCCCCTCCTCTCGCTCTTTCTCTCTTCCTCCTCGACCCACCCTGCCCCCGGCCTCGTTCTACTCGTCTTTTTTATATATTAATCCCACCGCAACGACGCGCTGATAATCTTGGAAAGGGCTGTTTTAAATTGGCTCCTTTGACGCGATACGCCGCGCGATGAGTTTCATATCGGAATAATTTTCGAGTATCCTTCCCCAGCCCACCCCAGCCCACCGACACCACCCCACCTCCCGGCGTCCTTTCCTTTTTCCTTCTTTTTCCAAACTGCCGTTTTTTACCGCGAGGCGTCCGCCAGAACACCATCATCGATTCGCTAAACGTCACACATGTTGATTTCTATGCTCCTTCCAATTTGTCGGCCATCGAAATTCTTTCGCGAATACCACGACTCGCGGAGTGCCAATCTTCTCTCCCTCTCCCCTTCCCTTCGTTCCGGTGCTTTTGCCTTTTTCGGCGGCAACTTGTTATTTAAATTCGAATTTTTAAATTAGCCGGCGTTTCGGCCGCGGCGATTTGTCATTGTTCATCAGCGCGCATCGTTTGCAGGACATTAATCACCGGCGGTGGGAAGGGATTGCAAAGTTAAGCGCAACATCGATGCGTCCGTGAAACAAAAGAAACGCGCGTTAGCCGAGGAGCATGATGAATCCACCGGTAGCCAATTAAGTCCCAGGAGTGTCGTTAAACTACTACTCGTTAACGCTAAAATGTCGCTCAGCGGCCTAGGCAGAGGAGACGGGTTTAAAACGAGGAAACGGACGTGAAAAATGACAATTAGCGTGCGCGTTGCAACGTTATCCCGGCAGGAAACTGGCGGGATGTCGCGAGACGGCGAAATCGTTACATAAAATTTCGCAAAACTCGCGCGTTTGCGACAGTGAGTTTCTAACGATTTCGTCGCCGCTCTCGAGAGCCGTGCGAACCGTTTGAAAAAAATCGCATAAACGCCGGGCGGGAATAGAACGGAAAAGGCGAGAGTATACCTTTTTCGTCGCGCCGTTATCGCGCGTTATCGAGCGTTATCCGGTTTTTCTGCTACGCACGTGTGCGTACGTACGCGTACGTCGCGACGCGTCCCGGGTATTGCCGGCTGTTATTCGGCTGGTATAGTCGAAATAGTCGAAAACGGGGAAACGGGGGCGAAAAACGACGATTATATCGTGGAAATATCGCGTAACGCGACATCACGGGATCAGGAAATTGTCGAGATTCGCGGAATAATTTCGTCGTTACGTAAAACCGCGCTCGGACCGTATTATTCGCCGCGACGACCAAGCGGAATACGTATCCTCGTTACCTTTCCTATACTTAGGCTGTCTTCGGCAGTGGTTTTCTTCTCGTCTCTTAATCGATCCGTATAATTACCGATCGGTATCGCGGCGGCAAGGGACCGGACAGAAGCGAGCGAAAAAAAAAAAGGAGGTGTACGCAAAGCGTAAAACAAGCGTACATACGTCTGAATTACAATTTCAATTTGGCGTATTAGACGGCAACGGGAAGCTGTTCCAGGAAACGGTAACTTATAATTTTCTGAGATCTTGATCGTGAAATTAAGGCCATCGTTACGCGGAGAGGCAAGAACGGCGCAGACATAAATACCGAAGATCGCGTCTAATCAGCGCATTGTTTCGCCGGCATCGGGGTCTCCTTTCAGCTGGCGCGTTTGCCGGCGAGGTAAATGCGCAGAAGGCGGCTTTTTAATTCGCGCCTAAACAGTCGTCTCGGGCTTCTCCGGGATGGAGAAAAGAAAGTCGCCGGTCGCGACCGCGGATTTCTTCTGCAGGCGGATATTTAAAATGCGAGGAAAGGAAATTGCCCAGGTGAGCCGGCGCGCTCGTTTGAGAACCGGGAAGATGGTAAAATAAAGTAATTGTTGCTATTACCGGGCGGCGGTTGCCGGTGTTGGTAAATTGCAGGTGTACGTGCATATACATTATGTATAACGCGGCGGCGGCGCAGAGGTGTAGGTGTGCGCGGAGGATTCTCTCTGTTCGGCGCGGCTTGTGAGAATCCGGGCAATTACGTGGCTTCGCTCGCTACGGAATATCTGGCTTGTTTATAACGAATTAATTTAGATGTCTTAATTGCCATCGGTTAATTGTTGTGGAACGCGGAGCGCGAATATCGCGGCGGATCGTCGCTTCAAAGACACCCGGAATTCGCGAAATGGGATTGCGTTGCTTTCACCGTGTGTTCCACGCTTCCGCTCTGCGCGATCGTTCATTAAACTCCGCCTGCGTGAGTCACTTTTCGACCAAATATCTCTAACCGGCTGCGCCGCTATTTTTTTCCAATCTTCGCTTTTCCCTCTTTCGCGTTTCCACGTTTCCACGTTTCGACGTATCGCGAAATAACTCGTTAAGGATCGCTCCGGCTATTATTCCTTCGCGATTCCGCGTAGCCTGCGCGAGCAACGCCAGTTGCCCAACGCGGCCGGTGATGCAATCCCGCGTGTGTGTGTGTGTGTGTGTGTGTGTGTTCGATCGGCAACCGAACGGAATCCGAACGGAATCCGAGATACGCGGCTAAAGGGTTAAATCGGTCGAGAGCTATCAGCGGGGCTCGCTCGGAACGCGACGATAGGTGTTCGATTTTGCGAATTCCTCGGTTATTAGCCACTGGAGGAAATGATAAAATTAAACGCGTACGCGTCGGCGATTACAAACGCACATTATTCTCGCTTTCCTCCTGGGAAAGTTAAGGCATCGAGCGTGTTAATTATAACGAACGTTAAGTAACCGGTGTATACGGGCGCTATTATCGTTTGTACCGAGGCAACAAAATCGCGCAGTCCTGCATCACATCGGGGAAAGCAGTTTACAGCTTGTTACTTATCGCGATGAAGTGCACTAATGCGGTAATGCACGAGAAATCCTATCGACCGGCAAATCTACCATGAATTGAACATAACGATGTTCGAAACGGTACAATGCAACGTCGTAATACATTTTTCGCAATTTTTCGCTTACACGATTTTTCGTCGTTACGCGCGCTTCTCCCGGCCCCTCCTTTTCTCGTCCTCTTTCCTTTTCCCCGTTTCTTCCAATAGCGATCGAGCCACGGCGATGAAACGAAATCATTCCTACAGTTCGCACACCGTGAAACGCCCGTATCGCGATACAAGAAAATATAATCGTCCTCGCTATCCGATCTGCATCTCGCGATTTAAAGAATTCGTTTAACGCAAGGTGCGCGCTGGTATTATTAGCGGTAGCGAAACATCGAATAGAGACGAGGGGAGAGAGGGAGGGAGGGAGAAAGAGAGAGAGAGAGAGAGAGAGAGAGAAAGAGGACGTTGAGTAACCGAATCCTAGCGGCTCTCGGTTAGACCCGAGAGGATTCGAGAGAGTACACGTTGCAACGTATATCCATATGGTATAGAGGAGAAAATAACGAGGGAAGAGTGGCAATTGCAACGCGCAACTATCGTTACTGCCGCCCGGTCGAGGCTATGGCTTCTTCACACGACAGGCCAATAAAACGTTTCCATGGGATATACGCGGCCTGTAAAATGCTAATCGCTCGCGATTCCGACGGATTTTCGAGCGGATTTCACTCGGTGCTCTCGAGGAAACGCTTCCTGCCCGCGCGATCAAACGATTCTCTGCTCATTGTGTCGAGGCGAGAGAGTGCACCGCGACGCTGACATAAATCGCGCTACACGCGAAACTTAATTGCACCGTTATCGGAATAATTAGAGCAACAATCGCGCGTCTTTGCACCGGTTGAATCGTTAATACCGCTTCGCCGGAGGCTCCGAGCCCCGGCCGTTCTTCTCGCTGCACCGGCCTTTTTCTTCCTTCCGTTTCTTCGCGACCGTCCCGATGAAAAGCCGCGATAACTGCCGATCCTCGCGATAAACAACGTACTTGTTACGAAAAGGAAAAAAAAGTGGTACACGCGTGAAAGATCGTCGAACCCGCGGCGCTGAACATCCACGATCATCCTCGCGATACATTATCCTCGATTCCAACCGTGAAATCACGAAACAGACTCTTGGTCGGCAGAAGGATTTTACCACGTGGTCGATACGCTCGTGTTAGGCATATGGTATCTCTCGCGAAACACCTGCGATAATTCGAAAGTAGCGCGAACAGCGCGACACGCGCTCGCGTAATCCGGAAGCGGCCGAACGATCGAAAGTTTCTAATTAAAATCAGACTTCGCCGTCGATTTAACCACCTTTTTCTCTCTTTCCTATTTGTTAGTAATCTTTGCCGGGGTTTTTTTTTTTTTTTTCACCGGTGCTCGGCAATCGTATCCCGCGATTAGCTGCGCGAGAAGGTGAACGTCCAGCCGGAAAAGAGTCGGCGGTGCGTGCGCGGTCGAAAAATCGCGATTCGAGGCGAGGAAAATGCGAGAGCGACGAACGACGAAATACCGAAGGTAATGACTGGCAATAACGAACGAAACGCGGGTCGCGGTGTAAACGATTCGAAAAAATGGTTAACTGGCCGGAAATCGGTAATCGCCCGGAATAATCGGTTCCTTTTATATCTGCTTAGGTTTTTTCAGTGGCGCATTAGTCGCGGACACGGATTATTCATCGGACTCAAGCTGCGCATATCCTCCGGTAATGAGAATTACACCCTTTCTTCGGCTTTCCTTTTTATTCCTTCGAAGCAATCTACGATTACTTCTTCGTCCACGAAACCCATTCGACGAATGAACGAACGGGATATCCTAATCGTACGGTTCATTATGAGCGTGTGCACGCTCGCGATGACTATGACTGATGCTAAGCCACGACGAATTGCGATGCACATTACGAATAAATATCGCACTCTTTGCCCCGTCTCGTCTAATGTGCCCGCTCACAGATTGCCACTTGGGTGGGTTTCGAAAATGCATCGGGACGAGACCGAGGGACATTACGTTTAATTAAATTTCACCGTGTCATGCGACGCTTACTGTTCTTTCGCCGATGAAAAACGCTTTATTCGGCACGCGGGCAATCGTTAAGGCAAATGAATCCGCCGGTGGAGGTTCGGCGAGCAGCGGACGCCGTGTGGACGCCGTGTGGACGCGGCGCGTCGGCCCGGCTTTTGCCACGGCCATCTGGCTGATTTTCGAAAATATGCGGTCACCGCTAACAGAATCGTACACGCTCGCCGATTATTCCGCGTCGCGGGTAAATCGAGGAGCGCGAGGTTGCGCGAAAAGGCGAATAAATTCGCGTTTGCCGACGCGACGCGGTGGAAATCGTAGGTCTGGTCGCGACGCCAACAACAGCGGCCGTCCGACTAGCTCTTCGGCTCGACTGGTTGATCGAACCGTGGTCGGAGTGAAAAATTCGCGGATGTCGCCATCGCGGCGACGGCGATTAATAGGAGAGGTTGACCGATTAATGGAAAGTCGAAATCTATCAGGGAAAATGGTAATTCCGAAGGATGCCGGGAGGAGAGGCAATTCAGGCGATTCCGAGCTCTCGCCATCTATCTTCCGGCGCGTTGGTAGCGAAGAAAGAAGGCATAATTAAATTAAATTAAGCCCGGCTGAGCTCTCGGCCTCCACCCCTTCCCTTCTTCCACGTTCTTCCCCGTTCTTCCCCGTTCCTGCCCCCCGCTTCTCCTTCTTCGCTGTCCTACCAGCGGCGATAGTCGACGCCGCCTTTATTTGCAAGCAATTTGCGCTCGCGGATCGTGCTGCAAAAAATCTGAAAATAATGCTGCCGTATTAATCATATCCCTCCGCCCTTATTCCTCCCCTTCCCCTTTCGCTTCTGTCTCTCCTCCCCTTCGTTCCGCGCTCCTCCGCGTACTCCGACATACTTACTTACGCCTCGTCCTCGCATATTTACGACCAAAAAACTCCACATCCGCGCACACTACTCGGCGCAGTGGCGCGATTTAGTGCACTGTTTAGTATGCTCCGCGAGTCTCCGATACGAGCTGCCAGACAGCCCAGGTATTTCCTCGAAAATTATTTAATTACTTCATTTGGGAAGTGGTAGCTCAGGGACGTGACGCGAGAGATTCGTGTCTCGGAGTTTATTTCCACGGCAAGCATTTAAACATTCCGTATATGAAACCGCGTGCACACGCACGGATTATGTACAAAACGAGCGATCCGGGGAAGCAGATGTACGCAACACATGTGCGCGGCGCGATAGGAATACGTAAGCTTGGATGGATTCGCGAAAACGCCGGTAACCTGATTTCCCGGTTAACCGTACGCTTAAAAGAAGGGTGGGTATTTACACGAGAGGTGGGAATCACGGTAACGAAATCGCATTCTGTTTACTAGTAGTCGAGGCGATAATGCGAAGCTCAGGATTTCTTTGGCTTCTTCACGGGCTCGAGGCCGCTGTCGTACTCGGAGGTGTTAAGCATTCTGACTCTCTTCAGCAACCCCATCTTCGGTTCGTCACCTTGACGCTTCTGCTTCTTTGCCGGCTCCCCGTCGGGCCTGAAAACGCAGAGACGCTCCTTAATCGTCGCATTAGGGCTAACCCGCAATTTTCGGTAATTCGACGTAAACGACATGTGGCGAGGACAGAGCGAGGTAATCGAAAATCGACAAAAAAGCGGACTCGCATTAAAAAGCCGGAATACACCCCCCGGTCCGCCGGCGTGCCGCAGAATTTCGGCCAACTGCCGTGCCGAATTTCACGTTCGTCACTATGTTTTTCCCGCTCGATCCGTTTTATGCGCCTAATCTCTCGCTGCGGCCGATGCTGCGCGACGCGAAACCACGCTCTTCCAACGTCGGGGAAAAAAATCGTTTTTCCTCCGCGAGAATCTTTCGGCGAAAAGATCGCGCCGCGATGCGCTCGTCCGCTTCTTTGACGCAAAGAGAAGAGGGTGCGCGAGGACGTTCGGCGAGTGTCGCCGCGTCGCGTCCCCGGAGATATCCCTCTTCTTTTCGCAGGATCCGACGTAGAAAAGACGGTGTTTGGACGTGTTCACGGACACACGCAGCACGGCGAGGCGTACACCCGCGCCGGCGACCGGCAAATATATATAGAGAAACGCACACAGGAACAGGCGTAATCGCACCCACAGAGGCGTACACCATGGGTCTCTCGATCCATTGGACCGTCAGCTCGGTGCCCGCCTTTCACCCATTAAAACCAACTTGTTCTCTCTCTACGGGTGGAGGGCACCCGTCGGTTACCCGTTGTGTGCATCGAAAGCACGCCCATTCAAATCGCATTAAACAAGTTAGCGCTTAATGTCTGTCCCGAAGAAAGCGGCGGCGCGGTGCGTGTCGCCGACGAAATATCGATACGCTCGATACGAGACCGATGCCTTTCCGTTGTTCCGTCGATGACGAGCCCCCCGCGCGTCCTTCTACGCGCCGCGTCCAGTCTCTCCGCGGAGAAACGAAGCGACGAGATAAAAGCGGAACGAGCAAACGGTACTATCAATTGGTGGCAGTCGGGAACGAGGATGGAAGCGCCATATAGAGCATAGAATTTTCTGGGGGGAAAAAGAGCGAAAGTGCCACGTAGCGAAAGAATAATTTAGCGCGGCGAGCGCGTATACGCGCGCGGCGTTTAACCGTTGATGGAAAACAAAGAGCGACTATGGTCGGACAGGAGGCCACAGGCGTGCATCATGGTTGACCAAACGCGGCGCGTACCGGAAAAAATAGAGATCTCGGCGAGGCTAGAGAGGAGGGGGAGGAGGAAACATAAATACGAGAGCGCAAAAAGATAGCGGGCGATGAGCACGAAATCAGTGTGACGACGCGGGTGAGAGTTTTCCACGAAGAGAGGGAGAGGAAGGGAAAGAGGGAGGCGGAGAGAAGAAGAGAGGCAGAGAGCGAAGGGAGGCTCGTGCTCGTCCCGTGGTTTCCGTAAATGGCGCAGCCAGGGCCGGAAGTAGCGGTCGCATCAGTCTGTTTAATAGCCGTATTGTATAATTATGAACAATGGAGAGATAGAGCGAGAGACGGAGAATCGGGCGTCGGAGAGAGAACGGGAGAAGCCTGGAGAAGGGCAGAAGCCAGCCGAATGCCATGTGAAATGCATACCCGGAGAGATAGACGGAGAGGCGGTTAGAGAGAACGAGAGCCGGGGGACGTGAGATAGAGAGAAAGGAAGGGGAACCGAGGGAGATGGTGGACGACGAGGATGAGCACGACGAGAGCCGTATGGCTTATGGTTGCCAGCCACCGTACACCGTGTCCGCCCGTTCGTCGTACATGACGAATGACACAAAGCGACAGTTTTGACGTATCTAACCTCTCTAGGAACCACGAGCTGTCCTCTCGCTACGTTTGCGTGTACTATCTGTTAACACACGTGGTTGCGTTTGTTAGTTATCGTCGCGGCAGGCAAAGAGAGGGAGAGAGAGGCAGAGAGAAGGGTGCACCGCAGTTAACACGCTAAGCCACGCATGAATCCGTCATTAATACTGCCAGTTCGCTCGTCTCCGTGATTGTCTACCTCGAACGTTCGCCGAGCTGTCAGCCGGGGCCACAGTTCGGCTCTCTCTCTCTCTCTCTCTCTCGCTTCTCTTTCGAGAATCCGATAAGAATCGTTCGATCGTCGTGCAGCCGGAGAATCGCGAATTTTACTTACTTCTCGTCCGCCAGCCTGTTCTTGTGTTGCGGCTTCGAGCTGTCTCTCTCGTGCAATTTCTTCCCTATCCCGCCGATCCGTTGAGGCGTCTCTCTCAGGGCGAAGCTCTTCGCGTAGTGGCCCAGGTGGACCTCCTTCCGGTTGAACATTTCTCGCATGTCGCGCGGGTAGCTGGAGTAGAAGCATATCCACGAGTTGTACGCTGGAAAACACAGACATTCGATTATTCCGATCCTCGTGGAAACCGTAAAGAATTGGCAAAGTCCCGCCCACGTGTAAACGAGGCCACGTGCACGGTAACTCGGATGTAATCATTGGCTGTGCGTGTAGCGCGCCCTTATTAATCGAGCTTCCATTAAGTTCCACAGGGGGGCGGCGTGCGCGATTCTATGGGGTGTGTGGCGGACGGTGAGCTATTAAGAGGCATTAACGGGGGTCGAGTCAAGTGCTGTGGCTAATAGTCATCCCCCTTAACTTCTCCAGCTTCCGCGCGCGCGCGCCCGCGTCGGCCAGCGGGTGAGAAACTCGGGGGTTCGCCGATCCTGAGAGAACTTGACATGTGCCAGTGTTACTGTCACTCCGTGCGAAAAATCTACCGTGAAGTGCTTCTCTGTCTGCTCTTTTGACGGATCGGGATGCTTGAGCTTCTCACCCTCTCCTTCGGCCGAAGGGAGGCTTCCACCCGAGCTGAAACCCACGATTATCCATGTCAATCGCCATTCGAGAATACTTTTTTTAATTTTCGCAAATTCGAACGAAGAATTCGGTCGCGACGAATAAGTATTTTCATCGAGCGGACCACCCGAGCGTCTTTAACTTCGATAATTCACGTGGCGGACCTTATGTTTTGACGTTTTCCGGCTTGATTTCCGTCTGCCTTCTATCTCGACTCGACGCTTCCGCGCGTAAGAAACTTGCAAAGATCTTTCTTTCGTGGCCCGGTGTCGACGTTGAAAAGGGAGAAATGTTTTTCTCCATTTAGCACATAAATCACCCGCGGGGGTGGTATCTAGCCGAGAAGGCAGAGAAGCTTGGGTAGGGGGTGCAAGAGTGGGTCGCGTGGGGTGGCATTGTTCCTAAGTGATGTAACTGCGTCTTATTGTATTTGTATCCTGTATCGCATTGTTAAGAGTCTCTCGCCACAAAGCGTAAGTGGTTTTGGCGGAAGCCACATTCAGTGGTTGGATTGTGTCGGGCCACCCCCATGCGAAAGGCGTGCAAGCGGTCTACACTCTATTCCATCTAACTCGCCGTGTACCCTTTACTACTTACTTCTTATAGCAAGAATTTTATTAAAAAACGAAAAAATATCGAGGACGATTATGATTCGTTCGAGTCGTAAAAATTATATTCGATTAAAAAAAAAAAAACAAATATTATTTACGATATAGAATTTTATCGAGTTCAAAGTCGTAAAGAATATAAACGCGTAAACGAAATTGTAAATTTCCACGTTTAACAAAGGTACCGGTCTGTCGAAAATGTTTACCAAAGTTAGAGCGAAAAGACTATAGGTAAGAACTGGTATAAAGGACGACACGTATATACGGGGTGGAGTGGATGAATCTCTTTGGTTAGTGGTAGTGGTGGAAGACCAGGGGGTTGTTCCATGGACTTGTGTTCGCTATTGAGGGCTGTTCGGCTCTATTGGGGTGATAATGTTACGAATTAGCAAGATTTCCACTTCTACGCACCCTGCCATGACCCTACATCGGTCACGAATTAAATTCTGAGGGTAGCTCAGAACGGAGATACGGCTATGGACTGCTCGATACCTCTCCGTGGATGACGCCTCTTTATTTCTACGACTCGCGAGAGTCATTGGAAAAATAAAATTAAGGTTTCACTCGAGAATTACAACCGGTTCTCGTTCGTGTCTTGCGTGGACGCCCTTTCTCTATTTCTCTGTCACGTCGCGCCCCCGTGGAAAGTGCAGCGCCGAATTATCAACGACAATTAATCTATCAATCACCCGGGGCACGTAGAGGAACGGTCAAGTGGTTAACTGTGTACCGTCACTCAAATCTGGAGGCGGCTAAGCGCTCAAAAACCGTGGCTAACCTTCGTGTAAAGCCACGCTTGACGTGATACAACTACGAAATTCAAAAACCTCTTAGAAAGATTTATGGCCTTTATTTTTCGTTTTTCGAATCGATCGCCCTCGAGCAACGCTGACTATCGACTCGATCCCTTGCTTTCTCTCCATCTCTCTCTCTCTCTCTCTCTCTCTCTCTCTCTCTTTCCCCTTCCCTGGCATCCGAAAATTGCAGTTTTATGACATAAAGTATGGCCACGACAGCGAAGCATAAGGATAAACACTCCCCTCGAACGAAACTCGAATGATCGCGAGACCCAATAGATTTATTATCGCGGCAAATAAATTCGTCAGACTAACGACTGTAATAGAGGAACCGTAGCATGGCAAACAAGATCATCCTTCCTCATCCAGAGAGTATGTAAATATCCAAGTGGCAAACGAAAGCCGAGACAGAGCGAAGGCTCGGTAACGTGGTCGCGTGAGGGGTTACTTTATATGCGAATAGGGTGCCTGCTGGAATTGGCTTAGCGTACCCCGAAGTCAGCTCGCTTTCGTTCCGATCCAACTGAATCGAAGTGCGTGTTCCCTCATCCTTCGCTAAATTTCACGAGTACTTTGCGTCTCATCGGCGGCCAAAGGTTCAAATCAAAATCGCGTTACGCGTAAAACCATAAAGTCCACTCGTCTCTGCTCTTGAACCTCTACCCCCGTCGCACGCGTCTGCCAAATTATTTATCGTATTCCAAGACTCACCTTTGCACGCTTTTTCACGTAGCTTCGGGTCCTCGATCACCATGGTCTCGAATTCGTTCTGCAGCGCGATCGCGGCGTTGTGAACGGAGGAATGTTTCGACAGGGGGCCCAAAAGCTTGTCCAAGACGTCGTCCATGCTCTCCTGCCTGATCCTGATACGTCTAGACTCGAGCATTCGTACGAATTCGATTTCTGACGGTGTTAGGAAGATGGTCGCCGAACCGGAAGAACCAGCTCGCGCGGTTCTACCGATTCGATGCACGTAGTCCCTGGCGGACATCGGTCCCGTGTACTGCACCACGCAGTCCACCTTTGGCACGTCCAATCCTCGGGCCGCGACGTCCTGGACAACGAGAATCGCCAGATCTGTGAACGATTTTCCGAATCGGGAAAGCGCGGGGTTGAGAAAGATCGGGGGAGGGAAAAGTTTCGGTGCCCGGTGATCCGAACATCTTGTTCCTCGATAATCCGCGAGGCAAGAGCAAGGACCGTGAGCGTGCGATCTGCTGGTACAAATGTCTTACAAACCGTGTCGATTTCTCGTTTTGTACGAAGGTGAATGCGCGCGGCTGGCAGCGGAGCGCCCGCTGTGGAACCCCAACGGCGAACGTTTGAGCACGGCCCTGATTTCCTTGCGTTCGGTTAACCAATGATTTACCGAACGGAGCACATCGAGTTTCTGCTTGACGACCCTGGAGACTAATCCCGGACCACCAGTGGGGGGCGTCGTGGCCCCGAAAATTCTTTCGCGGCACGATACGGATGTGTCTGTCTTCCTCCTTTTTATATCCTTTTATCGAATTAATTCGACGCCGGGCCACGACGCACAACGGTCCAGGCGCCGGGGTGAAGGAAAACGAGAAAGAAGTTCGCCCTATCGAAATAAAAAAAAACCCTCGGCTCGGCGATCGGTGTTTTATCGTCGCGGCTTTCTTTCTTTCTTTCCCCCCGCTGATAATTACAGCGGCATTCCTCTTTCGATAAACGTTTTACAAATATATTATCCAAAACGATCTAGCATTTCCTCGAGAAGGAATATTTCAACATCGCGATAATTGATCGACGGATATAAACAAGTCCGATTAGAACTCGGCCGAAAGATAGGCTGATAAAGTGAAATCGGCCGGGGACGCCCACGTATCTTTAGATGAAACAAGCACCGCAGCTGCCACCGGTGCGATATAATGTAACGAAAACAGGGACGAGGAGCGATCGATGGCAGCGATTAAGACAAACGATCGTTTAGGAGAGAGGCCGCGATCGTGGCTCGGAGGATCGAGAACGGATCGTCCGCTCAAAACATCTCACTCGGACCATAGATCACCTCGTGGATCCGGATTCACCACCGCTGAGAGCCGCGGAACATTCCATCCGCGGGGGCTCTCCTGAGTTTTCAACGTGGAAATTAATAATCCTGCCATAGAATCTTCGTTCAAGTGACGCTGTAAAATGTGGGCGGCTGCCATCGTTGTTCATGCTCTCTCGGATCAGCCTGTTTCTACCTTTCCAATCTAAGGCGCCGAAAATCTCCTGACAAAGCCCGAACAATAATCGGGGCAAACTTCTCGTTTTCCATTAGATCTACCTTAATCCGATCGTTTGAGAATCCTGACAGCAATTAATCGCTTTGTATAGAGCATAACGAAGAAGGCAGAAGAAATAATGGCCGGCTATTGCGAGTACCGTGAAACACGTGTTGAATCAACGATGCAATCGCCTGATTAAAAGAAATTAATCCTCGCGGTGAGCAATGTGTAATACTGTTGCGTGTCGCGGATCGTGAATTTTAGAATTCGTGCATTCCGCTGCACTTTGATCATCTCTTCCTTTTTCTTCGTCCAAGTGGCGCTTGGAATTCCTGCCAACCGCCGAGGAAGGGAATCGCGAAGTAAACGTTAATGAATTTAATTATTATTACCGCGGTTTTTTAACCATATTTATCGGACGCCGGGATCGATCACTTTCACCGGTAATTATAATGATTAAGCAGTTGTCGTGAAGTCACGATATAACAGAAAGTTGATTCGCTGTATCGATACACGATTAATTGTACTACGAGCGGCAATTAGCAAACGAAAGAAAGTTGTCTAGCGATCGAAGAGCGCAAACATCGCTCGTTGTTCTTCGTGATAATACATAGGAAATAACGCGTTGCCTTTCAGGCCAATGCTCGCGTTCCAAAATTAGAAGTCATCGCCGGTATTATTTCCAGGACTTTCCCGATGAAATCTCCTCCGTTACCGCGAGTATCGTTAATGTAAGCATTCGCTGTTCAAAAGTAGAAAACAATTAAAGAAGGGGGGCTGGGCACATAACGGGCAAACAATCATAATTATACTCGTTACGAAGGCCTCATGTGCGCGCATAATTTTTAACCTCCGGACACAGCGTGGGTCCAGAGATATTAAATTCCGCCCTGAAAGAATAAGCCACGGGGTAATTTACTGCTCGGGGAGTGCCGCCGGTATCCCTAGCTTTTCTTCTCCTCTTTCCTTCTCTTTCTCCCCTCCTCTCCTTTCCCGCTGTTTTATAATAATTTTTTCCCTCCGCAGAACGGTTTCGTCGCTTTCATAAAGTCATCGCATGATTTCCTTTTGCTGCCCGCGTGACCCGTGGCCAAACAATTGAAAATGTCTCTAGGATTTCAACATTACATATATATATATATATATATATAGAACGCTCTACTCACCGTGCAAAGCAGAACCCCGCTTTTCGCCAGCCTGAAAGTTTTAAACACCTCGGTCCGCTCTTTTTGGGTCATGCTGCCGTGCAACTTGAAGAATTCCACGTCGACCAACGGATCAGAATCGTCGTCGTCTTCGTCGATAGGTTTAGTTAATACCGACGATAAAATCTCCGCGTGATAATCGACCATATCTTGGGTAGCCATAAATATCAATATTTTATGTTGACCGTGGCTCTGTTAATGGCAAGAATGACATTTGCGATAGTTGGAACAAGATGAAAGGGTAAATAATCTGATACGGCGAATCTACCTTGCACTTTCCTGCGATATAAGCGCTTAAGGTCACTATCCTCAGTTTCGGCGGTGTAACGATGTAACTTTGATTCACGCTTTGTGGAACCACTAAATCCTCGTTAAGCTCGCTCGCGTCGGCACCGATCGCTTCTAGATTCTCTTTCGCGGCATCGATGAACACCGGATGATCCATAGCGAGACCCGCTAATTTTTCTACCGGCTGTGTCAATGTTGCGGAAAGCAAAATCGTCTGCCTCCTTGACTCATCGCCACTGCTATTATTATCTTCTTTTCCTTGCGTCTTATCTTTTCGTACGTCAGATTCCTTTTTTGCGGCAACATCCGCGCAAACTTTCCGTCTATCCGATTTTTTCGATTTAACGTAAGGCTCGCCTTCATCGGAATCGCTATCGCTGCTGGAATTATACGCTTGTCTTTGTTTATTTCCCAACCGATCATCCTCGGATTCCGAATCTGTGATCTTGTTTGGCTTGACGATCGAATCTCCCCGGTCGTCGTCTCTCGATTCTTTTAAACCCTCGCTGTTTTCTATATTGTCCAGGTCTTCGTCGGTGAAAACTTTCTTTATGTTTCCACGTAACATTTTCATGGCATCGTATCCCGTATTTTCACTCGGAGTTGTCACCGCCAAAGCGCTCACTATGCTGAAATTTTATTACAAAGAGAACAAAAATTTATAGCCTTTATAAATCGGTTCATATACATCGTTGCGATTTTAATTAAAGCAACGTACCCGGATATATCTTTCTCGTATCCCATGTCAAACATACTATCTGCCTCGTCTAGAACGAAATATTTAACGTCGTTCAATTTCAAAGCCGCCGTTCGTTTTATATGATCTAACAATCTACCCGGTGTACCGACCAAGATATTACACCCTTTTCGTAGCCTAGCCTTTTCCGCTTTCCTCTTTTCACCCCCTGCCAAATACCCTGGCACGATCCACGTAAATGGCTAAAATCGTTTAAAAATTAATCAAAAACGCGTTCACGCGTTCAATAAACGATTTCGGATACAGCACTTACTTTTATTAATTTCAAGAAACACTCGTACGTTTGGAGGGATAATTCCCTAGTTGGTACAACAACGAGAGCTTTCAAGCCACTATTTCTATTTAATTTGGGTCTAATTTTATGCAAACATTCAACTATGGGTAAAGCGTATGCTAATGTCTTTCCTGAACCCGTTTGAGATTTGATTAGAACATCTTTTCCTGAAAGTATCTGTGGAATTGCTTTCTGTTGGACTATAGTCATTTTAGTGATACGCATGTTTTGTTCCAAATTAGATATCTGGTGAGATATTTTCACAGTTAGCGAAACATATTACTATACTAAAGATGCTGTTTGTGTTTTATAAATAGATAATACTAACCGTAAAAGGATGAATATTAAGATCGGTAAAGGTTGTTCCTGTAAATACTGGCTCGTTTATTGGTTTTACTAATCTTTGCCCAATGTTCGGTATTTCTGGATTATGGCCAAATAAGGAAGATATTTTCCCAATAGATTTATGAGAAACATTTGTATTCTTATTATCTTCTACCTTACTATCATTTTCAATTTTCAATTTCTCTGCTTGTTTTTTCTTTTTTTTCTGCTTAAGATTTACTTTTTCCGATGAATCGAAAACTTTTTTAGACTCTCCTTTAGATTTCTTTTCAATTTTCTTTTTAGGTATAACACGTTCTTCTTCTTTCACACTTTTCAACGAATCTAACAAACTAATCTCCTTTGTTTCAGATTCTGGTAATTTAGAAAATATGCTAGACAAGGTTTTCTTAGAATTTGTATCTGTAACATTTCTCTTCCTCGCTAATAACGTTTTACCGAAATTTTCTTTAGTAACTTTAGCAAATGAAACAAAAGGTTCATTGGAAGTTTCTTCGGCTTTGTTAGCTTTTTCTCTATCGCTGTTATTCGATTCTGTAGATGCTTTCGATACTTCTCGTTGAGACTCTTTATGCTTAATATTTACACGTGTCTCTAGTTTATTTGATTCGGTAGAAGATCGACTTTTACCAGAGGTGCTAGACTTTTGCAATTTCTGCGCAACAATTTGTTTCAAAGACTTTTGTTTAATTCTCTTCTTAGTACTACTAACTTCCTTAACGGAGACATTTTCAGATTTACTCTTTGTACGTTTACTTTTCGTTACCGGATTTTTTTGCTTCCTCATCAAACTAAGAATAGAATCATCTTCTATTCCTGTTTTCTATTCAAAGAATACATTTCTCTATTAAATATACCAATTGAACAAACAGTATTAACCTTTCACTTACCTTGCCCACAGGATCTGTAGAAACGTTCAAGAAAATATCCGTGTCTTGTACAGTCATTTGGATCTGTTAATTCTCCAAGTTTCACTATAAATAGAAAAAACACAGCACACGTTTGCAATTGACGAAAAACTAAACACAATGTACAGAAACACGAAGCCTAACCTAAAAGCACATGTCAAGCACGCATTTGTATTCGACTGATCAGTCCCAGCCGAGCATGCGCAGTTAGCAGCTCGTGGCTGGCTTCGAGGCTATCGAAATTCTAATACATCTTTGATTCGGATTAAAAATTCAACGAAAAATATTTGGTAAAAAATTCGCGTTATTATTACCGTATCCCGTATTCCCAGGTATACGTTTTGTAATAGAATAGTCGTATTTGTTGGAATTATCGCTGTATCACGCGCAGATAATCAAACAGATTAATGTTATACCTCGTTCTTCCAGCGCGTTTAATTATTATCGATTAGAGACATTATCGATAGACCGTGCGATGATTCGAGCGCAGATTTACGAAGAAGTGTTCGTAGATCAATCGAGTCAGCCCGAGAATTGTGTTCCGTTGTTTCGAAATTCGAGCGCGTATTTACTTGCGAACACGATGTGTGTTTACATTTTTTTACGAAGTATCAGTTAAGTGTCGTTTGACGCAGTAACGAAACCCTGATCATTCCGACTCGTCCGAGCATTTCGTATTCGTTGTTCATCGTATCAAGACGTTAACAATTCGACATGAAGAACTTGTGCTGTATCGGTCTGCCATTAGCCGCGAGGCTCATCAGTACCTACACCATGGTGAGTGTCGGATAATCCTATCGGAACGTTAAATTCGTTATCGCGCCTATTACATATCGTTAGAAACGCGAACTATTATTCAATTATTTCCTCGAGCTAGCGTTTACAACCGACGAGTGTGAACGTTACCACGGTGGAATGTTTTATTTTCTTTTTTCTTCCTTTTATTTCTCTAGTCGTTATCTATACTCATGATAAATTTGCTGATGGGCAACTATTTCTCAAGAGAGACGGACAACGATTTCTTCGATTGCATCGAGGATTGGGGTGTATTCGGCCTGAATTGGATGCAGATTTTACGAAACTTGCAAGTGAAAAAGAAAGGTGGGCTTTAAAGACGAGCGTAGTCATTTTCCAGCGAATCTCGTGCACGCTAATTAACGAATGAAATTCTTAGCGCAAACAGCGGCGGTTTTTCTCCTCGTGTACACGATATCGTTTTTACTGGCCAGTGCCTCTCTCGCCTTTGGATCACTTTCCGTGAGTATAAATCTGATTGGTTAACACGCTCGAAACGCGACGGGAAAATGACGAAAGAGAAGGAACGCCGTAATCGTGTATTGAAAGCGAATCGATCGTAGGCTTCTTTATCTGAAAACCGTATTTTCGGCACGTAGCAACCTTGCTTAAACTCGCTAACGATCTTGCTAACTTCCGCGTACGTTCACAGAGGAAACCTAAGTGCGCCGTGCCTTGGATGTATTTGCAAATGATTAGCATAATAGATCAGACTGTGGCGCTGTCTATTCATCTGACGCACGAACCACAATACAATGTTTACGATAAATCAATGTGGTACATTCCAGTGTCCACTGTCTATCTACGTAAGTACATTAAAATTACCTAGTCGAGCGCGTTACGGATATTACGCGTGATCGAACCGCTTGGTTCGACCCTGCGAACATATTCGCCGCGACTCTACTTTTTAATACGAACCGTGAAATCCAACGACGAATAAACTTTACGTTCTGTCGATTTAGTGTTGTCCACGTACTTATGGATAGTGGTACAGGCTGCCCGAAGAGAATGGGCGGACCAGCAACAGAATCGCACAGATGAAGCGCTGACGGAAGTAGCAACGGTGGCACGACCGGACACTAATAACGGAACAAAGTCGCCGTCCTTTCTCTCGCAGAATTTCTCCATGTTCGAATCACCGAGACCACCGACAGTTTTACCGAAATAGCCGCGCGATAGCCGGCAAATTCGAAGATAAACTCGCGGACTTGTCTGGGTTGCTCTTCGGGATGGGAACAAGGTCAAGGATCAAGGAACTAGCTAATTATCTAGATAAATCGTCCGCGCGTCGTAAGCTAAGTGGCTTTAAGTTAGCATATTTATTTCAAGCTTTGACCCGTTTCCGTTTTTAAAAGTCAGCGAAACTCAAGGACTACTCGAAAGTTACGGTTTCTTTTATCTTGTTTTGGTTTTTGTTTTTTTTGTTTTTTGCTTTTCCGGATACGTAGCTGGTTCCTTAAAGAGATTCATACCGTTTTTGTCCTCCTCGTAGTTGCGTTTTTACTCAAAGCAACTCCATTTCTGGAAAAGATTCGAATCTTAAGTCCGCATAATAACCATTGATCACTCGCGACTAATGGAATGTGCGGAGAGCAGGCAAACTACCAGAATACGATGAATCTCGGTCCCGTAACGGGGAAAATGTATAATAATGCGGGTAACTCGATAAATCAGTCCCGGGATGCGACTAATAGAGTGTATCAAATGCGCCCACGGCGGAGCGTGGCTGCATAGAAAATATGAGAAATGGCCACGTTTTACGTCGAAATACTTTTAAACTTCCGGGATTTGAATCGCGCGCAAGCATATTCCCTATACGGGGACCGGCGTCTCCTAGATGGAGGTCGATTTGTCCGAAAATGGTTGGAACTTTTCGCGAAACTCTCGAGAATAATGATCGAGCGCACAATGGCTGATAGAAAAAGCCCCTTCTAGCGATTTATTTCGGGCGTTTCGCCGCGTTCCTACGCGATCATTTGCGTTCGTGGAAAAGTAACGCACCGGCGCGACCGAAACTTTCACGATATCCTAGAATATCCTCTCGCGCTGCGTTTTTTCCCGAATTTCTATCTTTCCCTTTTTATATATATATATATATACACACGCATATATAGATAAGTCGAGTTAAAAATCTCGCGGATCCACGTGATTATCGATAACGAAATTTCTCTTCGACGTACAAGTTGACGCTGGGAAAAAGTTTCGTAAGCTTCCCGTTCAACGATACGGCTACGAACATGAGGGACAGACACGGCGGGGTATACGACGTGGTTGGTTGGTGGTGCTTTTAAAAAGAACTGAGCGAGCCAATTTGTAGGCTGTCGCAAACTTTTAAAACACTAGTTGACAGCCAACCCGCCCCCTCGCAACTCGTGCACCCTCCACGACGCTCGTCCAACCATCCAGAAGGATTCCAACCACCATCCGTCCTCTCTCTCTCTCTCCCCCTCTCCCTCTCTCTTTCTCTCGTCTTTCGACTGGAGTACCAGTAGACGGCGAAACTCACCCCTCCGTGTCGTGGAAGCCGATGGATTGTAAAATAAAACTAACTTGGCTCTTTCGTGGATCGAAAACGGAGTACCGACGGAATCTTATTCCCTCGGGTCTCTTTTATTTTCGCGTACCCCTTTTTTCTCCGCCGACCAGGGGGTGCAATCACGAAAAGCAACTCCGCGAAGAGTAGTAGATACTGCCAAAGAGTCCTGCTTACTCGGAAAAGCGAGGAGGTTCTGATCCGAGGTTAAATCAATCGAGATCCGTACCTGCGGCTGTTACATTTTTACGTCGTTTCTTATCATTTTTATGGAACTTAATGAACGATCGAGCGTCTCGAATAAAGTGGAACTTGTAAAGTGACAAAGACAATAATAAGCGTTATGATTTCGTAAACAACCGCCGTTTTTAATTATTCACCGGCGACACGGACGTTCGTCGAATATCATTACCCGTGGAAAACATCGGTTCGCGCGATGACACGACGATGTTTCCTATTTTTCCTCGATATCTTCGCACGAGTGGAAATACTTTTACGAGTATCCAAGGATTAAGGAGGAGGGTAGTCACACGCATGGCGTACATAAAGGGTGGTGCGACGTAATTAATCTTCTTGTATGACACTTTGGCTGGTTACGGGGCAGAGCTTGCCAGAAGCCAGAACACAACATCCCACTTAAGCTCGACGCCCAGAAAACAATTAATACGAAATTGATTAATAATTATTGCGTCCCAGTTTCGGTTCCCTTGTCGTGCTCGCCGGTCTTGCTAGTCACCTAACCGTGAAAAAACAAATTTTTCCATCAACCTCGGGTCCCTGGATCCTTCCAGAAGACACCGTTCCCGATCAATATCCCGTAACAGACCATTTTATATCGCGAAACTTCCGTCTCTCCTTTCGAACGCTGTTTCGCGATCGCGTCCTAGGGTCGATTTCTTTCGATGTTTTGCCAAATAGATTCGACCAGCCCCCCGTGTCTCGGGCTGGTAGGAAATCGAACCTTAAAGCGTCTGGCTCGACGGAATGGTCGGTGCGCGCAGCCGTTCCACTCCTTTTGTCACATTTATTTGTTCGCCGCCAAAAACGGACAGTCGATTTGGCATTACTTTTCCAGACAGACAGATTTTATTGATCTGCCGCGTTCGTTCTCTGCCGAACGAGAACGGGAAAGAGAGAGGGAAAAGACGAGCGTGGCGAGAGCGAAAGAGAGGATGACAGAACGGCGGAACTGAACGCCCCATAAAGCTAACCAATGCTAATACTTCGCATCTCCGCAGTGGCGTCCTTTCGCGAGCGTCTAGCTGCTAGCTGGTCCGCTCGCTCGCGCCGATCGGAAAACACGCTGCGACGCCGCTGTCCTGGACCGGAATCGGCAATAAACGCGTAACCGAGCCTAATTCGTAATGTTGGCTCAGTCATTGTGGCCCATTGTGAATTCTCTTCCCCTGTTATTCAGGGGCCACTAGTATAATGCTGGGGTTATCGCAGGAAACTGCCAGTAACGACGGTAAGAGGCACGTACTCTTTCGAATACACGCTCTATCCGTTTGCCCCCGCGCCGTCTTCCTCGCTACGGCGAAATTTCATAGTTTTTATCAATCATTCGAGAGGACGTCGTCCCGTCATCTGACCTTCGGGTAATCCTTCGAGATGCTCGGTCACGTGCCAAATTTGCAAATTTCGGCCAGCGCGGACAAGACGAACGGGAGAAGGGGGGNTAGGGGGGGGGGGGACGGGGGGCGGCGCGGAGATCGCGCGTGTCGTGGCCGAAAAGTTTGTTTGCCAAGAATCGTATGCGAATATCGGCGAAAGGTCTTAGCATGTGAATAGGAGGATACCTAACCCCTGTCTCGCGGTACGATTTTTTCCCTCCCTTGCTCGACCCTTGCGGAGATAGGAGAGTCTGGAACACGGACCAATGACCGGTCCTGTCCGAGAACGGAGAAATCGCATTACTTTCGAATTTCTTTGCGTCCTAACGGGGGTGGCACGTGCTCGTGCTTTTTTCCTTTCTAAGGAGAGACGGATGGACAGCGGGGAGGCGAGGAAATAAATTTGCGAACACGATGGACGACGGGGCACAATAGCTGCGTTTAATACTACATTAAACACGATACAGAGCGATCTACCCCGTGGCCACCGTGACAAAGTTTCCTGGACAATGCGCCAGGATGACTGTATTAGTGGTGGCCGAGGGATGGAAATCTGTACGCACGTGTGCGGAATCCTCGTCGAGTCCTTGGCCACCTTCATCTTCGCGCCGTATAGAAATTCCGGCCGCGACCCTTGATTCGAGACAAGCTTGATGCCAAGCGGCTAACATTTAGCAGTGAAACGCGAATTTTCTCCGCGCACAGGCGGCCATTACGGGCCGATACGCGATATTTCATTTCGTACCGTATCGCCGTGTTAAGCTAGATTACTTCGGCCATTATCCTTGGAAGGAAGAACCGATGGTAGCGAGGTTCTTTCCTTGCCGAGGAGGTTCCCGCGCGTCGATCAATCGACCGCGACATCGTTACCGTGGCCACGTGATCGGTAATTGGTAATCATCGGCGATTCACCGAAAGACACGACCCGGCTACGTGATCTCGCGCTCGTGGTTATCGATCCGTCGATCGAGAGATTCGAGCACGAGCTATATAAACAGTTCCAAGTATGCGGCGGCGATAAAAATCGAAAGCGGAAATTTTGCCCGACGTTTGGTGGATTTTCGGGGGATAGAAAGGCGCAGGTAGTCGGAAGACGGGGAACGCGTGGGGTATGATCGAGGGGGTTTTGGAGGAGGCGAAGATCGATGTCGGTGGAAAGGGTAGATCGATGGCTGGGAAGAGAAGAAGGGGAACGGCGTGTCCGGTTATCTGGTCGGTCGATTCAAAGTGGCGGAAGCGAGCGAGGGTTGGTGGGCGGAAGGAGCCGGTTTTTCGAGAATGGCTGCTGTAGGTGTCGAAGGGACACGGGGCTCGAACGAGGCCGCAATTAGGCGGTCCCGGGGTCGACGAGCAACGACGAGGTCGGGCATTATGCAAAGCAGATTTTAAATTTAGATGTGGCCCACCGTGCCCACACACCTCTACACACCCCTGTGGCAAAGAGGCGCGCGACTGTACGCAGCTTCGACTACAGAAGGAACATGGTCACACGGACGGCGGCCGAAGACACGCGAGCGGGGGTTGTGCAAAGCGTGGGTCGCGTCGTGCTCGACAAATTAGCGCGTTTTAAATCCAATCTAAGCCGAAAGGGGAGGGAATCGTTATGGACGGCGACGGTGGGGCAACCCGAGGGATACTCGACGAGCTGTTTTGCATTTCTGGCTCGCGCTCGCGCTCTCTCGCGAGCGCGCGCGCGCGTTCCCAACATTTGAGGTGTAAAATATTAAATCCAGGCGCCTCCGCCATATCGCCTACGTCCTCGAAAGGGAGGAGGAGGAGGAGGAGGTGGAGGAGGTGGTGGAGGAGGTAGATGGAAACGGTACGCGGATAGGGGTGCGCGATGTGCAGAGGAGTGAGGAGGAGGGGCGGGAAGGGGGTCGAGAAGGGGTCCGTTGCTAGATGGGGGAGGATATGGCGAGGGTGGCTCTGCGGCGCGCACTCAGCGAGTTTACATTTAAATGTAAAAGTGCCGAGTGCTGCTAGGCGAAAGCTGCTGTTTTGCATTCGAAAGCTCATGATTGCCTCTGAGCTTTGCTTTTGACGTCGAGCGTTTCTCGCTGCCGACGGACGACGAGAGGCCGTTCGCTGTCGGAGCTGCGAGTTCTCTCGCTCCGAACAGATGGAACGAGCTTAGAGCTTCCGGAAAAATTCGCACAAACGGAATGGTCGATTATTTCGAACCGGTTCTGCTTTCGAAGCGAGTGCACCAATTAATCACCCGCGTGTCACCTTCCTCTCGCGAGCATCGGCAAAACTCACCGGCTCCCTCTGATCGTCATTAATGTATTAATCGGCTGCTCGTTAAGCTCGAAATAATCGCGTCGTGCCAGTCAACGCGTTAAATGGATCGACGGCTAATTAACAGCGGCCACCTAACAAGCTCGTGTGTCGCACGGAATTCGATAAACATCGAAATTCTTCCGTTGTCCCGGCGTTACGCCGCTCTTCGTCCGTCGTCGTTTCGCGTGATCCCTCCGATATCTTTGCCTTTCGCCGTGGTCCCGTCTTTTTTTTTCTCCCCGATTTTTCAACGGTTCCCTCTCGAACACGTGCCTATTCGTATGTGCCGACGAATGCACACCCACACGTACGCGCGATTTATTTCCGGGCTCTAATCAATTCTCGGAACGGAACGACAGACACACGGGGTTACGAGCTAGCCCGCTGTTATTCTTCTAATATGTATGTTTCTTATGAGCGCCGGTAAAAGGGCTTCGTGCAATTTCCTATGATAGATCGAGTCCCGCGGACAAGTTCCATTACGGCCAGCCTCTGAATTATTGAACTGGCAATTCCGTGGCGACACGCGGGACACCCTGCATCAAAGTGTCAACGGGCTCATTAAGCCTCCAAATCAGGTGAACTAACACTTTAACCGTTCTACCCTTGAATTCCTTGATAAACGGATTAATAAATTCTTTCTTCCTCTCAAAGAGAGAGAGAGAGAGAGAGAGAGAGAGAGAGAGAGAGAGAGAGAGAGAAAATGTAAGATAAAGGAGGGATCGTCCGTTGCTTTGACGAGGATGCGGAATTTGCATCTCGCACGCGCGAATCTTTGCACGGAAAAAATCGTCTCGATTGCTTGAAAGATATTTCAGAATCGACAAGCTATATAAGAGGAATAGAAAATTATTATTTAAAACCGTACGGGACACAGAAGGTCGGAGGTGTAACGTTACACGAAACTAGATTTGTCCGGTCTTTTTAAGTTTCCTCTTACCAAGATCCAAGAGAATCGGGCATTTGCATTCTCGCCGATGGATCTGGAAGCGAAAGATCGCCGATAAAGATTAAATCTATTTGTAATCCCTTGAAATAGGACCTGTTACTGCAAACTGCGGTATCTGCGCGCGACATCGCCGACACGGAGAGAAGAAGAGAGAGAGAGAGAGAGAGAGAAAGAGGCTCCCGATCGGTATCTGCAATCTCCCTTCTAGTCCATATGCTGGTTTAATAAGAACCCTAATAACGGGTACCACCCCATCGATACGCGGGGACTGTCACTAAATATTTTTCTTTCTCAACGGTTGCTTTGGGAATTCGGCCGTGTCGATGCTCTCTCCGATACATATGTCGTCGACGTAGTTTCGGGAAACATCGATCCGCGCGTTGCAAATTTCATTTCGTCGATTTCTTCGAGAGATACACTCTCTTTACCTCGAGTCGAGTAATCGAGCGATCGAAGAGATACAGGATCGCGTTCGAGTGGAGGGAAGGTTAGCGTTAAAATATCTATCTTAACGCGTTAGAGATAAGGCGGAAGGGGTTGGGCGGAGACGACAGTGAATCCGGGTTTCTACGAGAACTTAGGGAAATATTTTTTTATTAATTCGCCTCACTTGAAATGCAAATGGCCCAATCACGCGTCCGGAAGGCTAGCGCGACCGACGCTTACTCGAGTAATTTATTCGTAAGGGCGTTAAAGTTTCATAAGTCGTGCACATAAAATGCACTGGAGAGTGGAGAGCAAGGGTATCTAGGCGTTCCCGCCGCGCGTCCCGTTCGCCACCCGTTCTCTCTATCCTGGCGCGGCAGAAAATTATGCAGATGGCGGAGAAAAGCTTTGATAAACACGACAGTCTCTGATCGTTATGCAGATCCGCGCCACTGTAAAATGGCGGCAATCTCTCCCTCTCACTCGGCCGTCCACCCCCTCTCTGTCTCTCTCCTCTGCCTCTTCTGATCCTCCCTAGCTCTCGCTGGACCCAGGGGTGTTTCAGCTTCTCACCCTCTTCCCTCCCTCTCTCGCTCCTTCTCAGCCTTTTCCTCCTACTCTCGCTCCTCTTTCTCCCCTTTTTATCCTCCCTCCTGGCGCTGCTCACCCCTCTTCTTTCTCCGCCGGCTCCTCCGCCTCCGCCGCGGCTCGTTCCTGATTTTCACACCCCGGCCACGGCATTACCAGCCCAAGTCGAGGGTGGAAATACGCGCCCTCCTGCCTGTTTCCGTACCGCGTCTGCGCCGGCTTGTACCACCCGACGTATATATGCACTGCAATTTCATTGGAAGATCGTGCTGGCACTTGAAGACACGAGCAGCCAGGCAGGCTCGCATACACTCGTGCCAGCAGCCATTCATTCCTCTTCTCGTACGCGTCCTCGTCTCCTCGTCTCCGGGACCAGCCGCAGCCAGTCTCTTCTCTTCTCTTCTCTTCTCTTCTCTTCTCTTCGGTCTAACCACCAAAATGGTCGCGATACGTCGCGCTACTTTTTCCCCATCGCGCTCGATCGCTCGTTCCGCGTTTCGCGGCCGTGAAGCGGCGAACGCGGAATTCGCGATAAGAGGCGCGAGACGCGGGGAACGATTCGCGCATGGCAGATAAGAGGGAAGAACCGCGATAAGATTCGAGTCTCGGCGTTTTTACGCGACGTTAGCTGTACTCGGTCGGTCGGTCGCCGTGGGTACGCTTGACACTCGAGTACCACGGCACTTAAGGTAACGATGAACGAATGTTTCATTAACGCGCGACGAATCCGCCGACGTCATCGAGGAGAATCAAAAGCGCGCCGGTGCCGTAACGCAATTACGGTGAAACACAGGGGTCTAGGTGTCGGGGCAACCCCTCCGTAACGGTTCTCGAAAATTCATTTTGCCGCGCGTTTAAAATTTTCATCGCTCCTCTAATTCTCGCCGTCATCGGAACTGATCGCGTTTGCCGAATAATTTAACCTCCTGCGCTTCTCTCCGGTTCCGCTCGCCGCTGCCCCCCGCCCAAGTATAATTGCTCGCGCGAGCAGTTACGATTCCACGGGAACGCGAGCACCGACTATCCGTTTCTCAGACGAGTTACGCGTTTTCTTCTCCTTTTTTTCTCTATCTCTCTCTCTCTCTCTCTCTCTCTCTCTCTCGCTCTCTCCTTTCCGTTTTTTTCTTTCCCCTTTTCCCCTCTTTTTTTTTCAAGCGTGCACGCCGCTCGTGCATCGGCTGTCTCTCCGAACGATGTTTTATTCATGCACATCGGGCATCGAAAGTGTTGCCGGTTGAGCGGGGTCGAGCTAAGGCGGCTGCGTTTAAGTGCACAAACCGCCTTTCCTTGAAACCATAGAATACTTTAACGCCTCGGCTAATTGGCCGGATACGTGTTACGAATGAAAGTTTCGCTGGAAGGCTCGATTGCGTATCGCTGCCCGATTTCAGCCCGTGTTCCCTCGCGCTCGCCTGCTCCGATCCCATTTCGCGAGAGGGATAATCCAGCCGATCCGCCGATTTCTCCGCCGCGTACGTCGCGAATGTATGCAGCGAATAAAGTCCTTTCGCGAGGATCACCGGAGCGATCGGTTTTCGTGTAACGTAGTCGTTCCCCGATCGATTTCGGAAGAGAGGAGTCTCCGCTGTGAACGGCGGACCAGTTTTTCGCTCGTAGTTTGTTTCACTTTCGCACTATGCATAATGCATGAGCGGACTTTAAATTCTGCTCGTGTCGCAACAAATCGTTGCTTTCGATAATATTCGAGCATCTTCCCCGGCGATATAGCCGGGCTTAACGATCGAGGAGATCGCGTTTAACAACCGGTGGAAACTGCTGCTTAGGAGGATGGAGGAGGGAAGAGATCGGTTGGCTCGCGGGAACGACCGATCGGGACGATATCTCCGCGATGCTCCGTGGTTCGCGCGCCCCTTTCCGAGGCGGGACTTTCGATTAAAGGATAGTTACAGAGTCGTGTGATTAAGACGAGTCGGGAGGACATCGTGGTCTCGGCCGATTGGTCGGCATATCACGAATGCTCGGGGCGTGGTTCGGTTACTAGCTCTCTCGGCCAACCGTTCTCTCCTTTCGATTATTATTTAATTACGCTAATTGACCGGCCGGGCTTGAACCCTCGCTATTTGCCGAGCGCTGGTGAAAGAGAGAGCGAGAAAGAGAGAAAGGGGAGTTGCGATCGTTAAGTCGATCGTAAAGTCTTCGTGGAATTTTAACGAATCGTCTCGTTTCGTACGTGACCGAAATCGCAACGTCGCTCGGGCTAAACTGCAAATTATCGCAACGATCGTTGCACTCCGACGATTTCGATCCTTCCGCCGCGATTTTTCTTGCTTCTCTCTCTCTCTCTCTCTCTCTCTCTCTCTCGGCGGAGATGTCGCCGGGAAAGAGAAGAAATCGTCCCGTTGGCAACGATTAGCATAACATCGATGAAGCGACGACCGGTATAACGGGCTAGAAGCGTCGGCAGCGTTCCGCGGAGGTACGCGAGTGCGATTCGAATTCGACGCGGGACCGCGTCGTATGTGTCTGAAAACAACACGCATAGTCCGGTTCACCTTCGTTTCCCGTTCTCTCGTGTACGAGCGCAGAAAATTTTGCAAAATTATGCAGTCCAGCATAACGTGCCACTTCGGCGCGGCGCGCCGCGACGCTCCGCGGCGGGGAGAATCGCGAGTACATCGGGACACGTGAGCATAAATTGGCTCGACGCAAAATTGGCCTGACAGTTTAACTATGACAAAAGCACAATAGAATGCGCCGTTTCCTGAACGCAGCATGCGGCTGTAATTTCTCTGTCTGTCCATCCGTCTCTCTCTTCCTCCCTCTCCCGGTCCTCTCCGCGCTCACCCTCTCTCTCTCTCTCTCTCTTTTCCCTCATGCGGCTGTTTTCCACTCTCCCTCTCTCTCGCGCCCTTTTTCCCTCCCTATTCCCGTCTCCGTTGCCCGTTTTCAAATGGCGGATATCGCGGACAGTTTAATACCGTGTCGCCGTCACGAATGCTCGTTAGTGGACGATACTTTAATCTAATAGAAAATAGCCCAGAAACCCGCCGTTACGAGATACCAGCTACGAAACGAATATCATTCCCTCGCGAAGCCTGGAATTTTCGGTATCGCTCGTTTCCACGATAACACGCGATGTTTTCCTCCAACCGCGTCTCGAAACGTTACAAATCCGGAGGTTCCCTATTTTTTTTTTTTTTTTCCTATAACGACGCGAACGGTCTATTAATTTTATGCACTTCGACGACGATAAATTCCCGTTCGTAAAAAAGCGGTCGTTTTCGACGACGGTCGTTGCCGTGGCACGTCTCGTGACCTCTCGCGACCGTGAATAAACTAGGAATCGTCGATGTAAAATTAACGAGCCGTCTCATCGATTAAGCCGCGAACGTTTTCTCGAAATTGCTCGAGATTTTACGCGAATTTCGCCCTACGTTCCGGAGCTCGACTCGCGAATTCGGCGGAGTAAACAAGAGTAAACGATCGCTGGTCCTCCCGTAGAAACGCTTTATCCGTAAGTTGTTCGAACGGTGCCTATCCCTGCGAGAATATTAAAAAAAGATAGGGAATAAAAGAAGGTTTAAAAGGGCGTTTAGAAGGGAAAAATAAAGCGTGGAATGGTGGCGATCGTGGTGGAAAGAATCACGGTTTCCGCGGGCAGTAGTAAAAGGACGAATTTTCCACGAGGAACCTGGTCTGGTTCTAAGTGGCCGTCGTTTGATAACGGTTATTACCATGATGCGCTGTTTCCTGCGACCGTGAGTATCTTCCACCCACACGTCGACAAGAAACGACTTGGACGGAGCGTGTGTGTGGGTGGGTGCATGCACGGGCGGCAGTGGCACACGGGGAAGCACCACGACCACGACCGGCACGTAACGACCGATCCGTGCACATGCACAGCCCGCGAGTCGCCGTTTCGTGGATGTTGGTTGAACACGACCATCATCGGGGTATCTCCTTCCTCGCAACCGCGTATTTCGCCATTATATAATACACTCGTTTACACAGAACATTATTGTCGCAAATATGTCATTAATGTCGGAAATCAGCGGCCCGTATTGTAACCGCCCTTGCGTGATGCGGTTTTCCAGATTTCGCTTTGACCAGTCCCGGTGTGCATACGCGGCTGTCCACGGACGTAGATTCTCCGGCCGGTTGCCTCTCCTCGCCGGAAGTCGCCGATACGTTTCTGCTAAACGAATCCCTGTCATAAGCAACCAACGTTCCCGAGACTGCGACTTTCCTCTCGCGCTTTCCCTCTTATTTTCCCTCGAAATCGTCCAGTCCTCCTTCGCCGTATCTTCCGTACGATCTTCCGGTTTTCGGACCATAGAAGACCAACGAGGACCACCGCGTTATCGATCGGTCGATCAAGGAATTACGAGAGGTATCGCGGGCGTTTGATCAGCGTAACGTCGATAACGAGAACGGTAATAATCCCGGCTGATCGACTCGTCTGACGTTTGCGTGGATGGCGAGGGTTCGTCGCGAAAGAACTGCCCTCTTTCTCGCTTTCCCGCACCCCGTAGCTAATCATGTAACTCGATTGAAGAGAACGAGCGAGAGCGGGCCAATAAGAGGCTCCCTTTAATCGGGTTACTTCGTTACCGCGTTACTCCGTCACTCGGTGCGGTGATATCAGCGGAATATCAATTGTAGTGATTAACCAAGACGCCTGCCGCCGGCTGAAACTTCGCCTCGCCCTCCTCCGAGGCTGCCGGTCGAAAGAGGGACAAAGAGAGCGCGGGAATAACATCTTTTGTCAGCGGGAAATTAGCACGGAATATTCAAATCTCGGAGCCTGCTCGAGCGAAGCTCTTCGAGGCATTTCAATCGGACCGGCGAGAAAATCCGGCCGATTGTTTTTCCATCGGGACTCACCGTCTCGGCAAATTCGTCCACGCGTTTTCCACGGGCGCGATCGACGATCTGCGATGCGACGGAGACGTTTGACGAGCGATCGGTGCCCGAGTAGAACTCGCTGCCAATTAGTCGAACCGCTCGCGTCCGGGGCAAAGACGGACAATGAATTAGACACGGCGTCGTGATCCGGTAAAATCAGGCCCGAGGCCACATTATAATAATGCGAGAATCGGCCGGAGAGAGCCACGAGGGTGGCGTCCGGGCAAAAGAGTACGTATCGAGGCGGACACTCGACACAGCTGTCCAGGAAACCTACTCTCCGTCCATTGTGCCGCCTAGTACGCGGCCTAACCAACCGTAAACACCCAAAATCTAATTGACGAAATTCAATTTCGCGCCGACAATACCGGCCACGGCGGATTATCGCGTCTCCGGCTGTATACTTTCCAAAAATTACATCGGAGTCGGGCGCACGAATCCGTCGCCGATTCGACATGGGTCAAGGATTCGGCGAATCGCTGCAATCGCGTTAAGGGCATCGCTTCCATCCGGCGTGCGACCAGGCGTCCGTTCGATCGGCACACGCTCCGATCACGGATTTTGCCGTGGAGAATTTTCACTCGAAGCGAGGCGCAAAGGGTTAGACTTATCTCGAGATTTACACGAAACCATTAATGTACGGCAGTGTGGTAACAGAGCTGACGTTTGAATGGCGTAACGCCTCTGGATCGCTTCTATCCGCTGCGGTCGCGCCGATAAATCCCACTAATCTCTGCGCACGGATTCTGAGAGAGACAGGCCGCGCCTTCGTCGCCTCGTGTTTTCGAATTTCCATCAAAATGCCCGAATCGCCTTTTCCCCCGCAGTTCGCCCCGGCGAGGAGGGGATGCCGTATTAGGCGGGGTGAATTATCGCAGAATCAAAATAATTCGATAGATGGGGTGCCGTGTATTACAAGAGGGGTGCCGTTTCTGCGCGTTGGGGTGCCAAAACATCCGCCGTTCCTCGATAAAATATCGTCCATCCAGCTATCTTCCTTAGCCTCTCTCTGTATCAACAACGCCATTAATATCCTCATAATCGCTCCGCGCTCCTACGTCTCCTACAAATTCCTCCAATTTTCCATTTAAACCCGTAATTGCCGACAGAAAAATGTCGCCAGAAATCACTCCGACGAAGGACCTTTCGCGCAGGAAGTTCCGACAATACTTTCGCGACCCATCGGGATCGTATTTATTCATTTGAGCTAATTTTTTGGGCGTGGAAGCGGCTATTAGATTGTCGTGTTGTGCTTTAGGGCAGATTGACGCCGTGGCTTGGAAAAAGTAATCGAGACAGCTGCCAGGGCGCGTCTACGCGTAATTTCTGCCTCGTTCGCTACCGATTTGCCGGAGATTCGCGAATCGCGAGACTATATTTCAGAGACGGGTGACAAGGAGAGCCGAGGAGAGGAGCGTATTTAAAATGCAGAAAGGCAAACGGTAGCGTGTCAAGAGCCGTCAGGTGGCCGGTTTAAATGGCACAATGGCTCAATTCGGGACGAAAATCCGCCGGGTAAATCTCCCATTCAAATGCGATCTCAATCCCCTGCGTCAAATGGGACCTAAGTAGCTACTTAGTTGCACATTTGGCTTGAAATTTTCGATACCCCCGCGTCATACCCCATCGTGCGACGACGAGGCTCGTGCGAGCGTGCTAGATTCGCGATGCTATCTCCGAGTGCTTCGGCGATACGAACGCACCACCGTACCTGGACGCGTCACGCTAATCTGTTTCAAATTCAGTCAGCCTTATGGCGGCTATTATGTTACACGGTCTCACAAAGACGCCAGTATCGCCGCGCGCGGTTCCGCTTCAAACGGAATAGAGCAAAATCCCCGTTCTCGCCGACAAACTCGTGAAATATTTTTCAACATTCGTGATCCACGGCAACGACGCCGTGTCTGCTTAGGCAACTGGTAATTAGGATGATCACACGGTCGAGGGAACGAGGACTATTGCTCGAAAGAGGAAAAAAGCCGTCGGATACGTATACGAATAAATTATTTTACTTGGAGAAAAGAATTAAAATATATATACCGAGTCTATAAGCGAAAAGGTATCCGGTCTGGAAGCTGATCTGGGAATCGCGGTGAAAGATACTTGGTGGATCGGAAAGTTCATTTTTTCTCGGAGGAAAGGGTTCCGAAATACACCCCGGGACTTGATCGATGGATTTTCGGTGCTCGAGGCGAAACTTTTGGCTAAAGAGGGCTGGATAACGCTAATTCAATCACGGTCAATTAATTCCCCGAAGTGTTTTCTATAAATTCACGGTTAACGAGATTCCAATTGCGAGGTATATAATTACGAACGATCGGGCCGCAAGGGTCCCTCGGTTAGCCGATGCCACCGCGGACGGGAATAATTAGTTTTAATTGCCCCGACGAAACTTATCCCTCCCCGTTGACGCATTAAGACCAAAGTTAGACGGGCCACAGGAGGTTTAGGTTTTGCGAAGCGTGAGCAGGTAAGGTATACACGTACTACGTGACACGGTTGGTAAACCCAAAGCTGGCTTTGTTAAGCTCGGATTCTGAGTGCCTTTGATACGTGTACTTGCACGCTAACTAACCAACCTAAGCTATCCACAGCGGATTCGCGTACGTACGCGAGCTGTGCGTGTGTTATACGCTTTTCTATATCGCTCCTGCCAGGGACGTCTAGCTGTTGGCTCGCGATTCGTCGTTTCGAATCTTCTCGAATTTCGATTCCTACGAACTTACCACCTCGTCGCTGTATACGGAGTCCGAGCGACAGCGGCAAATCCGAGAAAACCAAGCGAAATTTCTTCCGGTACGTTCGCGATGGTTACGCGTGGCTCGTCGACGGGGAGTATCGCGAGGAATTTCCGAGGCTCGGAATTATTCTAATTACTCGAGCGCGAAATGACGCGTAAACCGTAGGAAAATCGAGCGAGGCAAAGACGTTGAAATTCGTCGTTTGGAACCCGGCGATTCGGCCGTCCCTGTCTTTTACCTACGTTACCCTCGGCATCGTCTATACGAGTATGACCTACACGTGCGCGATACATTTCCAACTGGGAATTGAATTTCCTTGGTAATTTTAATGCCATTGTGGCTGAAGGGGTGGAGGGAGGCACCGAGACAGAGGGTAACAAACACAACCACAGAGTGTGCATCCCCTAACCACTTCGTAGACGCAAAATTTAGTTGGAGACGAATACGATATCCTTACCATTCCCGCGTGGTTCTCCGCTCGAAATCATTCCGGTGCATGGAATTTACGTGTTCCTTTGCTACCCGCTGCGCGGCATAAACGAACGCCAGGCAAGAATGATTTCTTTAACGTTTCACCTAAAATATGTAAATCGAAAGTACGTAAGCTGGTGTGCACGTGCTCGTATGCGCGAAGAGACACTTGCTATAGAATTAAACGAACGTGGTAATCGAGCTGGGATCCTGGCGTAGAACGCTGAGAATGAGCATATCTTTGGGAACCTTTTTTTTTTCTTTACGACGAAAGAATTTACTCGATCATTCTGAAAATTACGTGGTTTCGTTAAGTAACTGTAAGAGTATAGAAAGAATTTTGTTTACGTTTCAATAAATGTTGCAATTTGGAGTTATAAGAGCGTAATTACGCGTAACGCCTTCGTAACGAGATCTGAAATTGGCGGGAGCTGTAGTTTCTCCCCTATTCGAGTAAAATTGGAATACAAAGGGTTTGCTTACTCTTTACGAACGTAGTCAGCCGATGAAGTTTCAAAAATTTGGAAAAATGGTGAAAATCGTTAAAACGTGATCGCTTTGAAGGAAAAATCTTTGAAGGAAATTTCACGTCTAAACGTCTATAAAAAGGTTATTTAAATTTCACGTCGAGTGTAATGTCTATAAGCGATTTTCGAAAGAGAAAATAGCGACGAAAGAGTTTATTTTGTCGCGTAAAGTAGAAATGGCGCGTTAATGGTGGTTTATTTCCGGTACTCTATTGGAATCCGGAAAGCCACGAGATACAAAGCCAAAGCGCTATAACCACTTAAGGAAGCTTTGGCCAAAGTTGCAACAGAATCTGCGTTGTGGAGTAAAGCGGATTTTCCCACCTCAAAGTGCTCCCTGTTATATCTTTATAAATGGAACCACTCTAGGGTGTACGGGAAAGTGACAGCTTTTATCACTCACGGGATTTACAATATTATATCCTCGTCGATGATCGCTGAGAATCTTTTTGAAACTTTTTCATCCCGCCGGTTAATGAGTTTCGGTAATTATTGGAAACGGGATTAAGTTTCCGTATTGTAAAATTATCGATTTTTGGTATACAGGTTTAATACGTTCCCAATGAATTATCTATCATCGAACACGACTAGTTTACGGCGTAAGAAAATTATCGCGCATTTTAAGCGTGAATCTCCTAAAGCTTTTTACCGTATTGCGATAAAAGATTCGTATCTTTATTTGTAGTCGATAAAGTAGACGTCTGCATGTTGTAGTGTTACTACAAATGGTAAATTCAATATCGAGTCGTATTTAAACTTGATTAATGAAATAAATGTACATGGTTATTATAAGTTTTGTATTTTTTTTAACATAAAAGGAACATCTTTAAATGCAAATTTGTCACAAATCCTTCCAAATTGGAGCTTGAATTTAAAGTGGTTCAAAATTGACAGATTAGTAAAAGGATTATGAAATATGTATACATATGTAAATAGTTGGCTTTAAAGGTTAAGGACTACTATACTGCCATCTATACATTTTATGGATATTTAATGTTTCTTTCAATAAAACGATGTTTACTTGTTGACTTTATTTCTTTCTGTAAATAGTATTAAACAATTCGAAATATGTTAGAAAAAACATCTAGTACGGATAACAGTCAGTTATCCAAAGAAGATTATTTAATTAGGCGTGCGAAAGATGCGTTACCAGTTGACATTTATGCAGCTAAATCTTGGTTAACTACTGCTAGGTCGTTGTTTCCTCATAGTGCGAAAGTTCAGGTTATTCTCCTTAATGTATAGTAATTAATATTCGTATGCTACATCAAATATTTTCTCCGTTTAGTTTAGACAATGTAATATTCGATTCGTGATTTACAATAATAAGTAACCCTGTTTGTTTACTAGTTTGAAGCTTATCGGATTGAGAAACTTTCAAAAAATGTTAAGGAAGCAGCCAAATGTTTTAGCGAAATGTGGGTATTTACGTTACGAAATATCATTTACCTATATGCAAACAGCTATTTAAATGTAGGAATAGATTTCAGAATTTTCCAGACGACCGTGATATATGGAAGGAAATAGAAACAGTAACAGCTTGCCTTCGTTTAGAACAATGCGATCCTGAAGCAGAATTTTTGTGTCAAATGTTCCAACATATACCGCAAGAACTTCAACACAGACTACTTATTATGACTGCGGATCATAGCGAAGATACAATGGAACATTGTAAATTACTGCTTCTTTTATTGCGTAGATTCCCACAAACTATTGCTACTCATGGAGTAAATATATAATTGTATATAATATAATTGTTATATTTGTAATATTTCTTAGTTTCTAATCTATTGCTTAATCTATCTACTTATATAGCCACGTTTAGTAGAAACTCTCCTTACTGCTGAGAAGCACAGTCATCCAGGACGCGCTGTAAATGGTTTCAGAAAATTATTGGCCTGTGATGCATTACCACTCCTTGGTACAGCACCGGTAGAGCTAAATCCAAGACTTAGCTTGAGATTACTTTGTAAGGCAGTAGAATTTTATTTAGCATACATACAACAACCGCAAGATAATCAAATTCAAAATCCCTGGGATAGACTATTTCAAGTGGTTGAGTTGATTGGAAAAAAATTAGGGTGGGAGTTAAGTAGTTTATTTTCTATGACTTGGAACAGAGATACGTACTGTGAAAGATTGCACCAATATGCAGTAGCACATTCTGGTAGTTTGTGCGAAGAATTGGTAGTTAGACAGCTACTAATGTGCACTGTTGTGGTGCTGTTGAGGATATTAAATGAACATAATGCCTTGATTAATAACGATGAAACGATATACTGCCTGGTAGAAGCATTTGGAGAATGTGTACACTCCCCCACAGGTAAAATATAATTTATAATAACATATAGCTTTTTGATTCTCGATCGTGATATTAATCATTTCTACTATATTTAGAACCGAAATTGAAGAAACGGAAAAGAGAAGATAACGGAGGAATTATAGTAACCAGTGATGGTGATTATAATGGTAATGGATTGGCATTAGCTGTAAAATTATGGGATTTGTTACATAGCAGTGATTATTTACAAAGAGAAATAGGAAAGCTAAATCAACAACTTCGGTTAGATTCGTGGCTAAATTCATTTTTAACGGATTTAGCAATGTATAAAGGTTTACATCACGAAGTGTTAGCGAGATTATCTCAAGAAACAGCTAATTTATCTGCACATCTCCGCTTAGCAAGTACATGTTTTTTCTTGAAAGATTATAAGGTACATAATGTATTCTCATATTGTTACATTATATATACATATATTTACTATAGGTACATATTTCGATTATTTCGAAATATATCTAAATACGTAATATTTTACCAGGGAATGTTAGAATATATAGCTTTAGTAGTTACCGCATTACCTTCAGGTTGCGGTAAAGTATCTCATAATTTAACCGTGCCATGTGGAAGACATTTACATTACTTGACACTTGCACGATTTCCTATTATACAGTATTGTTGCAGGCTACTTCTTTTAGCAATAAAGGTAATTAACACGATGTTATTTTAATTCTATTCTTATATTTATAATACTTATTTTACTATAGGAAAATTTCTCTTTACCTGGAGGTGTTGGGGATTTGGCTATAGGACATGCATTAGTTTTAATGCAAATTGATTGGCCACAAGAAGCTAGTACTTTATCCACGATTACAGAAAGAATTATTAATCGTGGATCTTTCTCTTATCCATTATTTCAAGCTTATATTATATGCGTAGATATTTTAGAAGAATTAACGTATCTATGGACAGAGCATGGAGGCGGTGTATCTTTAGATATAGCTACAGGGTCAGGAGTCTTACAAAGTACGTGATATTACATGTTTTAAATACCTCATTTTTATGTTTATTTGTAATATGTTTATATAAAAATATTATAGATCGACGTATTACTACTCGTGGAGCGGACAAAGGAGTGCGCGAAGAAGTAAAACAAGCGATGCGGCGACAAGCAGCTCGTGACGGCATTGATTCATTGGATGAGTTATTACAAAAATTCATTATCAATGAAAAAACTGCTATACTACACAGCTTAATTATTCAATAAATACTTTTAACATTATTTTCATCAACAAATTTAATACATAATTTNGATTTCCTTAAGCCAACTTTAATATTTTATGTACATATATTAGTTGAAAAAAAGAATTTGATTAACAATTCGCGAAGATATTGAAATATTCTCTATTTGAATATTTTCTCTATTTTTTACATACGTTTTATATATGAGTTTTCTTACTTGTACAGGAGTAATGATATAAGCTTATCTAATACCGACAAGCCACCTTTAAATGTAAATATATAAACATTATGATTTTGTTGATAATATAATTCAGTCATAAAGTTTATATACAAATATCTATGGCTATCCATACTGCACTGAATAGTATAGAAAGTTAATGTAACATAAATATTTCATTTAATAAAGCTGTTAAGGATTATAAAAATTTCAAGTTATAAAAATGAATAAATGTAAACATTTTGCACCTTATGTATTGCATTCTATCTAATATAGACATTCAATTGAAGGGCACTTAGCAATAATACTTTAATACCGGGCATGAAAGAAGATATTTGACTGAAATCAGGACCTGACACTAATTGCGTATGAATATCTAAACCACCAGTATAGTTTCCACTTTGTATCATTTGTGACACTTGATGCAATCCTTGTAAAGTATTTTGTGACAACTATAATGTATATACAATAAATATGGTTAAGTACCTTTGAGACTAGTAAGACTAGTAATACAGATACTAAAAAAAAAAAAAAGAAAAAAAGAAAGAAAGAAAAAAGAAAGAAAGTACATACCTTATTCTCTCTAAGACAATCATACAAAACTTCGAGTTTTTTGGACACATCTTCAATTTTGCGTTTAATTTGCTGAGAAGGAAAAAACATGATTGCTAATTTTTGTTGCGCTGTAATAAGGTGCATTATACTTATAAAAGCGAGGAATTATCTTACTGGATTTTTAGCATTCTCAAAGCATTGGTTTTTTAATTCGTCAAATACTGTTTTTAAATGAACATGTTGTTCTGGTATCGGTGGTTTTGGTTTTTCCGGTTCCGGCGCTCTGACATTTGGGACTGATTGTGGGTGCTCCATAGGTTTAGAAAATTGAGTACCCATATTTGGCATATTCTGATTATATTGCTGTGGATTATAAGGTCCTTGTGAATCTGGATAGAATTTCTCTTGAGGTAAAATCTACGAAAAAAAAAAAGAAAAGAAAAAAGAATTAGAATCGTATGTTATAATTTCAAAAAAATGTTAATCATGTCACTTACGTTTGGTTCTGGTACCGATCCTCTTAAAGGATGCAAAATGGGATTTTGTGGTTGGTATTCTTGTTTAGACTGTAAAAATTTAATATTACGTTAAAACAAATATTTCCGTATTAATTATAACGACGAAATGATACATGTGAAGTATAAAATGTAATATTGCACGACTTCAATTTTTGTATGAAGCAGTTGTAAACGACCTTGTATTTCACACTGTTGCATTAGTTAATATAATATCACACGAAACGGTTATTCGCAGTTTACTAAATTTAAGATATTTAAGGGGAATAAATATATTTTGTTCAAAGTAAATAGCAATTATGAAACAGTGGAAACAACACTCAATCTTTTTTTAGGTGTCTACCTTTATATTCATATTCTTCACATATTTTGCTTTCCACTTCCTGGTACCAGCATGATCCGCAGACATTTCATTTTTGTTGCATAATGCCAGTACTGGCTATATTATTTGAATGTACATACATATAGATATACATACATATATATATATATAGATATATATTATAAAGTTATCATACATAACTAATCAACATTTTAATGCCTAACACTAGGTATATTAGTTAAGTAAAAAAAAGAAAAATGATACTTACTTGTATTCTAGATGGTTTTGCAACTGGTGGGTCATTCCATCCGGCGGGTTGTAGCGACGGTTGATAAATGTTTGACCGGTCCATAGGTGGTTGATTCTCGCTTCCATAAACTTGAGTCTGTGGAATTGGCTGCGTTCTAATTGGTTCGTACATTTGGCTTTGCGATGGATTTTGCAACGGCGACAATGCATTAAGTGGAACTGGTTTAAAAGTATCCATTTCTTTTAGATTAGGTATAAGATTTTGTCCGGGGTATGTGTTTGTAGATATAGGAACTTGCGATTGATACATATTTGACGAAGAATAGCCTGGCATTGGAGGAATTTGTTGATTATTATATGACATCGGTTGTTGAGGATAACCAGTTTGTCCGTATGCCGACGAAGACTTTACAGATGGATCTATTATATATTTTGATCTCGTTTGAGGTCCGACGCTAGGTGGTCGAGATCCAACACCACTGGATACACTCGAAGCAGGTGGTGGTGGAAGTGGTTGAGAGATAGACGTTGAAGTATAAGAATGAGGTGTTTGGTCATATTGCATAGATTGCATAGGTTGCATAGGTGGCATAGATTGCATAGATTGCACTGATTGCACATGAGGTTGAAGGGGTGACATTCCAAATGATTGTTGTTGCTGAGTATTAAATTGATTTGGAGGTGGTATAAAAGATTGTTTTGTAGGAGCAACGTTTGAGTCAAAAAAGGGTCTTGTCGAACCAGCAGACGGATTTTGTACACTTTGCATAGATCTTCTTGATCGGTCATAATAATTTTGCATCGCCGGCCCCTTTGGCATAACTTTTGTTTCTTCAATATAACCCAAAGCTCTGCACAGACGGTATTTCAACATTACAACTTTTTCATCTTGACTATTTTCAAGATAATTGAGTGCAGCATCGAGATCTCCCTCGGCTGCTAACATTTCAGCATAGCGTGATAACACATTAGCGATCTTTCCTTCTATTTGTACGTCTCTAATACCTTGCATTTCTAAGGCTTTTTTCATTATAACCACTAATTCTACTATTTCTTGGATTTCAACATTGGAGGATTCAACCATTTTGTTCAGATTTCCAGAACAAATATAGCAAATTTGTGCCTGTTCTTTAAGCGTTAGATTATCAGATGATACTAAACGATCTCCTAGCATATCTATAAAATTCAAAAGATGATGTCAAATATTTTAAGTTATCGTGATTGAACTACTTTATAATACGATATGTACCGCATAAAGCTGATCGCTCTTGTGGATTGGAATGAGTAAATATTCCAATTAACACTTCTTTCCAGCAATTTATATCAGCATTGTTAACAACCTCAGCCCAATTTTCACTAACTAATGAATTGATAAGAGAATTGAGAGCTCCAGAATGTTCTGAAAAGTATCTGTACTGGGTACGTGCTAACAAATCAGGTCCAGCAGCCATTGAAAGAATGACTGCATCTGCGTACCTTTTATTTGCAAAGCACAAAGACACAGCAGCTTCTATATTTCCTAAGAGGATTGCTTGAGTTATAAGCCCATCCTCATCTGTAACACAGGAAGATAACAATATATCATTATGTGCAATAAAAATGTTAAATATTTAAAATATATAATTATAAAATTACCATCAGACACATTTATTTGAATATTTTTGTTTTTCAGAGTAGCCAGTGATGCTTTCTTGGATTCTTGTGCAATAGCATCAAATGCTGTGCTCCCATCGATAATGTTTCCATTAAGTACCTGAACAAATAACAAAATACGTTATATCATATACACTTGTATTTTAAATGTTCTTCGAACGGTATAATATAGAACTTACATTGTTCATATTACTAATTCCTTCTGTAACATTATTAATGTCTTCTTGTGATACAAACTGATTTAATTTGTTGTTCATTGTTTCTATATCATAACCAAGTAAATCCAATATATCTTTTGTTACATTTTCACCGAAATATGCACATACACAGTTCCATATTTTTTTCCTATATATATCAGAAGTTTTCTCAACTTTCCCTTTGCAATAGTCACTATACTGCTCAGTTTTAATAACTTCCTCCAATTCGTTTGAACGTTGAATTAAATCAGGTTGTGTAACTACTTGTGATATGATCACTTTCCTGTTTGAGTTTGGAGGTAGATTAGGATCAATAGGTCCATTTTCAAATATTATCAATTTACCACCAAACTAAAAAGAGTTTACTGTTCTTATAACAGGTCATGAAGCTGATAATGTAATAGCATAAAATTTGATACGATGTATTTTAAAAGTAGATGCTTACACCAAAGGATGCTCCAAATGGTCTTTTTAACCATTTTGGTGCTTTTGTGAGGACAACTGTTGGCTCTGTCTGTACAGGAGGAGGTGGGTGTGTAAAAGGATCCATTCCAGGAAAGGAATCCACAATTTTGTTTGACGTTTCTACAGACATTTGTTTCTGTCCACCTAATAAAGAATAAATCGCTGCATGTCCATCGAAGCTAGTTCCTACAACTAATCCTGGATATCTTGGACACCATGAGACATCAAAATTCCATTGATTTGTCTGTGCTAACTCACAAATTACCTCACCGTTCTGCATGTTAACATAATAAATATAAGATTAAAACGGTAATTACATAAACTTATTTGTAAATTTACTGCTAAAGATTACTGCTAAACGTACCGGCGCATCTGAATTAGGATTCCAACACAGTATTCTATTATCTTTGGCACAACTTAAGAGTAAATCTGGATCATGTGGATTCCATGCAATTGATAGGACTCCACGTTGATGATTTTGAAATGTTTTCAATGGTGATGTTGCAAATCTTAAATCCCATAATTCAATTACAGGTGCTTGATCATCCTCTGATGCTAGGCATAATTGTGTTGCAACATCTGGATGCCACTGGACCACTTTCCATCTTACCTTTATTTATATATAGACATAAAAATTATAGCGTTACAAGTAAAACGTACAAATCAATTACATATAAGAAATCAAATTACTTTTGAATTTGCATCTGTTAATTTGATAATAGGTTCGTCTTTTCTTAAATCCCATATAGCACAACGTTGTGAAAACGTAGAGGCAAGAATATGTTGCACTGTAGAGAAAAAGAAAAATTTGAGAAAAAACGTCATATTTATAATTATATTTATGTTTCAATTGCAAATATCTTAATGATTTAACTATTAAAAAGATACCTTGCTTATTCCAAGCAATGTGTTGAACATCTTCTAATGGCTGACTTCTAGATCCAGGAGTCATTGGACTATTTGCATTAACGATATCCCATATATAAATTTCACTTTCTGCTGCACCTGTTGCTAATAAATTTGCTTGAAAGGGATTAAAATCAAGTGCTCTAACTGGACCTGTATGTCTATCTGAACTACTTATCAGATAATTGTTATCATTGGCCAACATTTTAGCAGCTGAATAAATTTTTATCATTCCATAATCACAACCTCCAACAATTATACCAGCTGGATTATTACCATATGAACCCCATATTATTTTATGAAATCTAAAATTTTCAAATACACGTGAAATTTTGTTAATTACTTAATAATATACATATATGCAGAAACAGAATTTATTGTTAACCTATGGTCACTTGCAACACTAGTTTTAAGTCCCAAATCATATCCAGGTTGTTGTAAATTTAAAGAATATAAATCCAAGCTAGCAGATGTGTTAAAACTTGCATCAAGTTGCTGGGCTGCAGTTCCTGCAGCTAATAATATGGGATGCTGAGCAGGTGGTGACCATGCTACATTGACAGTCTTTAATAACTCCTTTATCTTCATCCTTGGTTTTCTGTGTAATAAATTATATTTTTAAACAGGGGAATATCTAACCTTCTATAATTAAACAGATAATACACAATGATATTCTAACGTAATATAGATGTATTATTAGCCAATTTTATCTCATATTTTTGAGAATTATTTGAACTATCGTAAATAAACTTATATAAGAACATTCATAGAAAAATCTAAAGACAGTTTTCAGAAGATACGTATATTTCCTCGAGAACTTTGCTTTCAACAATTGTAAATACATTGGAATACATGTCGATGACATACGCTTTGAATTAACGCTCTTGTCACAGTACAAACTTTATAAATATTAATGATAATATTGTACATGTATCACATTCGATTCGTAGGTTCAGCGCTCTATTCCTATCGAATCGAAACACGTGTATATTTATACTGTGCAGTTCGCTTAAAATGAAACAGAGAGTTCATAGTTTATTTGAATAATATTTCCTCACCTTAGTATAACAAATTAACAGTAATTAAGTGTAGTTTACAGAAATAAATCCCTAACGTCAAACAAGCAATAATCACCCGTCAACTTCTTCCAACGTGGCGAACCGTGCGTTGAGAATAGTGCTGACCTCTTTGGTATTCGTGATACATTAGTACGGTCTACTCTCATGATTCGTTTTCGTTTAATTTCTACGCAGAAAAGCCAAGAAAAATATATTTCTGTCTTGAAATAGTCTCGATTATACCTTCTTCGATAATAATCCCAATGTAATTCTCGTTTATAATAGTACACACGTATGAGAGGATCCTTCTTCTAATGAATTCATCTGAATGGAGCATATCTTTAGAGTAGACCGTATCACGAGGTTTTCCTCAATGTAAATACTTATCAATATTGACAGTTTTGAAAATCTACGTAAAAATTACACGTTGTACGATACGTAACGTGATTTCAATTGTTATTTAGTTGTTATTACGCCTTGCTATTCTCGTTAATTCACTGTCGAATTTAATTCGTAAGATTATAATTAACGAAGAATATTTATATAACTTTACTTAATTATTAGTTTTCCTAAGTTTATTTGTACCTTATAAATTGTATAAAACACTAATTTCTGATATGAAATGTGAAATACGTGAAAATATGTACAAGGTTAAATGTAAAAACGTGATTTCCATATTGGAATTAACGTACATCTAATTGGTGTGATTTCGTTATATGAAATAAGAAAATTTCAGTCATGTAACGACTCTTATTTTTATCGAAATATTTTTATAAAAAATTTATATTTAATTAAAAGTATAGGGTTACAAATTGCTTTGATACAGCACTGTCTTATTCATAGCGTCCTAACTCCTTGGAATTCATTTTAGTTGTCGGATCTGTGGCAGTATGAACACGATAATTTCTGTACAGCGTCTTCAATTTAATAGAATAACAAGTAACTGACAAGAATAATTCCTATAGTGAAATAATAATTTTCTTTTATTAAAAAGTGATATTCATCTTATACAATAAAGAAATAATAAAAAAGATCATTTTCTCGTTAACTTACGCTTATTAGTGATATACACCTGAGATTACTCCGAGTATTCTGTGTGTTCTACCGGTAAAATTCGTGATGCAGTTTTTACACGAATTCAGGTAAAATATAAAATCAATTATACATTTTAAAAACCTTGTTATATCTTTGATTTGCCATTATTTTTATTATAATCTAAATAATAATAAATCGAATAGAAATTTTTCCTTTTTTAAACAAAAAGTTGAATAGTGCTAATATATATGTACATATCCTGATTTTCGCAATTTTTCACAGTCCAAGTTAGACGTTAGAACTTTTTCTTACGATGACCCGGGATGAAAAGTACGTGATAACGGAAGTCCAACTTCACGATAACAGTTAATTATTCTATAATGAGATAAATGGGATTATTTTCAAAATTAGTTAAGCTTAGCATTCTTTCCGACGATCACGATGTGGCCACGACTGAGAAAATCATGTCGCGCGTGGTTAATCATTCTTTTGATTGTTTTGTTGATGGGACTATTCTTTATTTGGTCATGGAAAAGACGAGAGGATGATGATCCTCGCAACGATTACGTTTCACTTCGGTAAGTGATCACAAAAGTGAAAACCTGTAGTTAAAACTTTTACGTATATATTTAATTTTTGTTAACGAAGATAATTCGAAGCGTCATTGTTATAACGTAAATATAAATGTGATGTAATAATTCGAATTCTTTGATTTTTTCGTATTCAGGCTTTTAGACAATCAAAGAGATTACATAGATCGTAAAGGAATACACGTAGTTGTGGGACATTATATCGGAGATTCTGTGAATCCAATGAAAACTCCAAACATTACGAAAGGTAAGTTACGAAATGACGGATCGCGTTTAATAGCCACGGTTTCAATCGTGCGACGTATCTTTTGTTTCTAGATCTCATTAACAAAAATATGTTTGATCCACGGCCGTTCGAGGGAAAAAACGGCAGCCCGGTTCTCGTACCGGCGAAAGATTTTTACAAAATGCAACAGCTTTTTCAAATAAATCGATTTAATTTGATGGCTAGTGATAGAATACCGTTAAATCGATCATTACCAGATGTCCGAAGGAAAGGGTAATGTTTTTACGAATACTTGCTTTATCGATAACATACCAGCAGTGAGTAATTTACCGATTGTAGGTGCGTCGCACGATATACGAACTTGGGTAACTTACCGAAAACGTCGATAATTATCGTTTTCCATAACGAAGCTTGGAGTACGTTACTTCGAACTGTACATAGTGTAATTAATAGATCTCCGAGCCATTTGTTAGATGAAATTATTCTGGTCGATGATAACAGCGACAGAGGTAAATAAATAACATTTCTTATGTACACCATTTCTTTTATACGCATTAAAGTTATTTGGATTTTTCTTTCTTTTTTTTTTTTTTTATTAGACTTTTTGAAAGATGCTTTAGACGAACACGTAAAAAATTTAAAAGTTCCCACTAAAGTTCTGCGTTCTCGGGAACGCGTAGGTCTAGTGAATGCTAGGCTCTTAGGTGCTAGCAAAGCCAAAGGAGAAGTTCTTACATTCCTTGACGCACATTGTGAATGCACGGTTGGTAGGTAAGCTCTTTTGTTCATATTTTTATACAAAAAATATTGTCGTGTGCAAGGAGAAATTTGTATACATGTATATAATATCGTTATAATATTTGTATCGGTGAATTTCAGGATGGTTAGAACCCTTACTTGAAGCGGTTGCCAAGAACAAAACCAGAGTAGTATCACCCGTTATTGATATAATAAACGACGATACTTTTAGTTATACACGGTGAGATATAACTACTTTTTATTACCTTTTGGTTACCAAATTATGATGAAAAGGACTTACTACTATAATATTACAGATCTTTCGAGTTGCACTGGGGAGCATTTAATTGGGATTTACATTTCCGTTGGTTAACGTTGAACGGTCGATTGTTGAAAGAGAGACGCGAGAACATTGTCGAACCGTTCAGAACGCCTGCCATGGCTGGCGGATTATTTTCCATGAATCGAAATTATTTCTTCGAGCTAGGTAGCTACGATGATCGAATGAAAATTTGGGGCGGTGAAAATTTGGAATTGTCATTTCGAGTGTGGCAATGCGGCGGTAGTGTCGAGATTGCCCCGTGCTCTCACGTAGGTCATCTCTTTCGGAAATCATCACCGTATACGTTCCCGGGTGGTGTCGGAGAAATCTTGTACGGGAATCTTGCTAGGGTTGCCTTGGTTTGGATGGACGAATGGGCCGAATTTTATTTCAAATTTAACGCAGGTAATTAATTTAAGGTAATCAAATTAAGAATCGAGTTTCATAGATGAAGTAAGTATTATATTGTACGTCTTCTCTCAGAGGCAGCTAGATTAAGAGATAAGCAACCAGTTCGATCTAGATTGGAATTACGTAGGAAATTGCAATGTAAGAGCTTCGATTGGTATTTGGATAATGTATGGCCAGAACATTTTTTTCCGAAAGATGACCGTTTTTTTGGGCGGGTAAATTTAAATTTGAAATCATTATTGAATAACAAACTCGTATATCAAGTCAGCTTCAAGAATAAATAATTAAATATTCATGTATTAGGTATTGCATATTTCATCGAAGAAGTGCATTATGCGACCAACCGCGAAAGGGACGTATTCGCAACCTTCGGGATACGCAATCCTTGAATCATGCGTTCCACGGCCAATACTCAGTCAAATGTTTGTAATGACAACAGATGGAGTTATAATGACCGATGAAAGCGTTTGTTTAGATGCACCTGATCACGATACTCAACACAAGACACCAAAGGTTAAAATAATAGCTTGCAGCGGTCTCAATAGGCAAAAATGGCAATACGACGAACAAGTGTGTTGTTTTCTTCGTTTTTTTTTTTTATTTGCACTTATTGATAACCATGAAGAGGAAATGTTATAACTGTACTTTCTCTTTTTTTTTCTTTCTTTCTTTCTTCAGACAAAATCTCTCTTACACGTATCTTCGGGAATGTGTTTACAATCAAACAACGGCGAGGGTCCTGTGATAGCAGCATGTACGAGTCACATCGATCAGAAATGGTCATTGGAATCGATTCCTTGGAAATAATATTATCAGCACGTTTCCACGCCGAATAATAAATACCGTAAAACTGGAGAATCGTGTGACGATAGAGCATAACGATAGAGCAGCCGAGAGTATAAGAAAAGTACGGCTATATTTTTTCAAGCGATTTTAAATTTAAATCGCGAAATTTAACTCATGAATTCGCATAGATGCGTCTATTTTAAAGGAGATATTTGTAAATAAATTTACATACGAATGATAGAGAAGTTATCGTCATTCGTGGAAAAGATATTATTTGACTCATTCAAACGCTTTAGCATCGTCTCGAATAAATGCACGTGCGTCACGAACATCTTTTTAGGCTAATATAGAAGTTTCTTAAGTAGGCAATACGTTGTCAGTTCCGAAGAAGATGCTGTTCATAGTCGATGATTCACCGAACCACTAAGGTTGAACGTGACGAATCATTTTTAATGTCACCGTTATCAAGGTTACGGTGCTTCTCAGGATAACGCGAATTTTCGCGTGTCTGGCGTTTACGGTACCAAACACGCTCCCCATTCGAACGAACGCCCAAGTGCAAAGTACTCGTAAAAATAAATCTGTAACATTCACGCTGTTGGTTCGTAGCGTTATCTCAGGGATTTTTTATCGGCAACAGCTGTTGGTCGGAGTACGCGCGAACGCCGAACAGGAGGACGGCTGTTTCCCGGAGAGATTTTTCATGTCGAATGTCAGTTTGATTAAAACAATCGGAATTTATACCCGCAGTGCGCTGAACGTAATTTACCGATATGTGGGTCAAAGTCATGTCCTCGGAAAGGCCAAGAAGCCACTTAGCTCGAAGCGGCCTAGTCTCCCTGTTCGTTGAGTATACGATCACCTCCAGGCCAAGTTTGGCTGAGATGAGTGAGTGTTTATTTATAGATCGATATCGTTCCACGAAGAGAGAAACCGCATCTGCTAAACGCGTCAATCCATATCACTCCGCGAGTCTTCTCCGGCGAGTTTCTCAGATCCGTGGCTGCGATTCAACGATACGGTTCGCTTGGCGCAGAAGCACCAGTTTCTCGATACTCGTCGAACTAAATTACGTCTTTCCCTCGGCAGAAACATTAAAATGCATCGATAGAAAAGGTGACAGTATCAATAATGCCTGAGAAAATGAATTACAGATGCACGTCAGTGAAGAGCAAAAACCTTTATATCCCCTATAAATATTCTCGACCGGCATCGGCCGGCAAAAAACCGTAAGACTGTAAAAATATTCGCGATAAAAAGAGCCGTTTCGACATATTAATGAATAGTTAATGAAATTACGTATAAAAACGGAGAGTGCACGTATGTCAGAAGATTTACGAGTACGGGATAGAAAAATCAAGATCAAGATCATCGTACTCACGGAAAAATGTCTCGCTGCTCTTTGCCCACACGGTCACGTCTTCGTCCTGTCCACCGTATGTGTTCCGGTTCTCACACACCTATGACCCTGGACAACCAACCTACCGTTCCTCGCGTTAATCGCGTCTCCTTTTTCCCGCGGAAGGGGACAGGAACGTTGGCTTTCTGGAAACGCGCCCATCTTCCGAAGAACCTGAATTTTCGGCCGGTGAAACGCACGGAGGCAACCGGTTGTGTTCCGCGGATTCTCGCCGTTTCGAGAATCCGCGAGCAGGAAGAAACGACCGCTAGGTAAACTCCGTTCCCATAAACGTTCCGCGAGCAAGATGAACGGAAAAGATGGACGCGAGATCGACGCAAGATCCACCTCGGATCCGAAGAAGGAGGCTTGTTCGTCTCTCTCTCCGGTCCGTACCACCGATCCACCGGCCAACTTTCTTCCCGATAGCGTTCGCGGAATCGCCGAAAAACTCGCGGCGTCGTAGGGACAGAAAAATGGGGAGTTTAATGAAAGGTTCGGAGCGGTCCGCGGCAGGAACGCGGTGAGAGAGCGGAGAAAGTAAACGCAAGTACGACGAGAGTTTCTTTAAAATGAATTTCCACGTGTGAGTTCGTTTCTCTCTTTCTCTCTCTCTGGTGTGTGTACATCGATATATATTTTTCAAATCGAATATTACATATAAACATATATACAGTCACCACTATATTCTACAGGACGCGCAACTATGGAGCTAAACAGTGAATTTTTTTTTTTTTTGTTTCTTTAAACGAGTAAAAAGTAGGAGGAGCGAACGGGAGTCGTTCGCTAGAAGGAGCTTACAATTTCTGCCCTCGCGACGAGATCATCGGCATTGCTAGGCAAGCACAGGTCCATTCGATCTCTGGTGCAACGATCTCTCTGGAGCCGAAGGTGAAGAAGGGGCGATTATGCGAAGGAAAGGGACGCCGATCTCCAGGCGACCTCGCATTCGATCGGCTGCCCATCTCGAATTTGACTATGGTAAGAAGAGACGGAGGAAAGAAGAAAAGAAAGAAGAGGAGGAAAAGAAGAAGGGAAAGGAGAGAAAAGTGAGCGTGGATGGACACCTGCGCAGACTTACGAACTAGCGGTTCTAAAAGGTAACGAGCGCTTGATAGCTTGGTCGGCTGACGGCGCCGCGTTTGTTGTGGCTAAACGGTAAATACGTATAACTCGGTAACCTCGGTGAAATCACAATCGTCGTACGATTTACACACACACGCACGCACATATATATATTATATTTCTATCGATTTTGCATATAGATCTCTATGTTTATATATACTATGTATCGTAATTGGAACGGTACTCGTTCGCGATCCGCTTGGTACACCTCGCGCGCGGCTGACTATTAAGTTCGCGGAGGGTGCAACACCCCCGTTTCCGTTAAATTCGACTTTTTCTCGCGAGTCCGCTCTGTTCAGCTCTGAGATTCTTCCTTTGCAATTGCACGCTGTGTCCGCGGGATTGGCTGCTCTCCGGCGAGTCGCGAGTTCGCGAGTTCCGGATTTCAAGATCTCGCACTCGGAGATCCTGTCGGGGAACTCGCGAACGCGCCAGACGCTGGTAATCTCTCCGCGACGACTTCGACTAACTAAATTGAGCCTCGTTTCGAATTCTAGCAGCTATAGGTACATATATTATATTATATTATAATTCGTCGACGCGATTCGTATCGCTGAACACGTGTGTACGATGATTGGAAAATTACGGGGGG
>NIJG01000161.1:1910043-1929865 GCA_002201625.1 Euglossa dilemma
CGGCTCGCTTTCGTTTTCCCCGGTTCGCGGCCACCGGGCTGTCGCAATTCGGATCGGGCTGACCTGTCCGGTGAAATCACGCGTGTAAACTGGAACGAGATGAGATCGAAAAAACGGAGCGAGCGAGCGCGCGTGGACGTGAGAACGCGCCGCGATTCCGCGGATAGACTCGTCCCCGAGAAATTTCGCGGCTTCCTTTTTGCCTTGGCACTTGTCGGCGGAAACTAGCGGCGATCGTCGCGACGTCCACGTTGCGTGGAATAATTTAAAAGAGAAAGAAAAAAAGAGTGGAGAAGAAGTAAGGACGATTTTACTCGGAGAGTAGACGACGGTACCGACTCGGGAGAAACGTCGCAACGGTGGTTGAAAAGGGAAGGAAGAGAAGATCGGCCGGGGAATTTGGGCGGAAAGAGGGTCGGTGGCGAGGAAACCGATTTCCAAGCCTCGAGGTTTCGATCGATCTTCCTCTCTCCTCGTCGGCCATTCGTCCACCGTTCTCTCTGTCTGGATCTCTCTCGGATGTATCTCTCGGTTAGCGTTTCATGGATGTCGAGACTCTCTCGGTTGGCGTGGCTCCTTTATTGCGTTTCACTTTCGCGATGAGCTTGCCCGTCCGATCGGGGCGTGGCAAAAGTGTAACGCAAGAGAGGTCCGAGGCCATCGTCGGCCGGGATCGTATGCGTGAGGCAAGACAAACAGGGCCTGCCATCCTCTCTCGCTTCGCGTAGCGCAGCGTCGCCGCGGACAGAGATATCTACACCGTGGAAGCTTAGTCACACCTCGGGCCACGTTCTCGTAACGCGTTGCATCGATCTCCTTACGAAATCGGCTCGCTCTTAAAATGGATTTCGTGGACGCGTCTCGTTGCTGCCACGCCGCCCAACCGCCGATCCTCCGATGCCCCATGCGCCTGCTTTCCGTTTTCGCGCCTCGCCTCGGCGCTCTTCGTCCCTTCGTCCATGCTCGCTGCCGCGGGCCCCGTCGTCGAATAAATTCCAATCTCTCGTCTCCGTTATCGATCTTCGTCGTCGTCGTGGTCGTCGTGGTTGGACAGAGGATGCGTCCGACGTGGAACGTTGCGAAAATGTTTCAAGATACGGTATCAAAGTTGCATCGAGCTAACCGAGGTTGGCATTTCCTTCGCTCGCGATTCCGACCACGATTTTATCTGCCCTTGCCAGGCTCCGCGACTCGTCCGTTCGGTTGGCTCGATCCGTCTAGAACGATCGCGATCGCTATCGGTCGGTTATCAAGGTCGCGGTTGTTGGTTCGCGTTCCATCCAGTCGGCGAGATTCCTATAATTTAGAGGATCGCCGACATTCCGAATTAGAAAGCGCGATTCGTTTCTCACGCGTCACCGCTCAGACCAACCGTGGACCAACGTTCCCTGGACGCTTGGATCGACGCTTGGATCGGGAGAGAAGACGACGCCCAGCCGCTCCTCGACGCGGTTTCGGCCTAACCGGTGCTGGTCGCTCGCATTTACCAAGGTCAAGAGGATCTGCTGACCGCGTGGCTCGGTGCCGCTGCATCGTGCACCTCTGCACCTGCGCTACTTGCAGTGAATGTCGGTACATGGTAGAAAGTGCCGATAAATTGCCACCTAGTACCGCGCCGGCAGCCGATTCGATCGCTTCGAACGCGTTCCCTGGCCTCCCTCTCGCTTTTCCACTCGCTCGCCTCCGCCCGCCTCTGTCCGCTTCCATTTTCCCCGAATCGAACAACCTCCAAACTCGCATTCTTCTCTTCTCTTCGCTTCTCTTCTCGCCGTCGCCCCGATCTTTGGTACCGCGATTGCGCGTTTCCCGAGCCGAGCTTCCTCTATTGCCAATCGCCTAATTGCCGTTGCTCAACCAGCCTCCGCGAACACGAAACACCAAACACCGCGCGAATTTCGTTCAACCCGCTCGGGATGAGCGCAAAAAACCGTGCAACTTTCCATTCGGGCGGATTTCGGCCGGATTACGAATCGCCCACGTAACCATCCGGTGGCAATTTTAGCGCGGCTCTCCGCTCGCTCGCTCGCTCGCTCGCTCGCTCGTTCGATCGAGATCGGTGGTGGTAATTAATCGAGCCGGGCCGCTTGCTCCCAAGGTCGCAGCGCCACCCGTACATTCGCGCCGATTAGAAAGTGCCGACGAATTCGTAGCAGCGGAGTCATGAGCGGAGTCACGAGCGGAAGGCGATCCGATCGGTTCGCCCTGGGTACGGTTTTCAGCGACCATCCGCAGGAAACGAGAGGGACTGGATCGTGTGGGATCCAGAGTCGATCGCGCGTTCACCGGCTTCGTCCAGTCTTTCTGCTAATCATCGGCAAACAGGAAGCCGCTTTTCCTGCCCGGTTTCCCACGTCTCGGGTAATACCTGTCCGCGATATGAAATTCATCCATCGAGCCTGCTTTTAATTTCCCAATCCCTCTGCCGCGTTTGACACGCTGCAATTTTTTCCTCCCGCGGATAGACACCGGCGACAGCGAACCGTGGATGGTCCGTGAACGATTTAAACGCGAAAATAATTTGCTTCTTTCGATAATTTCTTGCCCGGTGGAAACGGTTCCAGGCTCCGAAGGCGCGTCTCGGGCTTCCTCGATGAAGAACTTAATGGCTCGTGTCGCGGGCGTTCGGTTTCCCGTTCCTTCCGGTCGAGGACGATTTCCACAGTCAGCCGATCGACGACCGCACAGATCCGCCCATCGATTTCTATTTTATCGTCCGTCGTTGGCAGATCGCCGATCGGTACCGCGGATTAGGATCGGCCCGATGGAGTCGTTGAAATTCACTTTCTAGGTCGTAAAATCCCGAGGCGTCGTTTCCAGCCGGAACGAACCTCTCCTCCCCCTTACACCCCGGCCGCTGCCGATTTTTTCCTTCCCCGCGATTTCGTTGGTGGTTCGTCGCAAACGAAATAAATAAGGCAAGTTTTCGCGTCGTCTCTCCTCGCGCTGCGTTCGACGAATGAAAATCCTCGAGGCACGAGAAGAAATCGATTAATTCGCGAACGGATCGTTGAATTTTGTCGTCTAGTCGTAAGGCGTCTGCGAACATCTCGGAGAAGGTTGCAGGCACGTACGGCGAGGCACTTGTTCGTCCTAGATCGGCGCGTCTGAGAAATAATTTCTACTCGCGAAGCGCGAGAATTGCGCGAAAACGTGAAATTAACCGAAGGCATGCGGCGCGTGAGGATAGCGGAAATTATCGGCGAGTAAAAGTCGGGCCCCTCGGGGAGAGAACGGGCGCCGTTTGCGAATATTCGAACTCCACGGAACCTATTCGATTCATGCTTCGATCTCTAGCTAATCGCAGCCGACGAACGACTCGTCGGACGTACGATCCGGTTCCTCGACTCAAGTGTTGTTGCCAGGAGACAACGGAGGAGAATTGACTTCCCGTTGTTCCTCCTGCACGCTCTCGGGTCTGCTGGCGGTGCTGCTCGACCTCGAGCTCAGGTTATCCCTGTCGCTGAAGTAGGAAGAGTCGCCCCTCTTCTCCTCCAGCTGAAGCTGTTGCTTGTCGTTCCTGAAGTCGTCGCCGGCGTGGCCGAGCAACCCGGGAAAATAAGGTATTCCTTGTCTCTGCGAGGTGATCTTGCCCATGAAGCTGCGGATCTCCTCGAAGTAAGACTCGTCCGCTCTCGGCAGCTGTCCGTGGTACCTCGATCTAACCTCGTCCAGTATCGTCGGCCCATCCGCGTCGTGCTTCTTCAAGTGTCTGTCCAGGTTGGTCTGCTGGCCGAAGCAGCGCTCGCAGAGGGGGCACTTGAACGGCTTCTCCTTGTTGTGGATATTCCTCACGTGGCGCTGCAGATTGCTGGAGATGCTGAAGCTCCTCTCGCAGTACTTGCACTTGTACGGCTGCTCGCCGGTGTGGGTCCTGAGGTGCCGCGTCAGGTTGGCCGATCTAGGGAACACTTTACCGCAGAACTTGCACGAGTATCTGTCCTTGGGCTTGAGGCCGGCCTGAACGCTGATCGAGTAGGGCGGGAGATTGGAGGCTGGTTGCTGCTGTTGCTGTTGCTGTTGACTGGAATGACTCTGTTGCGGCGGCTGATGCTGCTGGCCGCCGGAGGGGCTGGGCACCCTCGCGGCGGCCTGGGACGAAGAGGAGGACGTGGAGGAGGTGGTGGAAGAGAATCTGTTGGGCGGCAACGGGACCATGGTGGGCAACGCCCGGACTTGGATCTTGGGCAGATCCGGGACGGAAGAGCCGTGGTGGTGCGACCGGTACATGGCCTCGAGGACCAGCGGATGAACGGCGTGATGCTGAGGGAAGAGTACCGTGTGATAGGGAAGGCTGCCGCCGAGGCTGTTCTGATTCAGCACCTCTATCTCGTTCTGGTTCTCGTCGGTCAGTCTCTCCTTCTTGTGATCCACGCGAAGGTCCAACGGCTCGCAGTCGAGGTCCTCCTGGTGGTGAGACTGCGGCGGCCTGGCGGCTGGACTCATGTGCGGCTGTTGCCGGTGGTGCTGCTGATTGGTCGGACTGGAGAGGCCGCGGCCGTGGCCGTGGCTCAGGTCGTACGGCAGTTCTTCCACGTCCGGCACGCGGACGCTCAAAGGGTAGATGCTGGCTTGCTTGGGGCTGATGTGGCCCGGCATTTTTCTCGGACTCGAGTCTTTCTCCCGCATGGCTGGAGGATACTTCGGGTCGTGCAACAACGTTGGGGGCAGGGGGATGTTACCGAGATATCCGCTCATCACACCGCTTCTGTCACCCTCGGCTTTGCTCCTGCTCGTCGCTCGGAATGATCTGAAACGACCGAGAAATCGTTAACCTTTACCGAACACGCTCCTCCGCCGTTATCGTTTCGTCGCTGGGAATATCGGATCGTTCGAATCGGCGATCGGCGAAAGTGTGTCCCGTCCTCGTTACTCGTTATCGCGAGTTACGCAACGCTCGGACGAGCGATCAAAAGGGGGAGGGCCGGCGAATATTTTCCTATTACGAGGCGTAAACAACTCGCGAAACTGGTCGTGATACATCAAAGCGTCGACCACGCGGTTAATAAATGTTCTTTGGCCAGAGGCTATGATACCGACGCGTCTAGAAGCCGCAGAAATTAATCTTCCGATCTTTTGAACTACTCGCATTTTTATGTGTTGACGTCACGCTGGACTATATTAAGACACATTAGTATCCGACACATGTCGGATGTATAGGCAACGATTTCTACCACGGATCACGGTAACAAGGTCGTAAAGGTGTATAAATCTTTGAACGTTTAGCCTCGACGCAACCGACGGAACCGTGACCACGGCTATAAAAATCTAGGTTCCATGGCGAGAAGCGCCATGCAAAATCGTTCGAATCGAGTGACATAATCAACGGGGGTCGACCGTGCGCGGTTCAAACTCCTTTCCCGGACTCGCGCTATATCCGTCCTGCCCGATTCCGAGCTTATAAAACCGTTTTTCCAGCCGATCCGCGAGTTCCACGGACGCGGCGGCGCGAGTACTCTGGCGAGAACTGGTTCGGCAGAAAAACCCCGCCGTTTCGCGAATTACGATCTTCTTCTTATCGCCGTTTAAAGGAATCGATAATGCGAGATAACCGAGCGTTCGGGGAAGAGAGATCGCGAGAAGACCTCGGGACGAAGATAACTCGCCGGCGTTAAACGCTTCCTTATCCGGCATCGAAATCGCCGGATCGCGCGGATGGTTTCTTGCGCGGGCATTCGAGTCTCCGGCGGCGCGCCACGGCGACGCGGCGCGACGCAGCGCGTCCCGCTGGCTCTCTCGATCGAAAATCGGAACTTTTCCCGACGGCAGGGAAGCTTCCGCCGTCGCGAGAAATCGCGGGATCCTTTCACGGCCGGCGCGGTTGCGCGCGTAGTCGATCCAGTTACCGAAGAAGCTAATCCTCAGCTGGTCGTCCGGTTCGAACGAAAGAGAAATCCGCTGGCGACAGGGTTGTCGAGGCGGGGCGGAAGGGGGAGGGGGAAGGGAAAAGGAGAGGAGTTGCAAGAAGCCCGTTCCAGCGTAAAAGGAGCAGGAGCAAAAAGCTCGCGACCGACAATAGTGAAAAGCGTTAATTACGAGCGTGTAGAACGCGTGGCGGACCGAGAGGTGTCCGGTTGGAATCGAAAGTGCACCGATCGCTCGGGGAACAGCGATCCGTCGAGACGGCGAGGTTCGATGATCCAGAACGGTCCAACGGTTTCGTCCGCCAGTCGTTAACCCATCGTTCCGTGCAAAAACCCCGAGATAAATTCCACGCCGGGAAAACGGTTCTTTCCACGACTTCTGCGAAACAACGCTCCTCCGGAGCTTTATCGCCGGGGAATTCGGTCGTTACCGATGGTCAACGCGAGACCCGCTAATTCGGAATTCCGATGCTCGGAAGGGACCGTGTTCCCGTTCCTTTTCTCCCTTTCTCCCTCCGATTCGCGGCGATTCGCTCGCGAGAGGAGAGCCGATAGGGGCACGGTCGCGTCATTCGTCTAGATCTCGTTGATTAAGTTCGATTTACATATCGTACTTTCCCTCGCTGCCATCTCCGAGTCAGTCAGTCAGAGCCGGAGAAACTCTGGCGCGGCTAATCAGATTTTTTGTTGCTGCCGAGGAAGGAGGACGTAACGCGTCCGTCGCGAGATAACGCGATCTTAAAGGCGCGCTTTACGAGGATATCTCCGAGCCGGTGGTTAATTCGAACGTTTGGTAGGTCGTTGCTGGTTTAACGAGCCTGCGCGGCTTAATCGACCGAGCGGACCCGAGAGGAGCGTTCTCCCTTCGCAGATTTCCGGTAACTTAATCGCGAGCGAGGCGGTCTTCTCGGAATTTCGTTTCCCTCGAGCGAGCCCGAGGCAGCGCTTTATCTCCCGAAAGGTGGAGTTTCTCCGAGCGACTTCGTGAGTAATGTCCACGGGAAACGGTAGCTGGTTCCGTGGAACGGCCGGCGAAATAAGAAGAAGGAAAGGCGGGGCACACGATCCTTAAACACTGACATCTGTTACGTGAATCAAGCTCGACTGACGTTGCCCGAGATCGGCCGAGATCCACATGCCGCCAGCCACGATCCAGTTTTCGGTTTCTAGAAAGTCGGGATGAGTCCGGGCGTGGTTTGTCTCTCTTTCCCTCCGCGTTTCTTTCTCGTTCACCCTCTGCCTCTCGCTCGCTGTCGTCCTTGCCGGTATGATTTCTCTCCCGACATTCACCTACGTGTACCATAAGTGCGACTCCAGGGCCGCACGCTTCGCGTACGCGTCGCGTTCGAAATTCCGCCTCGTCTCATTCCACTTCGTCCACCTTCTCCACCGTTTTCTCCCAATTTTATCGGATAGGAAAAATTTCACGCGTCTCGCGCGTTTCGCTTCGTTTCGCGCTTTGATATTTTCTCGTTCCGTCGTGTCGTTGTTTTTAACACGTCGGACGTTATTTTTAATACGAGAGCGACCGTGCGGAAATATTCAGCTCGGATCGACGGGAGTTGGAAAAGGGATAAAAGCGAGGACACTCGTTAAGAGAGAGGGCCATTAATTGGATTGGTAAGCGGGTGTATCGGTGAATCTCGAGGCGTCAAATGCGTCCCTGCGGCGCGGTAAACACCGTTGGTGTAACGCGTATAACCGTTGGCCACTTGTTACCCGAACGGACCACGTCCCTGGCCGGGTTGTCAGGCACAGGGAAGATTTCAATCGGTCGTTTCTTTTTCTCCGTGACGCAACTCTGCTCTTTTTTCCATCCGCGAGGTAACGGAGAGGAGCGTCCGCGCGGGATATTCAAATTCGACGGTTTACGAGCCGTTTTATTGTTCGCCCTCGGCCAGGCGGCTATTATGTCGCGATTGCGCCCCGCGCGATCCTCTTTGCGCAATTAACTCGCACTCGCCTGGCTTTTCCTTGGACGCGCGTCGTCGACCAAACCGAGACACGCTCGACGTCTTACAAAATCCTCCTCGAGTTTTTTGCCTCGCTTCGGTCTCGCTTGGGTCTCGGTTCGAGAACGGGGTCCCCGTTCGAGTCCTCTCGGTTTATCGTGGCCGCGGCGAGAAAGCATCGTGCGCGCGACGGATTTCGGGAGATCTTGATCCACGGACCCGTGTTCCCCGTCCCAGCGCGTCCGGGCGGAGGGACACGGCGAAAAAGAGGACGAAGAGAAGAAGAAGGACGGGCGCGTCGATTCTTCCTCGTTGCACGGCTCTCCTCCGTATGAGGCACGATCGTTGCTGCCGATAACGGGGCCAAGAGGTGCCGGCATTTAATTACGACGCGGGCCCCTTTAAGCACCGCCTGCTCGCAGATAAAGTGCGCGACGCGCGGCTAAATTCATACGGGCCGCGGCGCGAGGCGACGCGACGCCGGGGCCCTTTCCTCTGCCGGCGTCCGCCGATTCCCCCGGTCAATTACAGCCGATCGGGAATGACCGCGGTGCACGCGAGAAATTGAAACATTAATCGCGCCCCGGAGAGAAATGCCGGTGCTCGAGCGGCCGAGTGAAACTTTGGACATCTGCGAGGCTGTGTCCTAAGGGCTGAATCGAGGTTGGAGGGTCATGGAAAGGTGTTGTGCACGCGAGAAATTGAAACATTAATCGCGCCCCGGAGAGAAATGCCGGTGCTCGAGCGGCCGAGTGAAACTTTGGACATCTGCGAGGCTGTGTCCTAAGGGCTGAATCGAGGTTGGAGGGTCATGGAAAGGTGTTCGGGAGGCGGAGAATCGAAGAAACCGGGGACAAAGAGCGATCGCGAAGCTCGGAGAGGAGGCAGTGAAAGGTGGTAAAACGATACACAACGGGGAACGAGTGGCGTTCGGTTTCTGCGCCGCTTAATCGTTTTCGATGTTACTTTCATTCGGCCTGACAAGCGACACCGTTCATTATTCATCGAGCTTCGCGTTTCGCGCGGTGCTTGCACCGGCCACTCTGGCGGAATTAATTTGTCGACCGCGTCTTTGCCCGCATACGCGTTCGTTCGCCGCGCGCGGCCGTCCACCGATAATCCCGCGATTATTATTTATCGTCTCGGAAAGCGGCGGTTTCCTATGCAAGCCCGATCGCGCCCACGCTGCTAGCAGCAACCTTGCCGCTGGTTCGCGGATACCGGTGCATTTCGGCGGGAGAAGCGAAACAAAGGGAAAGGAGGACGAGGAAAGGGACGTTGCATCGGGCTCGGCGATCGCGCCCGTTTCCTCCCAGTTTCTTCGTTCCCTCGAAACCCGTGGCGCAGCCTTCAGCCGCTTCCAAGACCTTAAATCGACGGATGAAACGCGGTTAGGTTAAATACTCGGGACTAATTCGCTCGTAAATTGGCCGAGAAAGCGTTCTCGCCGGTAGAAACTGTCGGTCCCTGGTTGTTAGACGTGTCCGAAGCTCCTCCGCTTCGCCTAGCCGGCGCGTGTCTCGCGTTCGCGGATTTCATCGCTTTTATTTTTAGAAGGTAACGCAGATACGGCGGATTTATATCAACGGCGAAAGCGCGGCCGATAATTTCAGAGACGGGTATCTCTCCGAGCGGGATATACACCGGCAGGCGTTTAAGCTTCCATTCGGATCCGAGTTTTTGCCGTTCTTTTCGTTCCGCTTGTATGGAAACGCTGCCATAACGCGTCTCTAACGCTAACCTTATCGGTTTCCCGCGCCGATCTCCCCATTCGGATCGCGATGAATGGAATAAACGAGTCTCGAGCCCGGCTTCCGGTACCTCCACAGACGCTCTGACCCTAATAGGTATTCGCTCGTTAGGATCGGGGAAAGACAATGCGGCCCAAGATCACTGCGATCGGTTCCGAGGAAGCGACGTGTCATCCGTGATTCCTCTGTCCGCTAAACGCTCCATCCAAACCGCGTCGTCGAATTTCCGACGCTTTCGAATCGGCCGGACTCGAAACGCGCCCGTTGAAACGAGATATCGAACCGATAGAAAGTACCGATCGAAAACGTTTGGCGGGAGAAAAATCGAGGCAAGAAATAATTCGCGAATACCTTCGCCGCGAGGAGAACATCCGAACGAATCCCGCGTTGCAATTTCTCTTGCCTCGCATTCGGCTTAATTCGTCCGGTAGTTACGGAGCGAGTTAACAGCGATTCGTTCGAGTGAAACTAAACCGCGGTACAAGGTAGCTGCAGGTGCTCTCCTAACTGGGAAAATTGCCGCGATGATGTGTACAAATTCGCGAGCGTTAGCGAGGCGTTCGATAACAGGAACGCTGGGATTTACCGAGTCTTGGCCAATCGACCGATCGGAGGATTCTTCCACCCTGAGCCACACTCCGCGGTGTGAGATAACGTTCGCTAGTTTTCTCCGGGATCTTTTCGCGATTTACATAAACGCCGAGAGACTCGGCAGGCGTTTCCCCGCGAGATCGGTGGCCATCGACGAGCGGCTGGAATTTCGCCTCGCGCTCTCACCGCGATCCTGCCGCGAATTCCGCGTTGCTCGCCGGCTCCTGGTTAAAAAGACCGAGCAGAACCACGCCGGCGGAGGTAGGAAAGTCGTTGGAAAGATTCCGAAAGGCGACAGAGATATAGGGAAATACGAAAAAGAAACGAAAGGATGGCGTGGAACGGGTCCGCGGCCGTACGACAAAGGCGTCGTAGTCACTTTCTCGCGGAGGTTGTCTCCCGTTTCGATGGTGGAACGCTAATTGCCCGAGGTTAGCCAAATATTTCCAGCCGCGCCGGAAGAAGATTATGCCATTTATAGACGTTAGATCGAGGGGCTGACAATGCGGGGGCTGAGAATGTTTCTCACGGGTCGCGCAACGCAACGCGTTTAGACCGCATCTGGTAACAGTAACGGCCATTTGTCTGCAAATTACGCGATAACAGGAGGGAACCACGCGAAGAAGAGGCACGCGAGGAAGGAACGGGAAAAGAAAGTGACTGGCTGCCGCGGAAAACAACTTCCCTTCGAGGCGTTCGGCTATAGTCGCGATTATCCCGATTATCTCCGTGGAATTCGGCGAAGCGAGCGCGCCGCGACGCTGTCGCTGCGCCGAGAAGAAATTCCGTTCTGCATAATTCCGGGATTCGAAAGTTCCGCGCGATTCGGGAACCGCGCCTAATCCCTCGGCGTCAGTCACGAGAGAGCGCGCGAGAGAGACGCTCGGCGTCGCTTCGACTCGCGGTATCCGTAACGGACTTTCGATTTAACGATCCACGATGTCAACCGTACCGCGCCTCGACGTTACGGGCAATCCTAGCAGGGTTTCGTAAGAATCCTCCGGGGGGCAGGCGACGCTAAAGCGGCGCAGAGAGGTGTCGAAAGAAGCAACTCCCTTCTCGATCCGCTATCGGAAAATTGTTCGAAGCGTTGCGTTTCGAAGGAAGCCAGCCGACGAAGAGAAAGGCGCGGCGCAGCCGGAGAGGAAGGGTTCGCCGAAACAAAGACGTCAAACGATTCGCTCCGTCGTTCCCCTGGTCCCAACCAACCACTTCGAAAATCCCCTCTGGCGGACGTCCGAGTTTGCGGAATCCAGCCAGTAACCAGCGTTTAATCGTTTTTTTCCATCGTTCTATCGAAAGATTGCCGCTGCAACGCACTCGCGGTCGAGATATTGTAATTAGAGGGACGGGTCCGCGACGCGGCGTGTCTCTGAAACGGAACGCGTCGTTCTGAAACGCCGCATCCGCCGCTGCTTTTTGCCATTCGATCGAAAGTGCACTGCACGCGTGCACTACTTTTTTTTTTTTTTCCCCCACGTTGGCGATCGGCCGCGTCCATCGGCCGGACGATAGCAGAAGAAAGTGGCCGATCTCGTCGGACTCGCCGGTTTTACTATCGATCGGACTCGATGGAGTATCGGAAGATCGCGGATAAGGTCTTAGACCTTTTACGGCCGCCACGTATCGTTATCGGCACGGATCCGTCACACACGCGGAGGTCGTCGACACCGACGATGGAAATTCGTGGCGATGAATTCGACGAAGAAAAGGAGAGAGAGAGAGAGAGAGAGAGAGAGAGAAAGATCGGACGAGGGAATCGAGAGATAAGCGACGACGGCCCCCGTGGCCGAAAACGTATCGATTACATAATCTCGGTGGATCACGAGCCGATCCCGCGTGGCTCGTGACCGAGATGCGAAAATTACGCATAGCAGAGCAGCTCGGCGTCGGCTAATAGGCGATTGTGATTTAAAAGGAGTGAAATCTATGGCAGATGAGAAAACGAGCAGCGCGACAGCGTAGAAAATAGACGCGGGGAACGCCCGTGAGCGACGCCGCGGCGAGATCGATGACCCGGTGTAATTCAATTCGACGTATTAGAAAGCGTCTTTTAATTAATGCGTCGCGGACGATATTGGCGCATCGACCAGTCCCATCGACGAGTACCATAGACGAGTACCATCGACGAGTAGACAGCTCGGCGAAGCTCCCGTTCCCGTGATTAATCGTAATCGTTTCAACCGGGGGTCCGGTGGTGTTACGAGGCTGTCGGGACGTGGCCCGTAATTAGAACGGCGTACGATCGGACGTTGCATAATCGACACCACTTCGGTGTAACCTAAATTCGACGATGTTCCACGTATATCGGTGGCAGAGAGCCGGAGGAGGACCGAGGGAAACGCGTATCAGCTGCCTTTGCCTGTAATCGGACAGGTTCAATCGTTCCAGGCTCCCCACTCGCGCCGCTTCGCCACGGCGTTTCTTTGCAGCGCGTGTCCCCGGGTATCTCGACATCGTTCCACCACGGAATCGGAACGAGACTTCCTTCCGTCACGCGGAACGCTTGGAAACGAATTCCTTCCCCTTGCTCGGCACGAAAGCGACAGAGAGAAATGTGGCGGGAACGGCAGAGCTCGGCTCGTCACCGATCGCGGCAGCCGCGGAGAAAGGGGGACGTGGCCGGGGGGCTGGGACCGTTGACTAACAAACGATGATTTCGTCCCGTACCGCGTGAATATTTCATGAGAAANGGGGACGTGGCCGGGGGGCTGGGACCGTTGACTAACAAACGATGATTTCGTCCCGTACCGCGTGAATATTTCATGAGAAAACGGCCCAACAGCCGATGCCGCGTAGAACGGTGAGATCGAGGGATGGAGATGGAGAGGAAGAGGCGCGAGAAAGGGGTCGTCGCGACGGGTCTACGATCGGCCGGAAGGAAAATGCATGAAAATCTATTCCTGATTTCGTGTCCGATCGTTGTATACATTTGTGCGTCAGGTATCGGCCAGGGTTCCTCGGGACATCGGGGATTAGCAACTTTCCACGAAGTGGCGCGAACGTTGTACCGTTCCGTAGCTGGCTCGTGTCGCAACGAGCGATTTCGCGCGATTCGCGGAAGCCGTTCCCCTCGAGGAAGCAACGGTCGTCTGGGAGGAGCTTCCGACCCGACGCGTTTCCGAGGAAAACGAGAAAATCGAGAGGAGGCCCGGAGGTCGGGAATTAGGCGGTCGTTTCACGCTTCTGGACGATCCCGCGTTCCGAGAACCTCCGGGATACCCTAATGGACACGCGACGTGACTCTAAATTGCCTAAGAGCTAGCCGATCCGAACCGCGTGGCCTTCCAAGGCCATCGGTAGCCGATCGTTTGCGGAACGACCGTAAATCAGGGGATTCTCGTCGCTGCCTCGACCCGTTTCGCGGAAACCGTCGCGAGTTTATCCCGTTCGTCGTTTCGTCCAACACTTGGATAAACGTCCAGCGGAGCGTAGGAAATCCGAAAGATCTACCGAGTACAGAGGCGCGTAACCTTCGATCGAGTAAATTGATGCACGTGCGAGTGCTGCATCGCGCTTCGTCAGTAGGCAGCTGCGGATCTAGCGCTGCGAAGAACTGGCTTTCAATGGATATCGAACGTAGATGGAACGAGCACGGATCGTTTAGCGGTTATTCAGATAATGACTCGTGGTTGTTGTCGCAGCGGGAATTAGGAACTTCCTCGTTCCCGAGGCGAGCGCTGTACCGTGGAACGACCACGCGACGAAGATCCAACGAGGACACTCGTTCCGAAGTCTCAATATCGAATCTAGCCGGTACTAACGAAACGGCGGCGCTCGTTATTCCCAAGAACACAATGAACTTGATTCTGATCGATAGCGAGGGGAGGGAGAAGGAGAGACGGTCGATCGGCGATCCGTCCTAGAGCCTCGGCCGGCTGGTCCACTCCGCGTCTCTCCAGTCATCCTTACGCTCCCAAGATGGTCAGGCGTGCATGATTAATCGAACGGGCCAAGTTAGGCGAGGGCTATCGGCGTAACGGCGGTGGCGAACAACGAGGAAGAAACAAAGAGCGCGATCGAACGGAGAACGTCTGGCATCGCGACAGCGAGGCCTACCAAAAGCGCGAACGGCGAATTCCCTCGCGCATTAAATTACCTCGTGTCGAAACGGTTATCATATAACATTATCTCGCAGACCGGTCGAACGTTCACCAGGAATGTCCGAGCGCGGCGTCGATATATACGCGTAGCAGACCGACCGAGGAATCGTAATTCACCGCTGGGGCTCGTTAAGACCGCGCTAAAGTCGCTCGTAACCGCGGCGCGTAATGAAATTAATATAAAACCGGCGTAACGGCCGCGCCGCGATATCGAGCCGAGCCGCGTAATTAATTGACCAGCTTACGATCCGAGAGGTCGCGCGCGTTCCCCGTGAATTTCAGCTGGACCTTTCGCCAGAGGATACGTCGGGTTTCCGCGTTGCATCCGAGTTTCCTCGATCGATCCTCGATCCTTCCGCGAGGAACGCGACGGCCTTACAGGCCGGAGCTGCCAAAGCCGCCAGTATGGCCGCCTCTCGCGCCAGACGACCAAGGACGGCTTCGATCCACTCGATTGAATTTAATTCCCTCGTTTCCACGTTCCACGATTTCCCTTTCGGTAGCCTGTTGCTCGACTTCCTCGGGAATCGTAACGGCGAAGGTGAGCCGATCTCGGAAGCGCGCGACCGCGGACTGGCCGCGATTTTCTTCCACAGTTTCACCGCGGCTTCGTTTCTCGTCTCGCCTGTAAATCAAGCCACGACGAAAAAGTTGCATGCCCATGCTAATGTCCCACGATTGCACCGTGCTCGTAAAAATGTCACGCTCGTACCTCCGGCCGAACGATCTTTCCGCGAATCGCTCACGTCTCGCTTTAAACCAGTTTATAACGTTTTTCGGTTTCTTTTCCCCGCTTATCTCGCGTCTCGATCCGCAAGATTAACGCGGATATTCCGCGAGGAAGGAAGAAAAAAGGCCGCGTGGCGTCTCGATCGAGCGTCTTTTGTTCCGAGACGTTCTAATATAAAAGCTCGATTGGTCCTGCGGGTCGTAGCGACTTGGTCTCGCGGATTTTTCCTCGGCAGCCGAGTGGGCGTGCGTGGCTCGTCTACGATAGGTGGGATCACGGCAATGAGCTTAACAATGGCATTGCGGTACTGCTCGAATTTAATTTGAAAGCAGCCAGTCCCATTGTACGTGTACACGCAGACGTACGTATAAATAGACGGGGTCGGTGCGCGTGCCCACGCACCAGCTTTATGCCACCGAACATCCCCCTTTCTCTCTCTCTCTCTCTCTCTCTCTCTCTCTCTCTCTCTCTCTCTCTCTCTCTCTCTCTCTCTCTCTCTTTCTCTCTCTCTCTCTCTTTACCTTCCTCCTTTCAATCCTTTTCCTCTTCTCGCGCTTCGCACCGAGTCGAATTTACATTTACAACCGCGCGCGCGCGCGCACGCGTGTCTTCTAGAAAAAGAGCATATAAATTCTCGTTAAACGCGATTCTCCAGGACTCCGGCGCTGTCGCGACGGTTTCATCCTCGCGTCGCGAATTTAACAGTAAACGTCGTCGCCGCGAACGGGTTAGGTGTTAGCGCGGCGAATGGTGGAAATGCAGATTTCTCGAATCTTTCCAGTCCGGGCAACGATTTTCGTCGAGAGTCGCGTTACTCGTCTCCGAGTTCGAGCAATAAATTTGAAATCGGGGACCGACGATAACGGATAAGAACGGAACGCGATGACAGGCGAGAGGCCTCGAAAGACGCGGTTCGGGGACGGCATTGTCGTGGAGGAACCGTTTTATTGCCGTTTGCGCCAGTCCAGAGGCGAGGATCTCGGCAGGCGAGGACATTGTTCGAACCTCTGGGAGACTCTCATGATTGTCGTGCTTTCCATTCTCGTAATAGTGGCCGTATTCAAATAACGTCGGTACACGTTTACGCATCGCGATCGTTGGGCAATCGGAAGAAAAAAGGGAAAAAAAGGAGGAAGCGACCTGCAGACGTTCGCGCAACTCCGCTCCACTTGACGTGCCGCGTTCGATCTTTCGCCGAATCGCTTCTTCCCGCTGTCCCGCGAATACGCGATTACGCGCGAATGCCGAGGTTCGGAAACGAGCGGCTGGAATTCGCGTTGCTTCCGAACAATGCGAGGAATCTGCCTCGACGAGAAGATTAAGCGATCGTCGGTGGAAAGTATTCTCTGTACTCTAGATACGAGGAGAATCCTAGAAGGCAACCCGAGAGACCACCACCGTCACACCTGCCTGGCGTCGCGATAAATCGGTTTGTTTCGCGTTGCCCTCGATCCCGACGTTATCGATCGCCGGAGCGTTAATTGTACGGAGCGTCTATGCAAATTACGGCGCAAATCCGCGGGAAAAAATCGAGCGATAGTCGGCGTTGAATTATTACGCAGATAGAGGAGACGCGGTGGCGAGGAATCGTTAATGGCGTGGCGCGGATCGGATCGGCAGCGGCGGCCAAGGTGGCGGCGGGAACGGCGCGACCGGTCGAAAAGAAAGAAAATAATGGAGCAGAGAGAGAGAGAGAGAGAGAGGAAGAGAGAGGGAAAGCGGAGGAAGGCCGGTGCTATTGGTTTCGCGCGACCGTTAACGGTCTTGTCGGTCTATTTCGATCGGCGTGGCCCCTGCAACAAAAATCGAGGCGCCTCGCCGCTGGCTTACCTGTTATCAATTAACTGTTAACGTTGCTGCACCCTCGGAACCGTAAGTGCTGCGTGCACTATCGAACCGGCCTGTTCTCTATGAATAATGTATCTCGGTTCGGGGAATTCGTGGCATTTAATCATTGAATCGTTAAGAGCGGACGGACGACCGACTTGCGGAGATTTATGCGGCACCCACCAATATTCCTGCACCGTCATGAGAATCCTCCGCCGCGCCTGATGACCTCCTTCGATTCGGTGTAACGCGACACGCGTTAAATGTCGCGTTACCCTGATAATCCTATCGATTGTTAAAAGGTCCTCGTTATACCGTCCTAAGGTATAAAGTCCGAGAAAACGCCACGTCGCATAAACTTTATTACGGATCGTTGCGTTGTTTAAGTGCTCGCCGTATACCGATCCATCTATACTCTCGTTCCTATTATTCGCTCAAAGTTTAGCCCGGTTACGATGGACGTTAAGCGAAAGAGAAAAGAAGCGGTAACGGGGAAAAGACTGCGAGGATAATAAACGATAAAATAAATTAACAGGTCGTAGCATTAATGATCCGGAAGGATCATTGCGAATGTTTATTACCTCGCGGCAGCTGTTAGCTCGAATACACGTGCGGTTAATAGCGCGGCGTATTTATAAAGGGAACGCAACAAGTTCGATCGCCGAACGGGGGAAGGCTTTGAATCGGTAAACACCGATCGTAACGGGGTAACGGCCGGACGAGATAATTATTTCGACAATGGCGCGCAACCCCGGCGACTTTTCGATCGGTACGCGTTACAACGCGCAACCGCGATTACGCAACGGCGCAACAGAGCTCGCGAGTCAAAAATTGCCGGTTTATCGCGATATTTGCCGCGTTACGCAAACGATCCGGCGATCTCTGGAAATCGAACGGTATCCCGCGCGCGACCACCCGGCCGGTAATTCCGCTCGCGCGAATGCCCGTCGAAATTCCGCGAATTTTCGCGTTAATCCAACGTCCGAGCGCGAGGTTATCTCGCTGGCGGCGGCGGATGGGCGCAGCCCCGCGCCAGTCCGGAGGCGCGTAAATTTATGAACGAGGAAACGCCGCGGATCGCGGCGGGAACATAGCTTTCGCGGTGTGTCTCCTCGCTTGAGCGGCAGAACGAACCGTTCGGTGATATAAGGACGAGCGTGGGCGACGCTTACTTTTCAAGCGGAATCGCAAGCGCGACTTCGGAACTGGTTCCGAGCGAATTAGACGGCCGCGGGAGACTCGCCGAGTGAAACGCGCGTCGCCGTTCGTGCGTTACGGAAAACGATCTATGGACCTATTCGTCATCCGCCTTTTTCTTCGCCTCCTCCGTACCTTATGGAGAACGGCCGACTTCTCCGACGCGTCTCGCGATACGTTATCGAATTCCCGCCGTTCGATTCTCGGTTGCGTTTCCTCCGCGTCTCGATCCCCTTTCGACATTCCTCGCCGGACGAGGGAGGCGATAAATTCCAGGATCGAATTATCATCGGAGATATTAACGGAGAGGACACCGGTCTCGCTTCTCGCCGGACGATAGTAGGGGATGGCAGCGACAGGAGTAGTACGAACCGAGATTTCATCGACCAGAGAAACCGATCGAGCAGCTCGGTAGCCGGGTAAGGGAGCCGACCAGCGAAACGTCTCAATCGATTTCAGGCTGGCGCGTTTTCCTCGCGCGATCTCCGCCCGATTCGCGCGACCACCGCTCCGAACGCGATCGGGCGGCTTCATAAATATTCAGAGGCGCCGGCAGAGGGAACGCGCGAACCCTCGTCGAGGCAAGGGGACGGGAACGGGCCGAGAACGGGCCGGGGAGGACAAACGGATTTACCTTATGCGTCATTCCATGACCTTGAAGCCGGGGGTAGCTGGCTGCACTTCCGGTCAACGGTTTCTCACTTTCCCACCTGTTCCGTTTTCCTGTGTTTCCTCCGATTTTTTCTCCCCCCTTTTTTCCCCTCGTGTTTGTTCAAACTCGTTTTTCCTCGTCGCTTTTTTCCCCTGCTTTTTTATTTTCCTCGATCACGCGTTCGTAACAGTTCGACGAGTTCACCACGGATCCACGAGAGAGAGAGAGAGAGAGAGGGAGAAAGAGAGATAGAGACAGAAGACGAGAGAGAGAGAGAGAGAGAGAGTGAGAGAGAGGAGAGGGAGGAAGAGAAGAAGAGGTAGAAGAGAAGGAAGAGGAAAAGCAGGAGGCACTCCGGTTTCAACAACGGCACACTATCCTCGCACTCGAGCACTCTTCTTCTTCCTCGTTCATCGATCCTGCGTGATCGCGGTTCTACGATTTATCCAGATCGAAACGTCCGATCGAACATCCTGACGGTGGATCTCTGGGAGGCTGAGGCGTCGTCGGGCTGTACCTCGTGGCGGCGACGGCGGCGGCGGCGGTGGCGGCGGCGGCGGCGTCGACCACGTGTTCGAGCGACAGATCGCGACGCGCTTGCCTCGCTTTCGATGCGCGTGTCACGCGGCGGCCGAGGTTGCTCGGCGCGCGGTAACGATCGTTATCCTAGATCCTGGAGGTCCCTCCGCCTCGTGGCTTCGTTGACTAGAGATCGCGTCCACCCCCCGGTTGAAAGGAGATCGGAGGATCGGGCGCGGTGGCAGTTGGCAGGTGGCGTATAGGTCGGTGTATCCGGTGTTGGCTGTCTCGGAGATGTCTCGGAGGTGTCTCGGTGGTGTCCCGGCGGGGCGGTGGTGTGGTCGGTGGTGTGCCGCGTGGTGTTGTCCGATCGATCGCGTGGATCGCGTGTCGTGTCGACAGGACAGCCGAGTCCTGACTGCTGGTTCCTCGACCGAGAGAGCACGGAGAAACGGAAGGAGTGAACCACGTTGCTCAGCACCGTCCGGCGATCGTTTGGTGCTCCTTGTCCAGGTCCTCTCTCGAGGCGTGTGATATCCCCCCCGTCGGGCTGCCTCGTGGACGAAGCGGAATATCAGCGAGCGCTCTCGAGGAGATTCGTGAGACGCGACTCGCTGCGAGCCGTGGCTGGGCGAGGCG
>NIJG01000161.1:1940450-1962195 GCA_002201625.1 Euglossa dilemma
CGCGGCCCGGCCTCCTTCCTGAATGGTCTCCTCGCGCGACGACGTGTCCTGGTACACCTACTCCTTCGAGGACGAAGTCGAACGCGCCGATTTTCTGCTTTCGTTAGGCTTCGCGCGCCGCTGTTCTTCTGGCCATTCACGGCGGCCGCGGGGAAAAGTGAAGGGGCGGCGTTTTTCTGCCTTTTCGTCGTCTCGTTCCACCGAGATCCTTTGTGCCGCCTTTTTTTCCCCGGCTCGCTTCTGCGCAGCTCTCTCGCGCGTCTTTCGCGGACCACCGATCCGACGATCCACCGATCGATCCGACGAGTTCTTTTCTTTCCGCGAGATTACGTCGTCCTAGAAGATCCGGAAAGAAACTCGTCGCGGTCACTCGCTCCTCGAACCGCCACGAGGATCCCAAAAATCGCCTCCGCCTCGAATCGGAGCCAGCGAGAGCCTGTGCCTCTTCTATCTTCGATGTGCGCGCGCGAATTTGCACGCGAACGCGAGGCCGTGTCGGAACGTCCGCGATCGCGCGCGCACACACACGCGCGCGCGCGCGAGTAGACCACGCCAGGGTGGGGTCCTCTCGCATCCGACTTGGCGTTTTCAGTTTCACTTTCTAAGTCGTCGTCCCCCTCTCGCCGCAGCGCCGCGAACCCCCCCACCTGAGGCCACCTTGCGGCACCGATCTAGGCCCTGGAGTAGTCAGCCACCCCACGCCCTACTATTCGCTCCACGTCGCTCGCAGATGCAAGCATCCAGATCCACGGTTGCTCTCTCGATCCGCTTCCTTCCATCCTCCGTTTGCCACCTTTGCCACGCCGCGTTTCCAATTCCTACCGCTATTCCGACTTTGGCCATTAGGTGCATCGAAACGTCGCTCGTTACCGCTATTTCCTTTCCGAAAGAAACGCGAGAGGTTTTTCGGCGGGATCGGAGGAAAGAACGGTCGAAGAGAGACGAAAATGTCGCGAGACACGCGGGCGAGGGAGGCGGAATCGTTAACCAGAAGCGGAGGAGCGAGCGTGGAAGGGGCCCGAATTATTATGCCCGAGGTACACGGAGAGCGGCTGTTTTCGGCGGAGAGATTTATTTCGGAATTCGTCGTCGGGTTTAATTGGATCGGAGCGCGTCGGCCGGCAAGGGCGTCGTCGCGCTACACCTTCCCGAGCTCTCGGGATCGCAACCTTCCTCGGCTTTCTTCGTCCTTCCTTGCCGCGTAGAGCGGAGGCGACAATTCGAACTGGATTCGGCCTACACGGCCAGGATTTATTTGGCGCGCGGCGTCCGTGAGACGCGACTTTCGGCGCGGAATTAACAACGGCCCGAGAAAGTGGTCGCGTGCAGCGATAAATTAACGTTCGACCGCGGGCAGGTAGAATTTCGAGAAGCCATTAGGAGGGCTGCGAATGGACGAGGGCGCCTCTAAAAACTAGACCAGTAGGAAGATTGCAGGAGGAGATGAGAGGTTCTCACGGTTTCGGCTAGATCTCCACCTTCCCGCCGAGATTAGAGGTCTGCGCCGAGGATGAGGCGAGGATGAGGCGAGGATGAGGCGAGGATCGATCGAGGCTAGCCGAGATGCGTGACAAGTGGCCCGATTATCGGGACCACCGTGACGAATCTCCGCGTCTTCTCCCGAGTCGAGTCCTCGCGTTTTCTACGATTCCTCGAAACGCGCGAGCGTATTTTTTCTCCCCCTCCGCCGTCCATTACGGCTTTCGAGGGAAACGATTAGCCCGAGCGTAACGGCCAGACTAGGAAGCGGAGGATCGCGTCCGTTTCTTCTTTTCGCGAGTTTCGAGAGGGAAGAGGCGGGAGTTTGCGAGCTGGTTGCCGGATCGAGCGGTGATGGTACCTGTTGCTGGACGGGTCGCGGCGGAAAATATATCCGATCGCGCGCTATCTCGATCGAATCGTTTAATTGCCGGCATACNTTTGCGAGCTGGTTGCCGGATCGAGCGGTGATGGTACCTGTTGCTGGACGGGTCGCGGCGGAAAATATATCCGATCGCGCGCTATCTCGATCGAATCGTTTAATTGCCGGCATACCGACCACCCCGCGAACGCATTAACATTCTGCCGGCCGATGTCGTCCGCGGGGATCTTTATATTCCAGCCGGCGCGTCGCGCGGATCGCGTCCGCAAAGGATTCCCGAGCGGAGCTATCACGCGGGGTGGTGGTCGGGGAGCGAGGCGAAGGGCTCGGCGCGAAACAGGGCAAAAAAAGGGGCAACTGGCTGCTCCCTGGAATTAATTATCGCCCGGCTGCTCTAATTGCCCTTAATCGTTTCTCATTCAACGAGGCGACGCGACGCGAGGCGACGCGGTTTGTCGGGCGACCCTGAGAGACGGCGCAGGCTGTCACGTGCGTGGCCGAAGACACGGAAGGAACGCGAAACCATTCGACTCGGCCCGTTAAGGTTGACCAGGGCGTATAAGGTCGGCCGACCTTAGCGCGATTCGCGAGTCGCGATTCGGTGGCGAGTCGCGCCGTGACGCACAATGTCGCGTGGTCGAGGGACCGAGTCACGGGTGTCCGGGGCCCGACACCTGGTCGCGGATGATGCATAGCGCCGTACCGGGCATTTCCTACCTTCGCGTTTAGCCTATCATTTACATCCCCGTGTACACGCGTACGTATCTCCGCTCATTATCTGCCTACGTGCCGCCGTGTCTCTCTGCGAGCCCATCTGGCCACTTGCCGCTGACGCGCTCGGCTTCCATCTTCCCTCCTTCTCCGGCCACCTATGTCAATCGCCATCTCTCGCGTGTCGCTCTCCTTTTCTCCAACCCCGACTTCCCATTTTCCTCCCTTTCCTCCCTATCCCGATCCGAGCTGTATATCTCTCGACCCATCCATCATTCTCGAGGAGGATATTAAGGAAGGATCGACGAGAGGTCGAGTGGCAGCAGCGATGGATTTCGTAAACGAGCGGTTCCGGAGGTAAAGTTCGATCGACCAGGAAGCTCGGAGGCGCCGCTAGCAAACGGCGGCCATTAATCAGATGGAAGGCTTTAAAACGGATGGGCTACCGATTAACACGATTAACCCTGACGCAATTAGATGGAAACAGCCGGCTGAGAGAGACGACGACGACGGGGAGGTCGGCTAGAAAACGTAGAGAAGGTTCGGCTGCGTGCTCCGGCGGCGATTAATTGTTCGGATAGCTCGGTATCGAGATAATCGATCGGGGACCGGAACACCCGCGACGCGCTTTCGAGACCCCCGGGGCGAGCGGTACGCGAGAACGAGGACGAATCGATCGTGCAACAGCCACGCCGTGCAACGTTATTCGCCTGTTATGTTACGGCGATGAGCCATCGGAATGCCGCAGGCAGGCGGAGGCTTCTTTCATCGCGAGCCAGTCCTCCCGATCGAAGGAAATCGATCGATCGATCGAGCGTTTCTCATCGCGGCGGATTTCTGCGTTCGGTCCCGTGGCGTTTCTCGGATTCTCCGTCGATCGTTACGAGTATCGTCCGGCCTAGATCTTAAGCGTATTGCGGCGCGAGGATCGCTGGAAGCTCGAGATTCTGAGCGCGTAGGTTGTTTCCGCGTATCAGAATTCTCGCGGTTTACGACGAGCCGCGACATCGGGTAGCGGCAGAATCTCGCTTTCTAGATCGACGGGCTGCGGCAGGGAGACGAGCTCGCGGGGAACTCGAGGAACGCGCGATTCCAGGGATTGTTGGTGGAGGCAGACCGATCGGACGCGGCTTTCACCTATTTCTCATAAAATCCGAGGCGCGCGCGCGCCGCGTGCCGGTCGTTTCGTCGTTGACGGAACCGAGATACCGTTTCAAGCTCGGCCACTTTCCAGATCTCGGCCTGGCGTGGCCGCTTAATGGGAATAATCCTGGATGATGGATAGGTCGATTAACCGTTCCTCGCGAGGATTCCGAGCAGATGTTCCACGCAGCTGTTCGAGCTCGGACCGCAGGGAGATTCCTCTGGATTCTAATCGCGAAACGTGGAAATTGCCCGAGCCACGTTTCCGGATGTATTATCGCGCTCGAACGTTGCGTCGATTAATCCTGCATCCGCGGCTTTCACCTGTTTCCATGTGACGCGAAACACGTGCCGCGGCCGGCGATTCATAATCGAGAGGCGAGCCCGAAATCGAGCCGAGATCGTTAAGCGATCGATCGACTTTCTATTTTATATTGCCACCGGCTCGGAGGGGACTCTATTCCGGTCAGAAAATCCTTTCGTACACGGTCTCGTGTCGTAACATCGATCCGCCATCTCCTTTTCGTCTCTTTTTCATTTCCTCGCCATCTCTTCGCGATTTCGCGATTTCGAGACTCGAATCGGCGCCGCGACCGACCTCCGGCCTCTGTGCAAACGGTCGGGGAAATAATTCGGTGGATAATGGATTCGTATCGCGGTGACGTATCGGAGGGATCGAGAGGCGGTGACTCTCTCGTTAAAATGTTTCTGGAGCACGCGATTCCGATGGCGATCGTTGCCCAACGTGCCACCGTGACTTTAGGGGGCTCCCTCTTCTTCTCTCCGCCGATCGCTTCGCGTGAACAGACACGTAACCTCCTTGCCACGACCCTCGTTATTCCCGACCGGCCGTAATACGTTTTCATTAAACCCCGTTGCCGCGGATAATTTCTTCATCTTTCCTCTTCGACTGCCTCCTCAAGGTCTCTCTACCGTCTTGCCGTGCGGTGATTTTTCCAACCGGTGTCTCGCGAATCCCGTGCTCCGATCGTTTATCTCCGACGCGAGAGGGAAACCGATCGTTTCGCGGATTGTCCGTGGAAAATAAGGCGGAAAATAAGGCAAAACGAGAGGAGTAGGAGGGAATGATGGCGACGACGAACGAGGTAATTAAGGATCGATCGGGGAAGGTTTTTCACTGGACCACTTGTCCCTGCGAAAGAGGCGACCGATCACGGGAACGATGGCAGGACTGGCGAGGAAGAAGGATATCGCGCGTGTGAGAACGGGCCCCGCGATGCGGCGTAGGAAACCTGTTAACCGCGATAACGGGACGGCTGATTGAAACGCTACGACGAACCGTGGATCGGCCAATTAGTTTATCAAATACCGGGAATAGCAGAGCAGAGTTTATCGCGCGGCGATCTGCTTCGCAGTCGGTAACTCGTTAAGCTGCCATAAACTCCGGGCAGCACGATAAGCCCGGACGAGTTGCTCTCTATAATTCTCGCCGGCTATCGAATAGCTCGGGCGTTTTCGCACAATATCCCTCGACTTTTATTCACCGGCCAGGCTATTCGCGCTTCGACCAGTTATCGAGGCAGTCCTGGGTGGTCGTCGAACCTTCTTCTTTCCACCGAGGCGTACTTTTTTTCGCCGGGCTTAACGGGTCGCCGAGAGAATGAGCTACGCTCGGAGATACCGCGGTGGTTTATCTCGGAGGATGTCCGCGCGGATACGTCTATCGGTCCGTATTCGCGTTTACGCGAATGTTCCTCGAACCCGAAGCGCAGCGTTATCGATAGCCTCGTTAAGAGATGCTCAAGATTACGATCGAGACGTCCGCGCGGTTTCCTCGCGCTTACTCGGATCCGTTAGGAACACGGCGGGCCGATGATAAACTTCTTATCGGCATGCTCGCCGTTCGATAGTCATCGATATCGCCGGGACGAGTACCAGCCCGAGGAAATCGGGTAATAACGGTATTTCCTCCGCGGCTTCAATGAAACGCGAAATCCTCGGTCCGTGAATCAGCCGGTAAGCTAATTATCAATCGGCTCCGAATCGCGAGCGGGGTGGGCAGGCGTTCGCGCGCCTAGGTGCGCGTGTGCCGGCCGTTGTTTCCATTCATGAATTTTCAACGGAAAGGAGCGAAGAGGAAAGGAGAGGGAACGGAAAAAGGAAGTCGGAGGAAGGGTGGCGCTGGGAGTGATGGTTTTAGGAGAAGGTGGCGAACCGACGGCGGCGGGAGCGACGTCGATGGCGCAAATCGGCCACCCTACCATTCGTCTTATCGACACGAGCGCACACGGAAACCGTGGCGCAACGAAATAACGAGTTCTAATTGCGAAAGCAGATCTGCAGGCCGGGTGGCGAGAAGAAAGAAAAAAAAAAGCCGAAGGTGCACCCGGCACCTGATTCATTTGAGTAGATAACGATCTATGACGCAGATACGCGAGCGGGTCGCGTTTAAAAATCGTTCCTCCACGCCTCGATCTTTCGTCCTGTTCCACGCGCGTCGAGCGGATTTCTCGGCTCGTTACGCCGCGCCGTGCCGCCGCCCGGCGCTCCGAGCGCCGCGCCGTACCGTGCCGTATTTTTCCCCCGTGCCGGATGGATGAAAGTCGCGTATGCATTCGTACGAACCAGGGAAGTACGAACGGCGCAGAGATAACGATTATTAACACCTTCTATCGTAAATTAACCGCGGTTTACGTCACGAAATACGATCGCTCGGTGTTATGCAAATATCCAGGCGCTGACCTTTGAGGAGCGAGCTCGCGCATTCGCGCGGTTAAATTCGGTGCCGGCCGACCGGCGCTTAATTCGACCGGTAATTTTCGCGATGGAAGAGTAATCGGCGCGACAGCGGCCCTTGCCGAGTTATCGATTCCACGTCGCTCGTAAATAGCGACAATGTAAATTTAAACGCGACATTACGCTTAACTTCTGCGCCGATTCCAACGGGCGTATACGTAAAAAGAGTATCTATCAAACTTTGATTTGATTAATGGCGATTGCGCACGATTAATTGGCGTATTACGTGGATATAAACACGACCGGGGCGCGTTCACCGCGCGAGACGTCGGCCGGATCATTCCAATATTTCTTTGTAGAAATTAACGTTCGATTCGCGGATAATAAACGATCCGGTGTATTCGTTCTGCCATTGAATTATTGGCCGAATAAATTATTACCGAAAGTAATCGTTCGCGGGCCGAAACCGGTTTTTCGTTTTGTTTCGTCCCGATCCGGCCACGTTCCTCCGCTTTCGTTTCAAGGTTCCATTTTCTTCGCCGTTCTCGGCATATCTCCGCGCGCCGGCAATTACCGCGAGGTCTCGAGCTCCGTTCCTCCTCGCCTAATCTCCTCGTCACCCTCTCCGATCCTCCAGTTTCCGCGGATAACGTCGCCTTATCGCGCCGTCCTCGAAGGAAAAACACCATCGTTGGGATTTTACTCTACCTCGACGGTCGGAGGGATCGAGAAATTTCACCGCGATTTCTTCGTCTCCCCACCGTACTGGCGGCCCCTTTCTTTTCGCGATTTAAGGGATTTGCAACGGCGCGCAAGCATCTCTTACGCGGCACTCGGGATCGAAGAGGATGCGCTAATTCCGCCGGTAGGCAGAGGTCGTTTGCAACACGATGACTCTGCTTCTCCTGCTGGGTTCGCCAAAGCCGGCCGATTACACGGCAGACGAGTAATCGGATTAACGGGGCCGGTCGTTTCTTCGCCGAGCTTTCGTCCCTTCGCGAAAACGCTCGCTGCAATTTTTCCTTTTGCTAATCGGTACCGCGGGGCAATTCCGCCGGACGTGACCCGGTGCCGGTGCAATTTCACCGTTCACGACTGCTTAATCCGACGAGCGGGGCGTATTCCCCGAGCATCGGACACTCGAGAGTTTAACAGACCTCGGTTAGGCGAGCGCGCATGCGATCGCTTCGATTGTCTCTCCGAGAGAGAGAGAGAGAGAGAGAGAGTTATCTCTGTGAGAGAACGGTGGAAATATACTCGTACTCGGGGTTGAACTGGGACTCTGGGAGGAAAACGGATCGAACGATCGAGGGACACTTCCCTAGTCGAGGAGACAGCGCGCCACCTCGATGTCGTAATTTCAACAAAAAGCGTTCCTCATCGGATCCGGTTCGAACGCTGCGCGAACTTCGTGACGCGAAAGTCGAGGAAGAAGTTTTTCTACTTTTACTCCCGGTCCGACCCGCCAAGGGAGCTGGAAAAGGAACCGACGGTGATCCACGACGACGACGAAGACGACGACGACGAAGAGGACGAAGAGGACGAAGAGGACGAGAACGAGGACCACGTCGACGATGACGATGATTCTCCGTCCCGTTATCGGCCGGATCGCGCGAAACTCGGCGCTGATCGTTCCAACGCCGTTTCGAGAATCTCAAGTAGATCCCCTTAGCATTCGCGGCGTGGCTCCGCTAACAGGTTGCACGGAAATCGAGTAACGAAATAACGAGTTTCGCTTGCGAAACTGCGCCGCCGTTCCCGAAGGAAGGCACGAAAAAGCGGATGAAAGACGGCTTGCGGAGGGCCGCGTCTAGATCGCGGCAAAAAGGTTCTCTAATATGGAGAGCACGGTTGCTGGACATTTACGTTTACATCGCTCGACAAATTAGTGCCGCTGAATTCTTCGAAATAGATATCTTTCTATAAAGAAAGAAGCGGAGGGCGCGCGAGTTTTTCGCAAGCTTCCATTTGCCCCATTTCCACGAGAAAAGTCTGCCATCCGGTGCCGAGTTTCTCCTATTCGGTATCTTGATCGTCTACTTTCGAGTCCACCGATCTTTCGTCAATTTTCTCTCGCGAAATTAAGGAAACTCCCAGTGTACCTGTTTGCACCGTGTCTATATAGGTGGTGTCATTAGCCAGTTTCGTATTCTGTCAAAATTAAAGCTATAAAGTCCATTTCACGGTAGACGTTGTTCTCTTATTGCGAAATGGGGATTTGAGAAATGGGTACTCGAACATAACGTACATGGATAACAGTTATTTTAGTGGTAGTAATTTAACTCGCTTTACCATTCGAGCTCCGATGGCGCGTGCCACGGCAAACGGCAATGTCGGTCACACGATGAGCCATTTCGTCCGGACACACCAGAGAATAACGCGTAACTGAAACAGAAGGACGCGAAGCTGAAGTTTCGTGTTTACCTTTGGTCCTATCTACAAACCACGCCTCTCGCCTGCGATACTCGAGTTTGGCTCCGTCTCTTTACCGTCAGTGCCACAGGATATTCTAGGCGAAAGGGTTAATCATACTACTTGATATTAATTTATATTTAAAGCAGGTACGCGTCTCGAGTAATTTCAGAAGGGAAAATTCTAACGTGAAATATAATCTCGCTTATTCGCGAGATTGGGAAATAATTTTTGTTCCTTTCGAGGGAGTGGTCGCTGCATTTACATCGACGAAATACCACGAAAACGTCGACGTTACTATCAAGAGTAGTAATATCATTTTCCTGATAATCCAGTTTCCCGAGAAACGAAGGTTCCCGAAGCCGCTCTAAATTTCCTCGCGACGAGATTTCGCAGCTCGTAATCTCTTTGGCCTTGTACCGTTTAATCTCCGACACGATCGGGACCGCGCATCGCGAATACATAACCCGAGGAGCGTGCTGCGAGAAAGCTAGGAACGGAGGGGCGATAGAAGAAGCACCCAGCGGTGGAACTGATCCCCCGCGACCTTGGCCAGCTACTTAATTCCCGATGAACTATAGCCGGCGAAGATGCAAATCGTTTCAAGATCAGGATACCGTGACCCGCGTCGCGCTATAAATCATGCAACGCGGACGCGTTCCACGACGTTTGACGTCGCGAGCCGGCCAGTTCCGTTTGCGAAACGAGCTGCCGCGCGACTGTTCGTTCAACGGACAGAGAGACAGAACGAAGAGGAGAGGAGAGGAGAGGAGAGGAAAAGAAAAAAGTAGGAGAGAAGGAAAGCTGATTCATGCAAGTGCAAGTACCCGCGGAGCGGAGCGGCACCTTGAAAAGTGGTCGGAGGCGCAGGGAAAGGCGCGGGCGCGGATTAATTGATAATTTCCTAACAGCTCGTTTTCCATCTGGCTTCGAGCCGCCTCGCGTTACGATTACTCCAGCTCGCTGGAACGGCAGAGACTCGCGATTCGCGCCAATTTCACGCGAGGAATCGCGAGCAAGGATTCGACCAGCGGAACGGCGCGCGAGTAAACGAACTTCTCGGCATTTTTGCGGGTAAGTCGCGCAGCTTCATGCATATGTATCCTCGAATATTCGCGTGGATCGCGGATCATTTGCATAGTCGCCGATCATCGGGTATCCCAGGCTCTTCCTGATCGAGCGATGCACTCGCTCGCGATCGCACCGGTTCGGAAACGCGCCTTGCGAGCGGAATAAAATGCCGGGAATGATCTATAGGCGTTCCGCGCGAGAGTTCGCGATCCGGCGCGGATTAGCGTATCGTCGCGAAATCGTGACGAATATTCGCGTTTAATTATGCGTAGATGACCCGAGCCGCGAGACGCGACGGCGTGTAATTGCGGCTGGTGGCGAGCCGCGAGAAACTGGTTGGGAATACCCGGCCGGGGATGGAAGACGGAAACGAGCGATCTCTGGCGGATCATCGCGCAGATCGGTTATCGTTAAGCCGTCCTGTCCTCTGCGAATTATCGCGATTAAGCGTAATTATCGCGTCACGTCGGTTCGCGGCGAACTGGCGATTTATAGCTCGGCGACCCTTGGTCTGTAACTGTTTCCGCTGCGTTTTTCGAAAACGCATCCCGCCGGTTTACGCTCTCGCTCTCGCTCTCGCTCTCGCTCTCGCGCGTCGGCGTTTCCACGTGAACGCGAGGCGAACGCGAGGCGAGCGCGAGGCGAACGCGAGGAGAACGCGATCGCGCGAACCACCTCGAGCAGCCGGAATTGCGAAAGCCGCCGGGACGCACATCTATTAATACCGGCTTATCTTTGCTGGTGTGGGTGTTATCAGGGCAGGGCGTGTCGCCAAGAAAGCAGCCAGCAAACCGGCAGCCGGCAACGTGACTGTCTGCCGCCAGCTAGGATCCGCTTCTCTCTCCTTCTCCGCGCCGCCATCCCCGAGCGTTCCCTCTTTCTCTCCCGCTCGAGCTTCCAGCTCGAAAGGCTCTAGAAGCGTTCTGCTTCCCCGGCGTCGAGCCGATAGCCGCGCGATCTCGCTTGTTTCGATAACGCCGATCGGTTCAGTGGGAAGCGGTGACGTCGGCTCTCTCCTTCGTTTCCCTCCGTTCCAATTCTCCGCCGTTTCTCCGTCGTTTCGTTCGCCGTTTCGTTCGCCGTTTCTCCGCCGCGCCGGTCGCAACCTTTCCGTCCTTCGAGACCTCGACGCAGGGTCGACGTGCGAGCGGCGCGTGACGGAACCGGCGCCGAAAACCGCAGTGGGTCACGGCCCCTCGGGATATTCGCAACCACCGTAAACAAACGACGCAACTGTCCGCGACGCGAAGCGACGTAAAAATCTTTGCCCGCGCGGCCACGGGCACCGAACGGATCATGAATAAATATTACTCGGCAAACGCTTAAATGTCAGGCGAAAAAACACGACGCGTACGCGCGAACATGGACAGCGATGGAAATCGCGGCCGAAACGAACCGGTTGAACGTAACATTGTAAAAAAGAACTGTAAATTCCCCGCGCGGTCTTATCAGGGAATTATGCGAACGATTTTCACACGGTTCGAGGCGGCGACCGGGATGCGCGACCGACCCGAAGAGATTTCATGGCGAAACGGTACACGTACGACGCCAGATAACCGGATAACCGAGGTTATGTAACGCGTGAATATAATTATGCAGATCGCCGTGCCCGGCGTGTCTCTCTTAACATTTACCTTTAGCCCGGCCTGGATCGCGACGCTTAAGGACAGGTCACGCATGCGAATCCAGCCGGTTCCTAGTCGGACGACCGGCCACGCCGTCCTCTACGATTTCCACCTCGAATCCGCTTCGAAGTCGCGTCTCCGCGCATCCGTGGAATCCGCTCGGCGCGCGCGTGCCGGTTACGATTTCAGCGGAGAACGAGACTCGGCCGGGATCGGCTGGGATCGGCCGATCTTTGCTCCCCGGACTCGTTAGCCCGAAAGAAATAAATCAAAGAAGATTGACTTTGCCGCGAAGGAAGAAAGATCGGGTAAACTGGCCGGGTTGGCTGAAAAACTCGAAAGTTGCTCGGTGTCGGACGGTGTTGCACCACAGCGATCAACCGCGTTGCATCCACTCGCGGGCTAGCCGCAGCGTCAAAACGAGGAAGCGGCCGATCGGCTGGAAGAAACCGGCGTTCGTTAAAATTCCGTCCATCGAGAGCAGAGATTCGCCGATCGCCATTTTCACCTAATCCGTGCCTAACTCGGGGGACCCGCGGTACATTCTAGCCGCATCGGTCGTGTAGAAGGCTCGCTGCGGCAAAACAGCCGAGGAAATCGCCGGCTGTCGAGCGAAGAAACTCCGTTCGTTAAAATTCCGTTTATCGAGTAGGGCTCCGCTCGTGATCTCCGCCTGGCCAAAAGGACGCCTCGACGCCTCTCCCTCTCCCCTCTTCCTCCACGCCAGCCTTCCCCGCGACCATTGTGCACGCACGATAAACACTCGCGCTTCCTCGGCAGCCAATTAAGCGGTGGCACTCTCTAGCCGAGGGAACCGGTCCTCGGTCGGTTGGGCCCACGGCCAAATCCACGAGGAAACGGTTATTAACCGGGCCCCTGGTCGCCCCCGTGTCTCATTAGCCGCTGCTTCCTCCGCGAGGCGTCGTCGCGACGGAAGGAACGAGGGAAATCGGGAGCACGATGGCGTGCGTTCCCGATGTCTCGCTGGAAGTCGGCGTCGAATCGGCGACGAATCGGCCGGAATCGAGTCACGAGGCGGCCGCGACGCTCGGCGCGACGCTCGGCGCGACGCTCGGCCCGATGGTCTCCTCGATGATCGAACGTCGGGAATAAACGAAGAGAGCCAGTTGGTACGAAGCCGTTCCGTGCGATTCTAACGACCATTGCGTGTTCGAACCGGCCGGCAAAAACTAGCTCGTGCTTGCATGCGCTGTTCGGGGTGCATCGATCACCGATACTCTTTAAATCTTGATCCCCCTTCGGGCGGCAGGCTTCTCTTCCTCGTTTCCTTGCGTCCTACATTCTGGTTTCCACGCCGAAAGGGACGTTTCGCGGTCGTAATTTTCGCGCCGCGAATCGCTTCTTCCTTTTACGTTCCTATTAGACGCGGAAAAATTCGCCCGCTTAAGTAACCGGCTCTCTTTTAGGAGAACTCGCGCCGTTTCGCGCGTCTAGTCCGCCAGCGAGCGAACGCCCGATTAAACGTTGTCCTGCCCACGCGGTGGCCGAGAGGGAGAGCTTTAATCGGCAGCTGAAAACATGTAAATTCGAGCCGCGTCCGAGATTTCGCGCGTACCCCGGTATTATTATCGTGGAGTCTGGATCGGCGACGCGGCGCTTCGGCTCCGGCGTCGTGGACGTCGAGAGGGAGGGGCGAAAGGCGGGTATCCGAAAATCTGTCGTTTCGCAACGGGTGGCTCGGGTGGCTCGGGGGAGAAAGGGAGGATGGAAGCGAGAACCGAGCGCCGGGGATGTTGCCGATACGGTGACGACTCGTGATTGCCCCAAGAAGGGAAAGGTGTGGCGCGGTGCAGTCATGTTGCTGATTTATAAGGCTAAATTCCTTTACTGCTTCGCGGCGTGCAATAGTCTATAGTGGGTCGCCGCGCAGGCAATATAACCGCCTACACCTAGTCCTGACGCGCGATTCGGTTCTAACGTTCGACTAAATTTATCGCTACTTTGCCTTCTTCCGCCCCCTCGGTCCTCCAGCTGCGTAATCCTTCCTCCGCCGCGACGTGACCCACGTTAACGAACCAGAAACCGCTTCTTTCACCGTCCACCCGACAGTCGCCTTCCTCCTTTTGCTTTCCAGTTATTAATCTCGCCGCCGTGCTGTTTTCTTTTCGCCGCGCGGTGTCGATCGATCGATCGAATTTTATTTACCAGCCGCCCACGCCCAACGAGAACGCCGCGTGGCTCGATCGAGCGCCGTCAACGGAGGATTCCTCCGATCGGCACAAGGACGACGCGCGGCATCGCGATTAATCGGTCGATCGGATTGTTCCGCGTCGGGAATTAAAGGCGAGAGCGCAAAGAACGATAATCGTATCGCTCAGCCTAGAATTACCTTCCTACACCGGTGTCTCTGCTATTGTCAGATCCGGCATTGAGCAAGCCGAGCGACTCGTCTGTTCGCGCGGTTATCGCGCCTATTTATACACCCCTTCTAATTAAATAGACGATCCGGTCCAGCGCCGATGCACCGGCGTCGCCAACTTCCCGCGGCGCTGGTTATCGCTCGCGACTTATCTTAATTTCAACCGCTCTAGCCCGGACGTCTCCTAACCCCGAGAAACATCGGATACCGTAATTTGAAAGCGGAATCGAATATCGAATATCGCGGAGGAGATTTGCCGGAGAGATTGGAGGAGTATCGGTGATTACAGGGTGGACCACAGTCTCGGTGCCGAATCTCGCGGTCGCGTCGAGTCACCGACGACCCGATCGAAACGCCGCGACGCCCACGGGTGCTCGTTAAAGCAGACGAATATTTCGGAACAATGGCCGAGCTCGAGGAACGATCCGGTGGCCTTGGCGCCTCGCCGATCGACGTTTAGCAAAATAATGAATAGGTAGCAACGATCTCGCGGAGTTATCGGCCCGTTCCTCGTGAATAAACCACGTCCATGCACTCTCTCTCCTCCTTCGTCTCCGTCTTCCTCTCCGTTCTCTCTCTCTCTCTCTCTCTCTCTCTCTCTCTCCCTCTCTATCTCTGTGTTCGCTCTCGGTCCGCGGCGAGATCTCCGCGAGTAACTGGGGCGGAGTTGCGTTGCATCACCGTGCCACAATACCCATTGCCTCCCTCTCTCCTTTTCTCTCTCTTTCTCTCTCCTCCTCTCCCTCTCCCCGTCTCGGTCCCTCTTTCTCCGATCGCGTTGTCGTTTTCTATCCCGTCAGCGCGACTCCGATGACAGGGACGCCCTGTATCTGCGTCGGATCGTCCGATGACGAGGCGTTGCGGGATCCTGTTGCCTCCTGTCCTCTCGATCCTTCCTTTCTTCATCCTCGTTGTCCTCCTCGTCGTCGTCGTCGTCGTCGTCGCCTCGCGGCCACGTGTTGCACAGCCGCCGCTGCTCCTTCTCTCTGTTTCCCGTTCCTGCGTTTTACACAAAGACCCCGAGAGCCGACGCTAACGAGACGAAACTTTCACCCTCGTAGCGGTCGGTCGGCGTAATAAATGATAACGATTAATAACGCATACACCGTGAAACCGACTCGCCTCCGAAAGGAACCGTCATGGCGGACCTTCTTTCGTCCATCTCCCTCCGGTTTACCTGCAGGGATGTAAGGCGTCGCGAGGTGGAACGGGAAATCGGTGGACGCGCGTTGATGAGAGGATAATTTCGAGTACGCGACGAAGGTACGCGACCCAATTAGCCAGGGCAAGAGTACGGTTGGAAAGTAGTGGAGGAAGGAGTTAGGCGACTTGGCCGGCTGGCTCTCCACCTACACGCTCCGCGGCCGTCCTCTTCAGCCTGTGACGACACCTTCCTCTCCTACGTTCAGCGGCGCGCTACCACGCCTTTCTAAGCCCAGGGGCATCCGACTGGATTAGATTCTGGATCGCTTCGAGGCTGCCGGCTCGCCTTACCCCGGCGAATATTCCACCGCGGATTACGTGGACGCGTCTGTGGTCAGCTGGCCGATGTTGACGCTTCCATCGGCCGGGGAAAGTGATCCGAGGGAAACGCGGTGAACTGGATTTTTGCGAAAGTAAAACGATAACGACGACGCGATAATGCGACGCAAATGGTAGGTTACGATGTCTCGAGGGACCGAGGGAGGACGGAGAAACGGGACCGAGGCCCGGATAGACGCGACCTTAGGATAGGACAGGCCGGAGTGAAAGCGACCGCGGGAGGAAGATGGAATATCGTTTCCAACGAAAAAGCCACGGAATGATGAATCGAATCGGCTGTGGGAGTAATGATTGAGCTAGATCTGGCAGCTAAATTCGTCGGACAGCCGATTAGTAACGTTAAAAAGGAAACGTGTAGCTTCGATTTCCATTTGCGGCGTGTCATTATTTAACGGCCTCGGAATTCCGTAACGAGCCAGAGTCCGCCGCGGTGTTTAAGGGATGAAGAGAGAATATGCCGGACTGGGACGCGTGGAAAAACGAATCTCGAGATGCGACTCGGCCTCGTAATTGCCAGGCAATTTATTAACGACCGAGTCAAGGCACAGTTTAAGGGGCAGTAAATCATAGATCAGGGACACGGGCGATAGCGATGGGTTTCCCGGTTTTTGCCGATTCGTCGTGGATCGTGCCGCGGCTGGCCGCGGTAATAGGCTGCCGAGGCTCGCAACCGGGCCCCCGGCCCAAGCTGCAGTTGCAGTTGCAGCACGCGGATCGATTTTCTACGTGGAAACTGCACGATCCAATCGGTACTGACCTCCGCGACCTCCGTCGCATGACTCGGATCTCCTGCTCGCACCGGCCGCCTCTTTTCGCTTGATAATAAACCCTCCGCTCGTTCGACCTGCCTCCGGAACGTCCTCGAATCTCGTCGCGAAATTTCGAAAAGCGCCTTTCGGGCTTCGAGACGACGGAGGTCGCGAGGCGGGGGAGAGGTTAGAATCCGCGGACGAATATGAAGTTCTCTCACGATCGAGCATGTACACCCGATTGCACAAAGCGCGCGATTGTTGCCGAGCTAAGCTCGAATCCAATTACCGTCCAAGTAATTAGAAAGCCCTCTTCCGTGAATATCGATCGACAATCGGCTGTCAATGAAACATAATGGAGCTACCTAGCGTTGAAAGTTCCACGATCTGTATCGTTGCGATTGCGCAAGCCGCCGAGGTTACCGAGCAATTAGCTAAACGTAATTTCGACCGTTCTTTTGTTTCTCTGCTTATTACCGCGGTAAGGAGGACACGATCGATCCGTTTGTTTCGGGCTCGATCGGTGGATCGTCCCACCCGGAGCGATCGTAGCCGCGTCTCGGTATTTCCTCGAAATCCACTCGCGAAAGCGCGATTCCGTGATCCGCGACGCAACGAGGTTTACGCAAAAATGCCGATCTAACGAAGTCAAGGATTGCGGCAATCGGTTCGGGAACACGTGGATCCATCCGGAGCGATGGCAGAAACGAGGCCATTCCGAAATATCCGGCCGGAGAATTCATCTCGCGGTCGTCACGCGCATACCGTGTCGTCTCGAATCCTGATTTTTGTCGCGGGCACGTCATCGTGGAGGACATCAAGGTCGCCGAAACCTGCTCCGATTTCCGTGAACCATCGGTCGCGATGGCCTTCTCGGCTGCTGTTGCCGCTGGTGCTGGTGCTGCTCGTCAGAAATGGCAGGCATCGAGTTTAATTTCGTTTCTCTTTCGTTCCAGCTGTCCCCCACCATCGCCGTCGCGGGTTTGTCCTCCCTCGGGCTCGTCCTTCTCTAGAAACTATCGCAGCCGAGGATAGCAGCACCGCGGAGTCTATCATTATGCGGCTATTTGCGGGGCACCGCGTGTACGAGGAAGGCACCGGGGACAATCTCTGTTCTGTATCGGTGGCCGCCGATCGAACCGGTTCTTTTCCCTTCTTTTCGTTTTCTGCTTCCTCGTCGCGGCGCGGTTCCGCGCTCCGCGCAGCGCGAGGATTCTCGGTTCAGCGTGCAAAAAACGCCTCGCGCTCTCCCCGTCCCGTTTCGCCTCGTGCCATCGCGATCGTTGTGACGCACGAGGGCAAAAAGACCTTTAATAGATCCCCGACGCGGACGCGACGTGACTCATCGCAGACCTGGCGGAAGATGAAAGGAGAAGGCGTCCGGACCGATCTTTCCTTCCACCGACCGACGCTCGTGGGAATTTCGGAATTTTCTAGCCTCTATAGAAGAACCGGCAACGAGCACGCGCTTTGACATTTCGACGGAGCGATTTTTAGCAGCGTAAGCGTTGGTCGCGCGAGCGCGCGGTGACACGGACGAGACCGTAGCTCGCGAACAGGACATGCAAATGCGCGACGATGACACGAGCGTCGCGAGGCTTTCTACTCCTCCGGGCTAGTCGAGCGACCGATCCAGTCCTGTTTTTTCTTTTCCCGCCCTGTCGCTCTCCGCGCAGCCGATGCCATAATCGCGCGTCGCTGTTTGTCGCGCGAGCGAGCGAGCGATAACGTCGAGCCATCGCCGCCGCGAGCGGCAAAAACTCCGACAAGAAACGGACGAGACGGCTTGAAAAACTGGCGAGTAACACGGCCGATTATTCGATCGTCCGACCAAAGCAAATCGACCGACTTTACGTAACGTCGGGACTCGTCTCCACGGGCCGGAAGACGCCCGGCGTCTTCACCTGTGGCGGGCGCGCGCGGGCAACGAATCGTATTCTAATACTCGCGACGAGGCGATGATACCAAGGCGGTGATCTACATTCTAGGGATCAACGATCCACGGAGAGAATCGCTTAAGATTCCGTGGACGGTGTTCCGTTACTTCCGCGTAAAGACGAGGAGGAGCCGATCGGGCAGATGGACTCGTATCGATCCACGGATCGGAATTCGTCTGGGTCGCGTCTGCTCGATCCAACCGTCCATCTCCGTCTCCAGTCCCCCGATATTCTCTCGGAACATCTCTGCCAACCGCTCCGCGTACAACGAGATTATCGCGTAGAACCAGCGACGCCAACCCGATTACCAGCTCCTGAAAGCTAACGAGCGCCTAACGATAACCGGAAGAGGCTCGGTTTCCACCGCGCTTCTTCTTCACCGTTTCGCGCCACCTGCTCGCCGACCCGCGCGCGGCAATTTGCGATACCCGTTGAAAATCGCGCCGCGGATTTTTACGTAAGCGTCGGGGCTGGCGGAGCGTCGCGGCGTATCGACGGAAGACGCGCCACCGAACAGGTTTCCACCTTCTTCCTCCTCGTCCTGCCTCGCGAGGACGTTTTAAATGTTCCAGGATCATGATCGGCGATGAACGTGTTTTGCATCCGACACGGCGATTACCGGGATCATTACTGCTGCCTGGTCTGACGCACGAACGACCTCGTTGACGGTCACAGACGAATGAATCCGCGCGGCGGAATCGAAGACGGATGACCGGCATTAGCTGCTCCTTAAGCGGAAGCGTAACGGCATCCTCTTCGACGCAGCCGTAAGTCTTCGTCCGATGGACAACGAGGACAACCACGCGGCGGCGGTTGCGCGTGCTCGAGGTCCGAGTTATCGGTCGAAGAATTCGGACGGGCGAGGATAACGAGGGATCTCGTGGATGGGAGTTCGAGGAGGAAATCGCGGAGTAACGAAGTCGGTTTCGGTGGCAACGTTTGGAAACGGAGGATCGCTGCCGATAGGATACCGAACCGAGAGGGACGATGTCGATGGTTATCGGGCTCCTTCTGCTGGAGCCAGGCGTGTCCTTAGGATGGCCTTTCTTATCGCGATAACTCTCGAGGACATCGTCTCTCTCTGGTTAAGCAACGAAGCCGCGGCTCCACCCACTCTCATCCGTGATCGGCCGTGCTACCTCCGGTCTAGACGCCTCCGGCGATCAAGGAGACCCCGCTCCATCCATCCGTCCATCGATCGTTCCGTTTCGCCCCGTCTCCTTTCCATCCGCGACCATCCATCTTCGTGGCACGTGTGAGAACACGCCGCGCGTCCAACCCGGGGCGAACTTAGGCGTCTTTTAGGCGTCCAAAACACCGAGGAATCTCGAGTATCCACGCGTCCGCGTCGCTACTCTCTTTCTCCGCGTGGAATATGTCGCAAATTTACAGCGCCGGACGCAGCGCCGAGATAGCGATTGGTCCAATAGGTATCCTGATAAACGACCGGTTCTATTCGATCGACAGAGAAAAATGAACGGTCCGATTCGGATGGCGCGGGTTAACGAAAGGATCGATCGGTCGATCGATCGATCGAGATCCGGAGGCGCTGGATCCCGGTCGGATGCTCCGCGGCTCGTCTACCGCTCCTCGAGGCCTCGGCGCGGAGCGCGTCTCGATTTTTGCCAGATCTCGGTAACGGGTTAAACCGGGACGAACGACTGCATTATAGGATCGGGTACGGAATACGCCTTGGGAACGTGTCCTCTTCGCCTTTCCGTGCGATCGAGCTGCGCGAACATCGGGCGTCTTCTGCCGCTGGCATTGCGAAACCGCGCGGCGCATCTGCTGGGAAGCTGGCTCTGCTCGCTTTTACGCCTCCTCCCGCTTCGCGCGCTCGGCTTTCCGCTTCCCCCTTCGCGCGGAGACGCCGCCGGGGATCGGCCTCTCCCGCGGTACCCGGCTAAAGGGTACAATTACGTCACCGAGCGTCGCCAGATACGCGCGTCACGAGCCGGGGCATTACGTAACGCGTAATCATAACGAAAGCTCGCAGTCGGTATGGCTGCGAGGGAAATTCCGCGAATGCATCTCGTGCTTGTGCCTTTTAGCGGTTAGATCGTTGTCTTCCTCCTTGGAATTTCTTTAACTTCGCGCCGGGAGGGAGATTGCCTGAATGAAACTTTCCTATTCACACGAATGCCGCTCGGTTCGCGCCGGCCTGCACTACACCTTCACCGTGAGTCGCGCAACGGTGAAAATTTTTACTGCTCCCCGATATACCCCACGAAACCGCGGTATCGCCGGATCGGCAAGATGGCCGCGAGTAGAATGTCCCGCGCGATGGCCCGCAACCGCCGTACCTTAACCTTCCTTATCTACTCGAACGCCGCGTTCTATCTTCGCGCGTTCGCCCGCCGGTTGCCGTACCTTAACCTTCCGAATCTACTCCGTTCGAGCGTTCTCGTAGCCAAACGAGGAGAGTTACGCTCGCGAGCGGCGCGTAAAGAAGCACCGGCTCGACGGGATTCGAGGTTAATTCGTCTGGTGGAATCGAGTGGCCGAAGGAGGTCGTAAAAAGGGGTCTGGGACCCGTGGCCAGGAAAACCGAGCGAAAAACAAAAGTGGTCCGTAGACGCGGTGACTGGCTGGCGCGCGCTCGCGCGCTCCGGCGCGCTCTCGCGCGTATGAGCTCGTAACGAGAGAGCGCCGGATTGTGCGATCGGAGAACGGCGATCGAGGAGGACGGAGCAAGCGAGGGAAAGAGACGGGCAGAGAGAAAGAGAGAGGAGCTCGCGGCCGAGTTCGTGGATGGCCTGTTGCACGTGTGCCAGCACGTGTACGTGAGTAGGTGAGTGTCTCTGTGCGGGTACGCGCGCGTGCTGAGGGGCCAGTCGCCCTTGCCGAGGAGCCCGAGGCACGGGCGTGGGCCTTTCACTCCTGCCATCCGCATCGTTCCTTAACTATCGAGCCTACGGTCCCCGCTTCTGTCTGCGTCCGCGTCCGTGTGCGCCTCGCTATGCGCGCGGATAAGTACAATCACTCTCGTGGACCTCGCTCGCTTCGCCAGCCTCCCTCCGACCCTCTATCGCAGTGGCACTCAAATTTCTCCTTCCCTCCCTCTTCCGCCCCATTGTTCTCCCGTTCCACCGATTCAGTCGCGTTTCTCTCCCTCTCTCTCTCTCCCTCTCTCTCTCTCTCTCTCTCTCCTTTCTTGTCCTTCTTTCCCGAACGTCGCGACGCGCCGGTAGGAGGAATGGAAGGTGAAATTCGCGTGGAAGAGCGGTTTTATCGAGGATCGTTTCAGCGCGTTTAAAGAAGATTGCCGCAATGATCGGACAGGTGTGAGAGCAACTGTCGCTATTACAATAGAATCGTGAGAAGTAATTACGCTACCTCCGACGTGTTTACGAACGTCGTTTTACGCAATTCCGTGATCCCGTCATAAATAGCAATTACCCCGCATTACCGCTGACAAGTTAGCGTATATCGCGCCCGCGTCCCTCTAACAATCGCGAAAACCTCGCGGAGGAAACGGCGGATCATCGATCGTCGGGACGACGATCCGAGTCGCTTCTCGTTAATCGGTCGGCCGATCGGAGACACCTCTGTCGAACCCGATTACGGCAGCAGCGTGGTCGTTTCCTTTGCGCCTCGGACGAGCTCCGCCGCGCGGC
>NIJG01000161.1:1967793-1978515 GCA_002201625.1 Euglossa dilemma
TCTCTCTCTCTCTCTCTCTCTCTCTCTCTCTCTCTCTCCTCGGTCTCTCGAGGAAGTTTACGCGGTAACGGAGAGCTATGCAACCGCGTTAATCCCTGGAGCCGGCGCAATCGATACGCGAGATTTATTATCGTTCCGGCGCTTCGGCGCGAATTTGGTCCGCACTTCTCTCTGGTTTATGCCCGTTCCGCGAAACTATTCGAAGGAACGCCTCTCCCGAGCCCGCTCCTCGCCGGGAGAGTATCTCTAGCTTCGGAATTCTTTGGTCAAACGTTGATCACGGGTACGCGAACGGCACGCGATTGATCGATAGGCGGAGAGAATCGGCCCAGAGGGTCGGCCTCCGTCGAAACCCAACCCAAGGAACGTTAACCTCTGGCGGTTTCGATTTGCTCGCCGGTGCACGAGCAGCGAGGGAGAGACGCGGCCGCGTACGATCCGCGAAAGGTTACCGGTGTCACGTGGCGCCTGGATCCCCGCGTGCGTCGCGATCGACCGATAAATCCAGACACGATGTGGCAACCGATAAAAGATCGTCTGGAAAATCGTTTGGTGCGCGTTCGAGCGACTCCGCGCGGCGTGTAGCACCGCCGCGACGCCGCGCAGCCGAGCAGAATGCACGATTGCGCACCGGCCACACGATCGGCCGCGCGCGGTACATGCAAGCGTGCACGCGCACGCGGACACGTGTTCCTGCCCCGGCTTTCCTTTTCCAACGCGCCGCATGCATTTGCATCGCTAACTCTCCCTATTTCCCGCCGCCTCTTGCGCCATTTTTGCCCTCCGCGCTGACCGCCAACCTTTTACCCCGTTCTCCCGGTCCTCGCCGGAGTAATCGCGCGCGGCGGATCTCCGGCGGCCGATCCGAGAGTAATCGGTGGCCCATTCACCATCCCGGTTAAATTGTTTTCGCGAGCGCGAACGAGCGGCGGTGCGCTCGGCGGTGCGCCCGGCGTCGAGGCGCACGAACCGGCTATCGATATCCTGGCCAGGCATCTATCGGTTTCTAGGCAGGGTATATCGCCGCTCGTGTACGAGTGCCGCGGAGGCAAGTTGCACGTTGCATCGGTTGCGTTTCACGTTGCCCGGAGCGAGCGGAGCCGAGCGGAGCCCAGCGCGGCCGGAGCGTTGCATTGTGCGCCGTGTCGCTGCTCGCAAGGCGTGGCTCTCTCTCTCTCTCTCTTTCCCTCTTTCCCTCTTTCTCCCTGCTCCGCTGTCCGCCCGTGTCGGGGAAGCACCGATACGGCCGCCGTGATATCACCGCGAGAGCGAGAGAGAGAGAGAGAGAGAGAGAGAGAGCGAGAGCGAGAGAGGGACTTTTAACTCGCTCCCCTTCTCGTCGACTCCTTTAAGGCGCTATCGTAACCACCGGTGCGCCCGCTAGAACGTTCAGCAAGGACGGACCCTGGCTCTGGGCTTCTCTCTCTTTTTACCATCCGCGACAATGTCCGCGTTATCTCGAATGGTCCTCGTTTTATCGAGAATCCGCGTTCCCCGAGCCTCGGCTATCTTCCAACGGCTATTAATAATTCGAGGACCCGCGATGGAACCGATTCCGACTCGGTCCCAGCCACCTGTCGATTATTAATTAGTCAGCGAGTTAACGGTCGGGCGAAAAAAAGGAGGATTATCTGGACGACGAATGTCGACCACTCGGTCCGTGGCTATTTACGTTTATGGTAAACGGTCCAGACACGAATCTTGCGAAACGACCAAAGATCGTTTTCGTGTTTGTCGGCTATTAATAGGCCGGCGGTGATCGAGCGGAGGAAAAATTAGGCGGGACGAGGATCGCGATTCGCTCGCGGCGAAACGGATTCGATGGCCGGTTGGACGACGACGACGACCACGAGCAGGACGCCGGTCGGTCGTTACCTGGTCGTGGAACCGTGGATGCATTGTGTGTCGCGTGGACGCAAGGCGTGGCACTTTGCACCGGGGAAGCACCGATAGTACCGCGGTGATACGGCCACGCGAACTCCTTTCCAACTCGCTATCACGACCAGGTTGCCCCGGTTGTCCTGCGCCTCCGGCGTGTCCTTTCCACCGATACCGCGGCCCGCGACGCCCTCTCTCGATTCTCCAGTCGCTATTTATACGTCAAATTCGACGCCGTCCACCGGCCAGCAACGGACCGAACGCTCCGCGTCGTTAGGCTCCGTTTCTTCCCGCTCGAGTGGAGAAAGCGACGAGAGGGACGAAGAAGAATGGGCATGGAGAAAGTGAAAAAAAGTAATAGAGCGGACAGGTCGAGTGTTTCCTCGCAACGGCATCCAGTAAATTAACAATGACACACGGAGTACGTGTCTCTCCGGGACTGACTTTCTTTCTGCTAGATCTACTTATCTCTCTGCTCGTGTGTGCCGGGACCGAGAGGAATCGCGAGGCAGGGAAAACCTCGCGGACCATCGTCCGAGAGCTGATTGCCCGATGAGAACGGAAAAACAAGGTATGACACCCCTGACTGAATCTCGAGCAGGGGTGTAGGTAGAAAAATGGCGGATGAGACGATAACGCTGTGGAACCGGCGGCCTCGCTCGAGTCTACTGGTTCGTCCATCTTCGCTATCTCTAACTGTAGTTGTAAAATAAGCCGCACGCTATCGTTGACCCGCCACGCAAGTCCCCGCGTGTCTCCGCTGCCTCGTCCCGGAAACCGAGGATCGAGCGCAGGTTCGACGACATCCTGGACGATCCGCCGACGGACGTTCCCTCTTTCTCGGGCTGTTGCCTCGCGAGCCGAGCCGAGCACGACGCCGAGCACGACGCCGAGCACGACGCCGAGCGCAGCTCGCTACGTGTCCTTTGATGTATTCACCGGCGAGTGATAGAGGCGGCCGCATCTTCCTCCTATAAGCCGTTTCGATTCTCACGTCGAGACCTTCGAACCCGAACAAGCTCCGTCTTCCTGCTTCGTCTAAAATCATGCACACGTGAGCTCGGGATCGCTTTGTTCGGTTCCCATGACGGGCCGGCTGCTTTCCAGCGCCGCCTATCCGCCACCAGTCCTACTCTTCCGCGAAGCCTTCGGTCCTCCCTTAATAACTACGAAATTCTTGATTTATTCGCGTATTTTTCGCGAAGAAGCGAGAAAGATCGACTGGCATTTCGCGGCGTACGATCTCGAGTTAGGAAGGCCTAATCGACCGGGTCGAGGTGTTCGGTTTCTCATACGAGCTCGTGCACGCCATTATGTCTTATTACTAAACCGCTCTACTTGTTAAACCTGTACGCTCCTGACAATCCCCTAGCACCTATAACCATCCATTACGGGATAGCGATATCCCGTATGGGATATCCGTTCATTACAGGTGCTTCGAAGAAATTAGTTTTCCGATTATGTCAGCCATTTAGCCGGCAACAGAGTTGCGCGAAGAACCTGCTCCGACCCGCGTCTCCTCCGTCCCATCGGACCTACCGACGCGCCTTTCCTCTCGGCTCTGCTCGCTTTCGCGCCAGCCGAATTCAAATTCTCGCGAAACTTGTCTCTCGCAACCGACGGTCAGACGCGAAATCCGAATTGACGCGTATCGATTCGACGGATCTCGCTTGCAACACGTCGCGCGCGCGCTTTTTGCGCGCGTTTCGCAAAGCGTCCACGCTGTAACCGGTCACGTCGATAATCGCGTTACGATTAGCCGTGCTATCGCAATAATGCGTTCCTTCTCGCGATCGGCCGCTTTTTCTCCACCCGGTGGTTAGCTACACCGCCGGTTTAACATCGACACCGAGTGATTCACGCGTGGCACACGCACCGTTTCTATATTTCTAACGGCTCGATCATCCTCGTCGCGTCTCGTCTGTTTGCCGGCCCAGTTCTCACGCGCAAGCGTATCCCGGCACAGGATTCTATCTGAAAACCGTACCCGACCTCGGCATAACTCGCGCGCGCGGACTCGTTCTTCCCTCGATACACTCGTTTCCGGCTACTCCACTCGTACAGGCGCAAATACTTCCCGCTGGAAGAGACTTTCTATCGGTGAGCCCGAATTCGCAAAGTGTCTGCGATTCCGAGTACCGGTTTATCTCCTTCGAAGCAATCCGAACGGAATGACCGGGAAGAAAAACCGAGGAAGGCGACTAACTCGATCGGCCGGTGCAATTTCGCTGTTTGACTCTCGGCGTCGATCACGTACTCTTCCCCGGAGCGGAAGAAAAGCGCGGAGCGAACGGTCGAGCGCCGTGGCAGGATGTTACGCACCGATCGAAAGCGAACTCTCCTTTCGACAGGATCTTTTTCGGAGCCTAGGCCTGCTGGTCCTGAGCTGCTCTTGTAATCGCTCCTGTCGTAACTCTGCTCGCAGTTTCGCGAGCACAATGCATCCGGCCGGCAGATACTTATGTAATACGGATCGACGTGCCGGTCGGAGCGTTGGCTCGCGGAGCTGTCGCTATCGGGAAAACGAGCCGTGGAGGGAAAGAAAAAAGGCCGAAGGAAAGAAAGAAAAGGGTGAAATCCGACGTCCGCCGGTTTGCCTTTTGCTCAGACCAGTCTCCGCGTCGACTCGGCTCCTTCTCTTCCCTCGTTCGCTCGTGGGAATGCAATCTCGCCGCGATATTAATATATCCGGTGAATTTTTAAGGACACGTCGAAACGGAGGAAACGCTAACCTTAAACCAGTGCTGGCTCGCGAACGGGTCTCTTTCCTCGTCGCTCTATTCGCGTTATCGCTTGCTCAACCTGCCAACGTGTATATCCTTGGGTATTTTTCGCATACCGGCAATGGTCTGTCGGCTGGAGGAAAACAAGCAGGCCTGGCTCCGAAATTCTTCCTCCTCGAGGAGAAAAAGCTCCGCGGAGGCTCGAAGACGAAGGTTAGAGCCAGGAAGCGATCCGGTGGACGGGGATACCTTGCCTTAGAGGCGACACGGAATGTCTCGAAAGGGAAAGACGAGCGATCGGTCAGGAATTTCAGACGCGTTCCCGCAACCTGCTCGATTTTCCCATCGACGCCAGGCCTCGTTTGCATTCCGTCGCCCCGACCGCTTCTGGTTCGCCGCGAAAGGCGAGAAGGAAACGCTCTGCTCGGCTCGGCTCGGCGAATTTGGCTTCGCAGTGACCGAAAGAAGATCGCCAAGGGAGGGTCAGAGAGAGAGAGAGAGAGAGAGAGAGAGGGGGGGAGAGAGAATGGGAGGCACCGGGTCCGTTGGTTAGCAAAGTCGAGGTTGCCGAGCCACGACTTGACACCGCTGACCCGTGCAGTTTCACGATACATGAAGAGGTCACCGAGGAACGTCGAGATCGCTACTTGAACGAGCGTACCGGCCGTTAAGTAGGCGGCACGACCGATCCCGATGGATTAATCGCGGAAAGTGTGAAGCGATCCGACCGGCACGGTCAGCCTCTCCGGCAGCGAGCCGTTGCTAATTCCCAACCGACCGGTTTGTCCGTGCACGATCACTTTGTTCCGTGAATTTCCTCTATGAAATCGACCCATTTTTACTTCTCCGCCTTTCCTATTTTCCGCCTCGGTCAAACACCAGCGTTCCATCTCCATCAGCGTCGCTTCGATCCCAACCTATTTCATTATCGATCAACCGGGATAAACCGGGCGCGACTTTGTTTTTGCGCCAACGAAGTAGCGAAGGAGTGGAAAAATTAGAAATGCGCCCGAGAAACGATTATTTCGAATGAAATCTCCTTTACCGTCGGTTGTTTTTCCTTTTGGAGGCTTAAGATATAGCATATACTCTCGTGGAGGGAAAAAAAGGGGTCGCGAGGGGAAAGGGTTTAAGTGGCCTTGCTCGGGGCAGACGTATCCCTGGCGCAAAGTGGGATCCCGTGAAAATTCTTGACGCGCCAGCCGCGAAGATAAGGAAGTCAATTTGCCGCGACTCGAGGATACCGATCTATCACTCTGCTCTTATTCGGCATGATGATTACGGGTTTCGAGACGCTGCGCCCCGTCTGGTTAATCAGGGGAACCGTTGCAGCTCGGAAAATAAAGCGCGAAAACACGGCGGCGAATCGATCCGGCTGGAAAGACGATAGAAAGCAACGAAGCGAATCCGTGTTTGTGCAACAATGTCGGCGCGCTGGTACTCGTGGATCGTTAGCGTGATCGAAAGTGCATCCAGGGGCTTTAATGCGAACGATGTGTAATGGAGTATCGGCCTCGTCAGCTGGCAATCTTCATAATACGGAAACCCGGCCGATTAATCGAAGCTAAACGGCACCCATGTTCACCGTGCTCGAGGAAATCGAGTCTCGAGATCGAACGTTATTTTTCGAATCGCGCGCGCTATTTTCGGCTCGATTATTTACCTCCCGTTCTCTTCCCCCTCCTCGTTTCCTCCCGAGACGTCGAGTGTCCGGAATTAATTCGTAATTTCCGAGGATCGTACAAACGCGTACCACCCGTTTATCCTGGAAATATCGCGTAACCTCGATGGAAAGTTCAGCGTGTACGGAGCGCGGCGCATGCGGCACGGAATGCGTTAAGTAAACTGATATATTTTTTAACGGCGTACTAATTTTCGTTTGGAGAGAAAATACGGTACACGGAGCATTACGATAACGTAAAACCAGAGTCGATTAAAATCAACGTTGGTTGGAGAGCGAACGAGAGCGCAGGGAATCCGGTGAAATTCGGTGAACCGAGACCGAAACCACCGCTGATTTGTGGGGCGTTACGCGCGTTCTCGCTGCCGCCTTCACCTGGAAGAGTGGACATCCTTGAAGACCTCTCGCTCCCTTTCTTTTTCTCTTTTTCCCGACGACGTGTCAATTATCCCGCACCGACGGACTCTCGTGGCTCGAGCTAATTTCCGATCCATTTAATTCACCTCCTACCTATGTAACGTACGTGCCTACTACGTGCTTGCATACTGGCGGGAGTATGGCCAGCCAGGAAGAACGAAAACGAGTCGATCGGCCGCTCGAACGCGCGATCCTCGATTATTAATCGCGCTCCGCTTGCTGCCCGATCCACGATAAATCACCAAAAACTTTTACCGATCGAGCCTCCTCCGGTTCTCCGTGCAAACACCGTTCGATCGCCGATCGAAGCTCGGACGCGCGGGTCGATTGACAAAATGGAGAATTGAGCGGAACGACGCGGCGAGTTTCGCAACAGAGGCGGCCGTCGATTCGGAGAAAGGAGAAGAAAAATATTTGGCGCGACGTTTCACCATCGGGCGCTCTCCGTTTGGTCATTGTTGGCCTCCACGTTCTCCACCGATTGTCCCCGTGATTTTTTAACGAGCATTTCCACCGCGCTCGTCCCTTTGCTTCTCGTTTTAATCCGGTCTCGCGAGACGCTTCGAGACGTCGAGTCACGAAGGCCGGAACGGCGAGTCTCGAGTGACGTCGTTGACCTCGTTAGTCCTCTTTTCGAGTTCCTCACCGCGCTGTTTTTCTCCCGTCTTTGTGCAATCGTAACGAGATCAACTGCCTGCGATGCATAAATTATTATCCGCACGCGAAGACGCGCTTACCGACCGCTTTCGACCACCGCTGCTCCGTCCTTCCGTTCCGTTCCCCGAAGTTCCTCGAAGGGGAACGCGGCTGTCGAAGATTCGTCGGGACTGTATTTTCGAGCGTGACGTAACATCTCCTCGAGTGACACTCCGATCGGCATAGGCGATCGAAAGAGGAACGTCGGATCGGAGAGTAGCTACCGGTTGATCGGCCGCGATTAATTCCCCGCTTCCTTTTTGCTTCTTCTGAATTTCACTGGCAAGGAAAGCGGCCGCGCGTGGTCCTCTCCTTCTATTTTTCGAGGACGAGTAGCAACGGTGGTTGCCGATAATAGAAAGTACGCCGAGTCGGTTTCGTTACCCGCGATACATTTCAAATTCCCCGAGCATCGTCGACAGACGGGTTCGAAGTTGACTCTAATGGCTTCCGTCTTGCCAAAACGAGATCGTAGAAGCCTAGAACCGTGAAAGTGGAGTGCGCGCGTTGATCTAGCTGGCCGACGGGTTGCGGATGTAACGTAGAGGATGGACAATTAACGTTTGCAGGAGTCTAAAGTCCGAAGCGAGGGCCGAGAGCTGGATCAGCTCGGTGTCCGGGAGACATCAATGCCTGGAGGAAGGGACGGGCAGCTCGTAAATCATTCGCTGGATCTGGCTACTTTTCTTCTCGATCCTTGGCTGTTTAATTGGTCAGCGACCGCTCGGCTGTCAGCGCGGGCATCCATTATTGATTTCGCGATAAGAATTCTCGCGAGCGTTATTTGGCGAACCGAGCTGTACGTGGCATTAATAACAATTACGCCCACCGGACGTGGTCCGCGAATAAACGCGTTAGCAACGAATCCCCGTTCGGCAGGTTAAACGATCGCTGGGCCTAAAACGAGGAGGGAAAAACCGAGAGGACGAGAGGAAGCATTGCCACAGCCTCTTTTCGACGCGGCGCGGCGCGGCGCGGAGCGGTGCGGCGCGGCGGTATCGACACGCTCGCCGATCACCGCCGCCGCGGCGCAGATCCTTTTTCTAGGCGAACGCTGGTCCTGTAGCTCTAGGACTGGTAAGGCCTGGACGACTGTTCCTTTCGAGAAAACCTGCAACGCCCTCGTACGTGCGTTTATGCCAAGGAGAGAACCGCGATAAGCGTCGACAAGCCGCACGATGCAATTACCGATACACGGCCGGCTGCGCGGACACCGCGGTGCGCCGCGCCGCGCCGCGTTTTTCCGACCGGCTCGATCATAATCGATCGGCTTATCGATCCTCCCCCCGCCGATCCGTTTCTTTTGTCGGTGGAGCTCTTGAGAAATCCACCTAGCCGTACGCAACGCCAGCGAGGAAAAAATCGACGCCCGGCGCCGGGTGGGGTCTCTCGCCTTTGTTCCGGATTCCATCGCCAGGTAATCGCGATTTCTCCATTTCCATCTCGGCAGAGGAGAGAGAGAGAGAGAGAGAGAGAGAGAGGGAGAGAGAGAGGGAGAGAGAGAGGGACGATGCGTGTTTACAGGCATTACCGAGGACTTTGCCCTATTCTGTCAAAGACCGGAAACCCGTTCCTCGATACGATTACGCGACGACGGTGTGGCGTGCAAAGGTCGCGGCACCGCGACATGGAAGCTTTCGTAATTGGAATGACCGTTCGAGCGGTGCGTGGCCGTGCAGCACGCGGAATTTACGCTCGTTCGCGGTGCTTATCGTCCAACCTGTGAGAACCGTTCGGTTTTCGTAACTGTCCGCCGCGGCGGCCGCACCGATAAAACGTCGCCGGCGCGTTAATGAAATCACTCCGGTTTCGCGTTTCCGTCGAAGCGATCGGAATAAATTAGGCTGGACGCCGATCGATCGGCCGCCAGTCATTGTGCAACCGTTGAAAACCCGCGTGGAAGAAGTCGACGTCCGGCGAGGCTGGTGCCTTTACGAATCCGCGACAGATTTATTCGACGGGGGGGATGATCGTGCAACGGACCCGGACCAATTAACCGTCTCGCCGACCCGGAAACCGCAACATTTTGACCGTGTTTACGATAGTTATGAATATTAATGCCGGCCGTTTAGCCGTGGGTGAAGAACGGCCTGCAGCCCGAGGAACGCCCACGTAAATCTTCCTGCCTCGAAGACGCAACCGATACCTTTCTTCTGTTTTTTTTTTTTCTTTTTTCTTCCTCTTCGACCGAGATATCCCGCAACGTAACCGCGAGTCGTGATTAAATTCGCTGATTGTTTCGGACAAAAAACGGAGAAGCGAAACGGTCGTTACGGTGAATAACAGCCCGAGTGAAGCGTGTGCCGGGTACGAGGAGCAAGCGAACGAAATTAATCGGGACCGCTTCGGATTTCGCGTTTTTTTCCCGGACTGGACGCGGAAAAGGGAGAGAAGAGGCGAGCGGCGATACATCAGCCGCGTTATCGCGCCGTTTATCCACGGTTTTACGGATGCGACGGGCGCAGCATCGAAGGTGAGAGGTGAAGAAACGCTTCGAGACGATTAATCCGCGGCTCGTGGAACGCGCGCGCGGCTTTTTACGGGCGAACGGGATCCGCGCGCGAGCGCTTTTTACTCGTCGCGTTCACGAGCGTCCTCGGTCCAGAATTAATCGGCCGCGCAACCTTGCGAATATTTATACGCGCGTGGAAAAAATTCGGCGAACAGCACGCGGAGGAGAGAAAAAAGCGAGGAGCGAGGAGGATGTCGTTCAGGGTCTTCCGAGCGGGTAAAGTAAATGGGCCTGGCGGTTCGCGGCGCTCCGAGTGGATGTCTCCGGCGGAAGATACGCGAGACTCTCGGCTTTTGCCCGGCCGATCGAACCGGACCGCGGACATCGGTTACTCCTGGTCGCTCGACAACGAGATCCCTCGGCGCTGGCAAGGCTGCGGAATTTGGATTACCTTGCCTGCGGCGGAAGTAGGCCTTGTTGCGTCTTCTGTCCTCCCTCCGGTTCCTCCAATCGCTTTGACCTCTCGCGTTACGTTTCTTCCAATTCCTCCCCCTCTCGCCTTCTTCTCTCTTTCACTCGCCGCGCACGCACGCGATCCGATACACGACCCGTAACGACTCTTCCGAGCGATCCGCTCCGTTCTCTCCGGAGAGACCGCGCGGACAAAGTCGAGCGGGTGCCGACCGAATTCGCGCTCGGCCACGAAGGACACGGGAGCCGAGGCTGACGAGTCGCTCGGCTAACCTTATCATTACCGTCGATACTGACCTAACGTAATTAAAGAACCGAGCTCGCCAGCGAACCGGTCTCATCGTTCTCTCCGTTTCGCTTTACGGCTCGCCGCGGGTACGCGCGAGCGAGCTGCACCAGCAACG
>NIJG01000161.1:1978612-1991090 GCA_002201625.1 Euglossa dilemma
AATTTCGTCTCTGGTGGAATTAGCGCGCGGGGAGGCGCTTTCTACCTTAAACGCTCGGATATCGACTGCACGGGGACGCTTAATTCGTCGGCCGGGGAGAAAAAACGCGAGCGAACGGAGCCCGGGCCCGGTATTGTCGGGAAGATATACAGCCCGCCGATGGGATCTGTTTTCGCGCACAAGGACGACTCGTTAGGCAGAAAAACGCAGACGCCGCCGCCGCCGCCGCTGCTGCTCCGAGCTTCGGCCACCGCATTCCCGAGATTTACGCCCGAATTTCCGACTAACGAAGCGACGTTTTTCGAGCGTGTCGCAACGCAACACCTCGCCCGGCCGATTTACCATCCCGGGCCCAGGCAAATCGCCGATTGTTTTTCAGACGCGAAATTACGCTTCGGCTGTCTACGCCGCGCCGGAATTCGCGTCCTCCAGTTTTCACTCTCTTCTTTTTTTATTCTCCTCGGCTCTTTGCCATCGGAGCGGTGTTTCGTAACGCCGGTATTCGCCTGGATTACGTCGTGGTATGAAATCCTTTCTTTTCCCCGCACAATCGTACCTGCTGGACCTGCTCCAATCGACCACTCCGACGAACTCGAGTTTCGTCCACTCGGTACGGAGACGCGAATTTCGATTTTCACGAGTTCCTACACGGTCGCTGCGATTATGATAATCGACAACGGTGTTTGGCCATACGACGGAGAGTAACGCGTAATCCAGGCAAAGAAACGTCGACGGGAATTAACCATGAGCCTGACTAACGAGAATAATTACTACTGTTTTCCATCCATGTAAACTGCTACTATACTTTTCTCGAAAGTATAGGAAACGCGTAGGTATCATCTCTGTATCCAATCGATTGCTATAAATTTTTCTCAGAACGGAGAGAGAATTGTAAGAAGGCGAAATAAATATCACTCACCGAACCCTCGTTCAAAGACTGGGGAAGACCCGATGGCACGTGGCACGCTGAACAGGAAACACGGCCGCGGGTCGAGTCATCTTGTCCTAACGTGGCGAGGAATAACACGCAACTGAGACAAGGAAACATTGGCGAAAATTTACCACCGGCCTGTTCGAACTCGTCGATGTTTACGTCGGACCCTATCTACGAACCACGCCTCTCGAGCTTCGGGTTCGTGTTTTGACCGAGTGCCTTGCCGCCGCCAGTGTCGCGCGACGGAAGGATAACTCGCACGAAATCGGGATGTTCGGAGAAATAGGACGTACTCGGAAGCGAAGCAGGTAGCCCGGGACACGCGTAACGTCCGGGTCGAGTGCGTGAGTAGGTTCACAGAGGAGGGAACGACAACGAGGTCGTTGGGAGCCCGTTTGATTTGTTGCAATATTTGTAAACACGGAGGAAAGCCCGGCGTGGCTGTTAACACGGTCGATTCGAGGCAACACCGTGCTACGTGCACCGTGAGATCGATCCGTCGATCTTGTTCGATCGGTCCAGCCAAGGTCGATCGTGATCTGCACCCGTGAAATATTATCCCATTGTGCTCATTTTTTTTCGCTATCCTTCGATCTGCCAGAGGCGCCTCTGGCCTCTCGACAGCATTGACACGCGCTCGCGCGCCTGCATTCGCGCGTCGTCGTGGGCGCGAGCGAGCGAGCGCGAGCGCGTTCCCCAAGCCGATCGCGAAGAAATGAGGATTGCGAAAGGCCTCCCTCTTTCACCGGAATCGTTCTCACGGAGTCGTCGGTTAATTAGCGATTCGCGGATAACGAAGCCAAGTGTAGCCCGCGAACAACAAGTGCCACGTACTTGCATTAATTTTGCAATAGAACAGACTCTGCCGCGGCCAGGATAATGCTAGGTTCCGCGGTGTAGGCTCTCGGCCTGGCCGAGTGTAACCTGAACTTAGCATAACCGAGGCCTACGGTGTTCGCTCTGTTCGCTCTGTTCGCTATAACTCGCGGCTTCTCCGCCGCGACGCTCGCCTCTGTCGCGAGTTATCCGCCGTGGTCCAGGGCGCTTGGAACCGAGGAGGAATCTCGAAGGATCGATTCCCCGTGGCCGGTCGCTCAGGTAATTACCGGTTAAAACTCGGCTCGTCCTAAACGCGGCCAGACTTTCCACTTCCTGTTTGCAAATTAGCCGCGGCCGGGTTCACGAAAGCCGCGCGTAAGCACGCGAGTTGTCAACCGGCGCGCGATGCAGATATGCACGTAGACGCGGAGCCGGCGGACGGCTGGTGCAGGGGTGTGCGATACGTGTGCGATACGTGTGCGATACGTGTGCGATACGTGTGCGCCGCGCGGCGGTTTGACATCCGCTATACGTTCACTATTGCACAAGCAATAGATACCTCCTTGCACCGGTATCGCTGTCTCGTGCAGAGCGAATTCTTCGTTCTACGGACTCTGCACACGCCTTGGTACACACCCTCGCGAGTAGGTGAACACCGCGTCCGACTCTCTTCGATCTCTCTTCGATCTCTCTGCTCCGTCCTGCTCGCGCACGCCGCCGCCCGGCCCGCCGCAGACGGAGGACGCGCGAGAACCAGAGAACCAGAGAGAGAGAGAGCATTTTTTCCCCCCGTGTGTGTTGTACCTCCGAGCCGAACCGAGAGAAGTTCAGCGACGTGTGCTCGGCCAGGCACGAAGGTGCCGGGATTTATGCAACACGGGATTTATTCCTGCCACGAAATTGCACTTCGAACTTTCGGTATCGGAAATTGCACGTGAGCCCTGCACGCACGCCCGACCGCGTCCGCTCGTCTCCGCGCCGGCCAACCGACGCCGAGAGCGATCCTCCGCGACGATAGGAAACCCTCGGTCGCCAGAGGATCGCGTGGAAATTCCGCTCGGATTCGCCCCGTAACCGGATTACCAGAGACAGAGAGAAGAGAGACGAATCGGGAGCAGAGCTCCTTTCCCGACGCGCGTCTCTCGCGGCTGACCCTGAAATATTTCGAGGCTCGGTAACCAGGGTAATCAACCTAAATACGTTCTCCTGTCTTCGTTCCAGCTAATTTCAGTCCCAGCCTCGAGAAGCTTCGTCCTCTAATGGTCGGTCCATTAAGGAACATCGATCGGAAGATCGGGATGTGCCGGCGCGGCCCATTAAGCGAAACGGTGCCACGGCGTCCGTCAATGCCGCCGCCCGTCCAACGGAGACAAATTCGCCATAGACCGGAGGATGTAGAGCGTCGCGGCGATGGTCGTGGTCCAAAATCGTGCCCCCGTTCCGATCGGTCATCGGTGATTATCGCGACAACGATAGTCGTTGGTGGCGCGACGCGGTGAAACGGGATCCCTCCGGGAGAAGGAAGAAACAGGATCTCCGAGAGCCGTTCGTCAAAATTCTCCCGACCGTTCGGAAAGGTCAGATCGCTCGCCGGGAAACGTTATCAGCCGGCGCGGAAAAAACCGAAGACACGCCCAGCGGTAAATTTTACGGGGCCCGTATATCGCGGCGCGGATTTCGCCGGCCGTCATCGCGCTGGCCGCCTCTGGTTTACGACACTTTCTTTTCCTGCACGCGCCGCCATTCCGGCTCGCGATTATCTCGCGATATCGTACGTGCAGCCACGCCGGTGTCCACACCGGAGTTGCCGTTTTTCGAATCCGCTTCCGGAACTTCCCGGCCACCTGCTGGCGCGCGCCGCGCGTGCATTCGAGTCGCTTCGAAGGCAAAACCGGGTTATCTTAGAGCCGCTTCTCGGAGCTGGCTCGTCGAGTTTCCGCATTTGTAATAAGCTGAGAAAGCATCGAGAGGCGGACGTCCAGCACTTCTTTCCTCGCTCCGGCGAGCAACTTGTTTATTCGCCACCCTCCAGACCACCGCGATGAATCGCCGTCTCGGCGGATGATCGATGGAAAAGTGCCGCGTTAACCTTTCCCGCCGGTTCCACCGATACCATTCAGCTTTATTATCCGAGACGTGTCGCCGATGACACTATAAATCGACGCATTCCGCGGGCCAGCGCCGACGTCGTCGGGCCCCTAACGCGCGGAGTCACCCGTGTACGCGGCCAATTTACATAAACCATAACGAATGTGCGCGGTGGTAGGTACGGTACTGTGTAACGCGATACACACTGTACATTGTAAGGAAATCAGATCTTACACACGAGGAAGGAAAGGATAACAGGGCCGATGTGCAACGTCGTCACACCCATATATCGATCCCGGCGCGATCCAAGAATTCGCGGGATCTCGCGGTGCAACGATACGAAATCTATGCTCGTATCGTGCTATCTCTCCGATTCGACTTCGATTCGAAACCGATCCAACCGTTCGAAATTTATACCCCTATTCTCCGCGGAAACCGTTGTTCCCGCGACTCGCGTCGCCGGCGATATTTTCCTCCGCGCCGCAACGCTTCTCCGATTAGGTCAGCATCGAGTTTCCACCGCGATGTTTTCGATCGGTTGTTCGATCGAGCAGATCCGCGCGCGATTTTTCATCGCGAATCACCGCGAATCACCGCGCCCCCGCCACGCGGAATACCAACCTTTTTGCCCGGTCCGCGATCGTTACGCGTTTATCTCGGCAGCTAGATCTCCGTTACGATCGTGATCGTTCCATATGCGGAGCCGCGTTCGTGATCTTCGCTTCTGGGTTATTGCCCAATTACCCGTTTACACGGTCGCCTTAACGACCCGATACTAATCATTTCTCTACGCTCGATTCATCCTGTCCCATCCCGGTGCGATCGCTCATCTCGCCGCGAGGATTTCGCGCGTCGATCGCTCCCTCTTCCTTTCCGCTTCCCTTGCTCCTCCTGTCCCGTCACACCTCTATTATTTCGCTTTCTATCGCTTTCACTGGGCCGATCCGCGGCACGGGGACGCTCGTTAAAATCGTATCGCCGCGCCTTGCGCAGCTTCGACCCTGCGCTCGCGTCGCGACGTTTCCGCACCTGTCCGTTAACCACCTCCCGAAATCGATCGTTCGTCCGAGAGATCCTGTCCCCCGTTGGTTCATAACAGTATCTCCGACGGGAATACCTTCGTCGAAGGACGATCGGAAATATCCGGTGGAAAGAAGCGGCGGAACGGATCGCGTGGAGCCCGTCGAATGCTCGGGATGAATCAACGATGGACAGGATCGATAGATGGAGGATAGATAGAGGCGTGTCGGTGGGTGTAATGGCGAGGCGAAGCCGAGGAACGATTTACAAGAGAGCCGCGATGCAAGGGAGTGTAACGGCTTCAAGGACGACCGTACATACACACCGACTCTCCCAGGAAACTGCTAACCGACATCCGCGAGGACACAGCCGCGTGCATCTGACTCTCTCGGCTCGGTTGCATCGGCAAAAACCAGTTGCCGGGCTGCGCGGCCGAGTAGCGATGGCCATTCGATACGATTTCTCGCCGCCATCCGAACCAATCGGTCCGCGATAGACTTTGAACCGTTCTCGAAAGCGTTTCGGCTCTAGCCGCCGATAGATCCCCGCTGCTCGGTGGCCTTCCTCGGCTCGCGGGTCTAGAAAGGAATCGCGGACTGGAATTTCGGTTTCCGCGACGCTGCCTCGGATCTCCAACCAACGGGACAATCTCTTCGTAAACGGAAAAATTTCAATTCCGACTTTTGTTCGAGTCGGAATAGGAAGGTTCCGAGCGACTGGAGAAAAACGAATGCAAAGCACTTTCACGAGTATCCTCGAGAGGCGTCTCGTTGCCATCCCTAGCGCGGGGACGCGAGTGTCGGATTAAAAGGGAGAGGAGCGGTGGAAGGCCGTCGTGTCGCGCGGACCAACAGGGATGAGGATAAGCAAACCGCGTTCCTGACCTAAAAACCCTCTTCCTTTTTCACCGCGGCGAGGCAGCGGTCGCTCGCGCGCCGACTGGTTCCGCGAAACGCGCGAAATTACGCGCTCCGCGTTTTACATCGACGCGGACGCGCGCTTCGCGACGCTCGGTCGTGACGTAACGCCGGCATTGTTACGTGTCCCTTCTCCGGCGTTTTTCGCGGCTATCGGGGAAGCGAGCTCGCGCGATCGGCTAACGATCTCTCGAAATCACCGGCGAGCCGCGTTGATCGTAATATCCCGGCCGCGTTCGCTGAATCGTAATCGGTTCCAAGGAAACCAGCAGACGAAGGAAGCCAGAGGCCAGAGAGACAAGACAACTTCTCTCGCGACGTTCTCCCCGCGGTTTCTGGTTGCGCGCGAAACGAAAGGCGAGTCCGAATGGAATCGTTACGTTGCCCGTTAACGGGCCTCGTTCAGGGAAGAAGCCATAAAATTCGTTCCAGTTCTCTTTTTCTGTCGAAGAGAGAGAAAGAGAGAGAGAGAGAGAGAGAGAGGAGGTGTCCGCGGTGGAGGCTCAATTAGCGGGGTTCGTTACCAGACGTTTTCATTACCGGTGGAAAGGGAGGCAGGAGGATAGGTCGGGTGAAAGCGAGCCACCAGGTTTCGAGGAACGAGCCGGAATGGATGAGTTATGGCCGCTGGAGGAATACGAATGATCGCCCGGCCACGGCGCGGTAATGATCTTCGGAATTGCACGATAGACGTATTACGCTTAGCGCGCGCCGCCTTTTGTCGTGTGCTATACGTGCGCGCGGTGTCGTGCCAAGCAACGATCCATCGATGTAACGAGATCGACCGAGCTTCGAGTTCTTCCGCCGTCCCGTCCCGTCCCGTCCACCCATCCTCTTTTTCTCGCCGAGCCTTTTTCTCCTTCGAGCCGAGCGCGATTTTCCGTAAATACCCGGCCATTACCGCCTTTTCGCCATTAGCACCGAGGAAACAAAGCGATCCAAAGCTCCGGACGGTTCGCCTAATGCCACCTATTTCGACCTATTCCGACCTATTCCCAGCACCACCCGTCCCGTCGCGAATTCCAACCCGTACCCGCGTTTTCGAGCACGAATTTTCAACGGTTCTTCCGTACCTCTGGAATTCAGCCAGCCCTGCAACTCCGCGGCTTCGTCTAGAGCGCCGAGGCCATTAAATCGCCATTACGTCATTATTGAATTCCACGCTGCGCCGGTTATCGCGGCCGCATCGGCTCCGATAGAAACATCAAACATCGGCGATGGTTCGGAGGGCCCGCGGGCAGCTTCTCAACGGATTAGCTACGCCAGTGCGGCCGGCACGCAACAAACCCGACGACTACGGTAATTTCGTGTTTACGACCGATCGGTTTCACGAGCCCCGAGAACGCCGCCGCGGCCCTAGAGACGCTTCGGGCCCCCGCGACGTTTTCACTCCCGGCAAGGACTTTATCAGTTGCATCATCCACCGATCCCGCGGCTTTTTTGCCGTTTTAGAAATCGGCCTTAAGGTCGATCGAGCGACTGGCGATTTCGAGCGGAAGGATTTCCTTGATCGCGCTCTCGGCGAGAAGCCGGGACGGATCGCGTTGGTTGGCCGCTTTGCGATATCGATACGGATGATCGAAGCCCACGTTAAACGTTCCTCGAATACGCCTCGTTAATTAACGTCGAGCCTCGCGCGAAATTGATACCCTCCGCTGCCGATCCTCGCGCGCGTACGTTTAAATCATCGTCAGGGCGGAGCAGACGCGCTTTTTAATTACGTCCTCTCGGATCGGCCGCGGCGTTCGAGTTAAATCGGTCGGGCCACCTCCGAGGAGCTCCCCGTTGGTCCGCGCTGTCAAAACATCTGTCGAGGTGTCGCAGCTTCTTAATGCGCCGTTAACGATAGCGTAAATCACCAGCGATCCGCCCGGAGAAACTAATGGCCGTTGCGGCGTCCGCGGTCTGGCCAAGTCGGCCAGTCAATTATTTTCGCGCGCCGCGAGCGGAAAAAGCGTTGACCGGATCGAAAGGGCGGACAGCGACGGCTCGGCCGGGCAATTGTTTCGCGATCGAGCGGGCCCCGCTGGTGCGCAGAAGATCGGAGCCGGTCGCGCGATAGCGATCTCGCGGGCAGATCGGAAGGGGGCCGGAAAGTTGCGAGGAAGAAATCGTCCGATCCGGGATAGTGTCCCTCGTTGCATCGCGAAAATGGGATTAAAATCCTAGGTGACTGGCCGGTGGTATTGAGATATTCCGCGCGGCTGTCAGCTAATTATTAGCATATTCGAGACGTAAGGTAATCTGTCGGACGAGATGTTCAATTTCAACGACTGTTTATTAGATCATCGACGGATTTCTTCGGAATGGCTACCAGCCAGTAACCGTAAGTTTACGGGCGAGCAACCATGTCGGTTTTTCGCCTTCTCCACTCACGGTACACAATTAATCGTACCCCGAGGGCTCGATAAATCACCACGGCCGGTCGATACTTTTTCGAAGACGTCTAATTTAACCGGGGGCCCGTTAGCTAGTCCCCGCGCTCGCTCGCGCTCGTTCGCGCGAACGGCCCGCTGTATGCATGAATGGCTGCGCGCAGAGAGGCCGGGGAAAAATTCAGTTACGCAAATGAGGCGATAACAATGAACGGCGAGGGCCTCGCGAGTGATCAACGAACTAGGAAACGAAGGCTACTTTTTGCCGCGGGTTTTCTTGCCGTTCGGCGACGAGCCGTTTTCGAGCGGCTCCGGCAAAGCGGAGAGAACTGCAGCGGAGCCGAGAGAAAGAGCGTGTCCTTCGTATCACGGTCGTTGCTACTCCAGAGATCCTCGAGCTTGAAAAGTCCTGCCTTTTTACCACCGTTCTTTCGTCCCGCGTTCGTAACACGGCACCGGCGTATCGGCCGCGACCGTATATTAACAGCCAGCCAATCGGCCGACCGACCCTTCGCGATCCATAGCGTGTACCTCAATCGTAACTACTTGTCGTCCCACGAGAAACATCTTATCGACCTGTCGATGCTTCCTGCACGGACCTCCGATAATTACTCGGAATAATTGACGGGGCGGGTTAATTAATAAGCGTGGTACACAGTCGAGTACGAGGGCCGATAAGCCGGCAGCGATAAATAAAGCCGTTCCTATTCTTGTTTGCCTACCTGTCCCGTCCGGGCTATCCTCTCGCTGGTTACAGCCGGATTAATCCTATCGGCAACAGGTTTATTGTCAAATCCGCCATTTTGCCGCGACCCCTTCAGGGGTGCACGCTCTTCCTCCCGTCCCGAATTCAAACCTGCGTCGGGATACGCGACGCGGCAGCGTTCCGCGACTTCTTTCGCCACGCGATCTTCCTCCTCTTTAATTGCGTCCGCAGGGAGGAACAACGTCGTGGCTCGATCGAACAGCGAGGTCGTTCGACCTGTTATCGTCCAACCTCGATAAGCGCCTCGTGTCTCTGACGAAGTGGAAGAAAGGAAGGAAGAAAGAAGGAAGAAAGAAGGAGGAGGAGGAGGAGGAGGAGGAAAGTCGGCCGATACCGTTCCAGGGACATCGGACTCCTACGCGCGACACACGCTTGGCGCGGCTCGGCGCGGCGCGGAAGAGGAAGAGGAAGAGGAGAAAGGGGGAGAGAGACGGCCGGGATCGATGTAAGAACGGAGCGGGAATATATATCGACGCCAATAAAGGATCGATAACGATATAAATCGAGATATACGGATGGGTACACGGGCGGTACTTGTACGCGGAGGATCCGACATGAGCGGCCGCTTATTATGAGGCTGAAGAGCAGTCCGTTGGCCGCGCAGGGTCGTAGCATGGGTGGTCCGTTCGTATGCTAATCCGCGGCCTTGCGTACGTCATCGTACGGGAAATCCGGAGGTTGGCGGAAATTTCCCGGGGTGGCGACCGGTCCGCGTCGCGGCGTCCTCGCGTTAATTTCCCGGCACCGACCGCCGAGCGATCGAGGGTTTCGTTCGGTCGAGATGCGGCAAGGACGCGTAACGTTTTAATTCATTCTCGGCCGCCTGGCCCAGCGGGCGTTCTCTCTGAGTTATATCCGATAATTACAGCGCTCGGTACCGGTGTCTCTGTATTTGGACTCTGCAAGTCGCGCGGAAATTGGCCTCGGAATTTCCGATAGCGTTCTTCCGCCTCGTCGACGGAATCTCGACGGATGTTCGGGACAAGAGGCGACGCAGTTGGAATCGGGTATAGTCGGGCGTTAGAGCGGGTATAGCAGAGTCTAGCGCGGAGATCGACTCTCTCGCATCGGCGCGTTTCCTGAACGCGTTTGCCTCGGTCCGTTACGTAAGCGAGGCGTTTAAATGCAAATTCCAGCGCGATGGGAGACGCGGTTCGCAGCGAGAGAAGCGAGAGAAGCGAGAGAAGCGAGAGAAGCGGCGGCTTTGCTCCAGAACCGAAGGAAAAGAATGTCGCCCCGTAGCGGCCGCTTTCGAAAGCGGCTCGGTGCCGGTCCGCGCGCGGAAAAATCGACGCGGACGAACACGTTCGTCCCTAGGCGTCGCGGCCGCGTCCGCGTCGGTTGGTCGTCGAGAAAGTGGACGAACGGCGCGGCGGATTCGCGTGGGGGCCCGGCCTGCCGAGAACGGGGGAAACGTCGATTATTCGCGTCCGGTGTTAAACGTGGCAAATAATATCGTGCCACACGACACACGGCCGTGTATTGTATCTAAAACGCGGTTTATACGACTCCGGGTTTAATGCGGCGCTGCGCTACGAGGCTATTTAGTTATCCTCCGCGACTCGAACCAGCCGTTATAGACTCGTTCGTTACTGCCTTCCCCCGAGGATCGAGCGTAAATAACAAGCTCGTAAAAACCGGCGAAGACGTGGAATGCAGATTCTTCGCTCGCAATCGCGGCGTGGCTGTTACGAAATGCACGAATAACCATTAGAACGTGGCAAGTGGAGCAGAAGGGACTTCTCGCGTCTGCTCCGCGACCTTAAGCCATCCTGCCCGGGGATCATCCTTGATTGCTCTGGATCGCGAGGAATGCTCGGTCTGACTCACGACGCGATGGACGCGCGCGCACCGCGTCCTCGCGACGGGCAATGGGACACGGTGTTTTCGTAGCGATTTAATTGAGTCGTCGATTTCCCCGAGTCATCGTCAGGGTTGCACGTGGGTCGAACAAAAGGACGTCACGGTGGAACGCGGAAGGATGTCGAAAGATCGGTTCGCTCGTAGGAGGCGTCTCTTCGTCCTCGCGCTGCGAAATAAATACGCCTCTTTTCTCGAACGCGTGCGTCGAAAAATACCCTCCTCGTCATCGTCCTCGTCATCGTCCTCGTCGTCGTCGTCGTCGTCGTCATCGTCGGCGCAGCGATCGACTTACGTAAACGGGTATGGCGGATACGCGGATCGGATCGGTGGCGACTCGACGAGGGGGAGGATCGACGGAGCCGGTACTTTTCCCGGACAGCCGGGAATATTCGCGAACGTTGCGGCAGACAGGCAATTTTCCGATACGAAATCGGTTGCGAAACAATCAGAGGCGTGTCGTTGATAGTCCAGAATTTCGACACATTTCGTATTTGCGTCAAACTCGCGCTCGGCTCGGAACCGGTTCGCGCGTTATGATATGCGCGCGCGCGCATGATCCAGTCGATCCGGTGGCTCGATAAATCCATCGATACGCTGGTAATTACATTCACGATGTACCGTCGTCGCTCGTCCGGCTCCCGTGCGCTTAAACTCTCTTTCACTCGCGGCCGCTTCCTTTTGCTCGCGTTTCCGCGCGACGATCCGCTCGCGAGCGCGCGTGAGCCGCCGCGGCCACGCCGTAACCGAGTCACTCGAACCGTTTCGTTTCCGCCTAGCGAATTAGCCGATCGACGGACAGAAAATTAGCTCGAACGCCCCTTGAACCGACTTTGCTCCTACTCCGAACCTGTTCGTTTAAACCGAGTGCCGCTCGGTCGAAAGCGAGGGCGACGAGCCTCCTTTATCCGCTCGTTTTCCTTCCTTTTATTCCATCGTATTCCAACGTATCTCTAATCTACGAAAGTTTCGCTGCACGCGTACAGCGTGCTTCAAAAGCTGGCACTGCCGGCCGAGCACCGTCGCTATAATACATAACAATAATCCCGCGTAAGCTAGACTTACGTTTATATGGTCGCATTTGCCGGCGCGAGACCTCGCGAGAGATCGCGAGTTCAACCGGGCATACGTTACGAGATTACGCGCACCCAGCGTACCTCCTTATAACCAGTGCCATCTTTCGCAATCAAGCTTCCTCGCGACGACTAACGGGTTCGAAACGGATTCTCGATCCGGCGATCCTCCTCGTAGCGATGTTCGCCGTGGTCGTAATGATGGTGGTCGCGGCGAATCGCGTCTACGCACGGCTCGCGTTCCGAGGGCGGAGCAGTGACTCAGAAACGAAGGAACCGAGCACGAGCTGTCCCGGACCGGACGATAATCTCGAGTGGTCGAGGGAAAAAATGGTCAGCCCACCGTTCAGCACTAGGTGCAGCGAGGTCTGCGGATCGTGTAGGCTGCGTCTCGATCGGTTCGGTATCGGATGCTGCGGACACCGATCGTAATGTCCTGCCCTGGTAATAGAGAAGCGAGACCGGCCGATGGAATCCTCCCGTTCCACCTTCCAAATCGTCACGTGGGTGGGAAGACGATAGGATCTCTGGATGAGGCTCGACTTACGGCTTCCGTCTCGTCCGACGGAGACACCATGTGTTCGACGCGGACCTGGTATCGCATGAAATCCTAGATCTGTCTCGCG
>NIJG01000161.1:1991253-2046313 GCA_002201625.1 Euglossa dilemma
CGACGCGTCTCGCCGCGCGCAGCGCGGCGCTAGGCTAGCGGTTCGAGGCGGAAACGCGGACACGCGAGCGACACGTGACGCCAAACGTGATCCCGCGAAGCGAGAAAGTCAATTAAAGATAGCGTGTGTGCTTTGCGCCGAGTTTACACCGGATTTACGCCGGAATCGTTGCGATCTCGATCGGGAATGTCCAGGTTGCAGGCCGGTTGCGAAAGAATTGTTTACGAGCGGGGCACAGGGGCTCGAAAACGGACAATGAAAATTTCGCTCGCGAGAATCCTCCGGAGGAGAGAGTACCGCTGTTCCGCGCGAAAGCACGTCGGAACTCGAGGAGAGATACAGGTTCGAAATCGGCGGCGATCTCTCTCGAGTACGCTAATTCTCCGTCGCATTCGAAGGCTAGAGCCGCGTTAGACTGGCGAATATTCGAGGTTTAGCCGTGCCTTGGACGGCACAGGGACATGTTAATCGTAAGCGACGCCAGGACTAAGTTATAGGTAGATAACGTCTGGCCTGGGCTCGGACACTTCCTGGTTATACTAATCCTAGTTCATGCTAAGCCAAGACTCGCCGATTCCAGCTATCTTTAGATTACACCGGACTCGCTCCGATCGTGGATTGTATCGGACCTATAGCCACGGGGATACGAACCGTCTGGAGATTGTATTAATACCACCGCGTGACACTCGTCGAGCGTTATAACGGTCTTCGATCATTACCGAATACACGGAGCACGCTAATCCCTACAGACTGGTTAATTTCGAAACTAGCCCGTAATTCCGAATCGAATGAATCATCGAAGGCTACGCGGAGAAACGCTCGCGTCGTTCGACTAGCAATCGCGGGTGTTTTTGCCGCGGATTCGGTATCGGAGGAAAGAAGAATGTTCACCCTCTGACATTAGCGAGTTTACACACCACGCCTGCTATTAGCGCGGTTCGCGCGCTCCTCGTGCTGCTCGATACGCTCTGGTATTCGCGAAGGATTCTAAGAATGAACGCTGGTATGCGCCGCTCTCGCGGCCGAGACGCAATGGTGGAAGAGCGAAGGAGGAAGCGAAGGAGGAAGCGAAGGGTAAGCCGCCGGAGAAATTATCGTACAAATTGGCCGGCCGACAAAACTGCTACTTCCGCTACTCGTCGGCCTCGCCTTCCTCGATCCGCTCGGCTCGCGTTCTCCTAACGCGGAGTTCCATCGATCGATCGAAGAATTATCGTGGGAACATCGCGGGGATATCGCGGGGATATCGCGGGAAGGAGGATTACCCGGCGTTTGGAAAGCACGGCGAATCGCGGAATCCGAGGGATCACGATCGGATTCGATTTGGGCGTGAATTGCGGTGACCGGAAGCGATCCGCGTTGCCACAGCGATCGAGAGATCGCTCCGACCGTTATTCCCCGCTTTCCGGTACTTATCTTCGCCGGCTTGCGCAATCGAAAGTTCCACTTCGGCCGCGATTATTGCCGTAGCATGCCGGATTGCGTTCGGATTTCATAATTATACCGGAGGATAATCTATAATTAAATGGCCGATTGAGCGTGCACGGGTTCGTTAGGCCGAAAAAGTAACAACGCCGAGCCGCGATGGGGCCAACGGGGAGATAGCAATTTGATCGATTTTCTTTCCCCCCTTTTTTCCCAGCCGCGCCATTTAACTTGGCTATCGCTTCTATTAATTACACCTTGCCATAACGATCCTAATGATTCGGATATCTCTATAATCTTAACCATTAACCCCACGGATTGGTCGCCTTAATGGGTTCGATCGATCCGAGGCGAAGAAGCCATTAGTTCGCGGAGCGATAATTAATGGGAACGAGTCGAAATCAACCCTGCCACTTAGTTACGCATCGCACGCGTTCCACTGGCTTCATGAATGGATCGTTAAATCCCCGCTGTATATTCACGCTGCGTCTCCATCCTCTCTCGATTGTGCGCCTCGTTGTTTTGCAACCGATCCGCGCGCGATTCCGAAAGAAGTCGCGTCCGCGCGGGCGTCGCGAGGATCGCTCTCTTCCGCTTCGGAAAACCCATGGCTACTTTCTAACCCGAAATATCGCCCGGTCTACATCCGGCGAATAAACATCGGAGCTGAACATCGGTCGGTCTAGCGACTCGTGTCAATGAAAACTAGATCGTCGGCGATTCGTCTCATCGGCGTTGCGAATCGTGGAAGGCAAAAGTGTAGCCGATCGAAAGTTCCCGTTTTACTCGATGCCTACGAATCCCTGCCGCGTCTCTAGCCTTTTTTCTCCCCCCGTTAACGAAGAGCTGTGGCCGAAAAGAAAGGAGACGAGAAGAACCAGCGATCCCATTCTGTTCGCGGCGACCGGCAAAAAAGGAGCTAGTTTCTGAAATAGCCGTCGAAGCTTTCGATTCCCGCGAAGGAGCTGTCGGACGGTACGTGCTAATTAACGGAGCCGTGTTATTCGCGGATAGGTAACGAAGCTGCGCCTTAACGAGCCTGCCGAGGGAACGAAAGTTCGACGCATAGGGCCCCGCCATTCGGACGGTCTCGCTCGGAACCAGTTCGCCTCTCGTTCCCCGACGCGGTATCGCCTTTCGTGGGCCTTATCAAAATCCAGAAACCGCGTTGCGATATGACAGCTCGAGCATGCGCGCGCCCCTTATCAGCTCCAATTCACCTGTTCCTCGGGCCACTCGCTTTCTCGCGAAACTCTGCTCGTTACGCTCCTATTCGTCGCGCTCGCTCTATCTTTAAATGTTACTTCTTTTCCTTCTCTCTCGCTTTTTCCTCGCCAATTTTTACACGCTCGATTACCGACGAGAGCCGTCGCTTTAAACTGGCATATCATCGCGATAACGTCGCGATTTCGCGCGAGTCTCGTGTTGTTTTTTTCCGTGCCGCGACAGGGATCCAGAATGTCGACGGATTCGACGAAGGAGAAACTTTGCTGGAAGAGATCGGTGTGGACGGCTGGGAGAAGGAAGATTCGGCGAAGACACGAGGCGATGCCGAGGGGACGGAAAGTTCCGGCGGATAAAACCGCGAGGAACGGGACGTGCACGTGCGTGCACGTGTACGCGAGCTGGAACACGGCGCAGAAAAGCGGCGTTACGCGCGGACAGGACGCGTGGCCGAGCGTTACTTTCACTGGTTCTTGCTCGCTCCCTCTCGGCTCGCCCCTTGTTCTTCTTTTCGCCCGAAGCTCGCAGCTTCCATTCCAATTAACGCCGCGATCTGTCCGTTCCACCGCGGAACCTAATTTTAATTGACGTCCGGACAAAGACGGCGCTGGCCGTCCACGGCGCGCCGAAACGAGTGGCTAATCCGTCGAAACGACGAAAACTCCCTCCTCGGCGGTGTTGTCGGAATCGGAGCGACGTCGGATAGCGACGTATTAAAATTATCCGCGTCACGTGGGCCACCTCTCGCTGTTCGCGTTTCTGGTTTACATGGACCGGTTGGCGACGCGTGTTAATCTCAATTACCGTCCCGCTGTTTCTGGCGTGCGCTCGCCAGTCCACGGAAGCGCAGGCCATCGACTCGCCGTTTAGCTTTCATCCGCGCTCGCCTTTTCGTTCTCTTTATCGTTTTCGCGATCCGTCGGTGAAATCCGCTCGGTTAATTGATTATCGGGACGGTGCACGTGTTACGCGTTCGGGCTCCCGTCGATCGCCGCGCTTCGTGCCAATTAATTCGCCTCGATCAAATATTTACCAGATCGATACCTACCATCCACGCGCTCCTCTCGTTTTATCCGGCTATTAAACGCCGCGGTTCGAACAATCCAATATCGCGAATCAGCAGGTCCTAAACTAGCGATCCTCGCGATCGACGCCGAGGGTAACGCGATCGAGGAGAACTTCTCGAGATCTCGGGCGTTAACGCGTCGCCTGGTGTGAACGCCGCCAATAACACCGATTCCTTTCTCTCTTTCTACAGTATCGCCACCGTTCTGGCGTGGTCGACGCGACCACATCCAGAAGTGATCTAGTTTTCGTCTTCCACCGCTTGTCCGCTCGCCTTCGCGCCGCTCGTGAAGATCGAAAGTTCCGATGGACGCACCGGCCGCGTCCGCTCCTTTTCCCGCGAATCCCTATTTTTCCCTAGACCCTCCTGCCCCTCGTTACGCGCTTGATAAATTTCTATCGACGTATCGCGTCTCGACGATCCTTAAACCCGCGTAGAAAATTGCGAACGACGGTGCGTCGGATGAGGCAGGTCTGGATCGGAACGGAGTTAAAGAAATCAAAGAAGTTAAAGAAGGACTGGTTCAACGATCGCGTTTTCCTGTCCAGCGTGCAGCTAACCTCTGATCGGGTATACGCGTCCGCGAGACCAGAGGCGCGATCTGCCGTGCGCCTTTATCGCGTTACCGCGCTTGAAGTTTCTATATATAGGAAACGAGAACAAGGTTTTCATCCTCGGCGTATCCTGGTACCAATCGAGTGCCGGTGCATTCCGCGCGAGCTGCGAAATTGTCATTAGCGACATCGAATATGTTGGCAAAAATGGATCACGGACCGTTAGCCAATTGTGGATTCTTATCAGCGCGTTCAATTACGGCGGATCGATTAGGTGAACTAGGGTAACCTGACGTGGAGCGGCCAGAAATGGCGACGCGGTCGAAAAGACCGGCAGCCTCTCGCAGTCATCCGACCTGTTGGCTAACGAGTTACGAGCGAAAAGTCTTGCTTTCCAGCGTTTCCGGTACGCGGCTGGATCATAATACCCGGTCAGGGTGGCTGTGACACACTGCTCACGATATCCTAGATAGACGAAGACCAAAATGTCAAACCGGACAACGCACAGCCGGTCTATTTAATTGTCCATCGGCAACGCGCGGTTCTAACGGCGAACGGACACGAAGATCGACTATCGAGAACCGGGGATCGACGGCAGCTAGAGATGGGAGTAAGCCCGGCTCGAACACCGGCAAGTCTACCGATAATTCCAACTTTTTCCCCTCGCTCCGCCTATTACCTGTACCGCTATATTTCTTTTCCGCAGGAACCGCTTCTAGACGGTTTCTACGCAACTTCACCTTTGATACAATATTAACCCGCTGTACCGTAATCCCCGCGTGCATGTTTACACTTTGCATCGGAACTTCCGACCTGTGACTAACGGTACGCGCGACCGATAATTAAACTAGGACAACGGAAAAAGAATCGCGATTGAACTTTGAGGAGGAAAAGCAGCGTGGAAATTTTGCTTGTTCGATAGTTGCAGAGAAACGATTCCCGGCAATTTCGCAACATCGAACTTGGAGCGGTTTCGCATCGGAACTGAGACATGGAAGAAGCGTGGAAGAAGCGTGGAAGAATCGTGGATCGGCGGCGCGGCAGGCGCGATCCGCGAGCGTAGATGGAGCGGATCGATCCCATTTCTATCGAGGAGCGCGTGCACAGGCTGGTATACGGTACACGGTGTACGGTATACGTTATACGTTATACAGATTGTGGGCGGGGTGGTCCAGAGAAAGCCTCGACAAGGCTCGCGCGGACCGCTCCGCTCGCTCGTTCGGCTTTGCACGCTCGCCACGGAAAATATACACGGCCGGCGTTCGTGCCACCGCGAGGCGTGTGCCGTTTTTTATTTGCTGCCCTCGCTGGCTGCCCATTCGGCCTCTTACTCCGCGTTTTAGAGCCCGGCCGGGGAAAAGGAGAAGTTACTCTCCCGCCAAACACGAAGATAACGTCGCAATAGTGCCCACTTAAATGTCATTACGCGCCTCCCCTCGCGTCGCGCCTTCCTGCTCCCCGGCCAGCCCCTGCTATCCTCTTTTTCTCGCCTGGCCACGGGTTTCTTAGGGCAGAACCAGACCGGATCGATCTCCAAGACGTCGATTCCAGCACCGTTATCCTTCCCCTGGCCCTTTTACGTAACGCGCTCTCTGCCTTCTCTGTTAACCAGCGAATGCTAATGCCACGCGACTCGCTGTCTCGCCGCGGGATCTCGGTGTACGGTTGCTTTCCGAAATCGCAAGGGGTATAACACCCTTGTCGGGAAATCGGAGAGAATATAGGGAGATTACGTAAGGTAGCTGGAAGGTATGGGATACGTATCGTTCGACATTTCGCCGGCTGTGTTGCTTTATCGAGGATACACGATCGTCTTGGCCTGATACGCTATCAGCCAGGCGAACGTTATAATTCTCTTCGGAGAGAACACGTTTTAGATTGGAAAGGCGCGAGTAATGGCAGATAGGAACGGAACGTCGGCACCTAGGTTGAAACGCGGCGCGCGATGAATCACGGTAGAGGCTCGGACCGCGAAGGATCTAGGGGCGATCCAGCGGCAGGGATTCCGGGGGATTTTCGATTTCGGCCGCGAGCGAAAGGTCGAAAAGATTGGCTTCTCGGTGGAACGCGAGTCGGGTGAACGTGGACGGCGGTCGGCGATCGCGCGGAAAAGCGGAGATCGTCCGGTCGATCTAGTTTCTTCCTCGGCTTACGTCCGCGCGATGAAAGCGAAGAGACTCTCTCGTTTGACCGTGGAAGGATCGGCTGATACTGGATACGTCGCCGGCCTCGAAAGTAATATCGAAAGTGAAGCTGCCGACGAGTAACAAAAAGTCCACGCGATACTCTCCGGTTCCGATCATCTATTTTCATCCACGCAGGATTAGAACGCTCTTCGACGGCTGGATAGACAGACGGCTAGACGGAGAGAGAGGAGGACAGGGTGACTGCTCGCGACGCGGCCGACGATGAAATCGAGAGTCCGTTTTTTCCCCGATATCGAGCTTTTTCGATCGATCTTGTTAGCCATCGGGTTCGTCCTCGTAGAAACTCCGGGTGAAATTCGCGAGAAACGCGACGGGGCACAGGTGCGAGCGCGTAAAACAGGGCGGAGCGGAGGCCATCGCGGACGATGGTCGTTAGAGCCATTTGTTCCAGTCGTTAGACGGATAAAACGATATCCCTCGGATTATTACGTTAATTGCACGATCGTACCGGGCACGTACGATCTCCACTCCGAGGGAACTCTGCCATCGAGAGAGGCCGGGGTGGACAGGGGCTATCGGAAGCGGATTCCGCGTGGTTCGACGAGCTGGCAGACCGGAGGAAGCGGAGTATTTTCCGCGATCGTGCCGGTGCTTGCCCGACCTGGTTTCGCGGATGGAAAGTGAAAAGCGAGGTTCGCGAAAATCCCTCCGAGCGATAAATCTCTCGCATCGAGACCGTTCGGATGATTCCTCGAACGTTGCAAATTAACCTTTCTAATAATAACTCGAGGGGGAGAGCAGGAGGTGGCTCTTAGCGCGCGATTAACGTCCGAGCGGCTGGCGTTCTCTCCGAATCCGCTCGACGCGCGGACCGCACGTGCAGCCAGGTGTGGACGAGCCTTAAGATAGTATTAGCGTTTGCGGTGTGCTCGCGTGGCGGGCGGCAGTCGCGACCCACATCCCGGACTCCGGAGATAAAGTGCTTCGAGAGTCCGCTCCCCGTCCAGTGGTTCTCATCGCGACCCCGCCTATCCACCGGTTCCTCTTATCACCGTCCGCTACCCGACGCCCCCTCGCGTCGCCCTCTTTCCTATTCACCGGGAGCTTCCGTTCTTCGGTCGAGTCGAGCCGAGTCGAGACGAGCCAGCGGACCCGGGACGAGGATCGAGACGAGACGAAAGAAATCGTGACGGAAAGAAATCGCGGAGCGGACGAAAAGTCGGAACGGGTGGAGTGGAAATTTGGGCGCGCAACCTTGACCAAGAAGCCCGAAGAGGAGCGAGCGTCGGTCTAGTCGGGAAAGCGCAAACGGACGGCGACTGGACGGAGCGACGCTGAGCCGCGAGGTCCACTCCCCACATTTTTGAAGACGTCGGGCAGCGTCGAGCGGCCAGACCGCCCATACGTCCGCTCGCATTCTCCCGGCGCGCTCGCGTGCACGCACGTTCGAGGAAGAGAAGTAGGAGAGAAGGTGGAGGTGGAGAAGGTGGTAGAATCTCTGGGTCGTGTGCGTGCTGCACCGAGAGAGGCACGGAGAACGCTCCTGGAAGTCGGTGGTAGTCGGGTTCGCTGGCTGTTCGCCGCTATCGATGCATCTACGCCTCGGATTACGCCTCGGTTTCTCAACGTTCACCTCCTCTTCCTTCTCCTCCCCGGCCCTCTCGCCCTTCCTCCTCCTCCTCCTCCTCCTCCGCCACCTNCCGCCACCTCCTCCTCCTCCTCCTCCGTCGCCTCTTTCACCACCGGCAGCAACCACTTCCATCCAGCCGCTTCGTTTCATCGAGTGTCTCCGCCAGCGTACGGCCGTTTCCCTTTTCGATGGAACGTCGTCGTGGCGCGGCGCGGTGCGGCGCGGTGCGGCGCGGCGCGGAGCGGTGCGGAGCGGAGCGGCGAGGCGCGCGTTGCGTTATCGATACTCCCCGCTGGCTCCCCGTGCGCCAGGAACGTGCCCGACGCGAGCGGACAGCTTCCGGAAGCCTCGCGGAGAACGCCACGCGATTCAACCACCGACGTGATTTATCTCGCGAAATTTCAAACGGACTGCTTCGTTTGCCAGCCATTCGGGATAGATTCGCGTAATCGAGCGAAAGCTTGTAATTAATGAACTCGCTGCTCTTAATTTTATATCGTTACGCCGCTTTTCCTTCCCGTCCGGCAGGGTCACGACCGCGCGCAATATATCAAGCGGAATTTTCTTTCTCTCTCTCTTTTCCGCGCGCGAGAAACCCGGACCCGCTCCGAATTTCCCGGAGACCACGCGCGCGAATGCGATCCGAGAGACGAGGGACAGCTCTGGATCTGGTCCCATCTCGATCCGCGTCCATCCCACGGTCCATCGGAGCAAACTCGGCGAACGCTCGCTCGCTCGCTCGCGCGCACCTTCCATTACTTTCTCCTTTTTTTATTTCCGTCATATCGCCTCCGTTCGCCGCTTCTCCTCCCATTTCCTAGACCGTTCCATCTGGCGATCTGGTGAGCGCCAGTCCCGCTTTTTCCCTTGCGCTCCCGGTCTACTCTGTCTTTTTCGCTTCTGCCGCTTCGATTATTAACGGCGTCTGTCCGCGGACGCCCGTCGAGCTTCCGGGCCTGGCGGAAGCGACGATCCGCAGCGGCGGCTGCGGTNGTTTCGCCTATCTCTCCGCTTCCGATGGTTTTCCAGCCGGCCCCGCGATCGATATCCCGATTTTTCCCCGGCTCCGCGCCGCATCGACTCGCTTCCGGTTTACGGCGCGGCACACGGAAGCGTTGCGTAACTTTTTCAACGGCCGCCGCGATGAATGTCTCGAAGATAGCGCCGACACGTCCCGCGTAGCCGCCACCGGCCGAGGTCGATGACTCTCGCAATTATTCTATTGTATTTTAAACCTACCGCTCGTTTCATAACGCCCGCGGATGTAACGGTAGCGGATCCGGACCGGAGAAAAGTGAAATCCGAGATCGATCCGTCCCTCCCGATCCGCTTCGGGATTACTAAGGCCACCTGCGCGGCTGTTCGATTTCCCGGTCGGGCCGCGGTTCGTGGAACGAGCTGTACGTGACCTCAAACTATCCGACGCGCTACTCTGCTCGGACGTCGAAAACGAAGATCACGCGTATCGATTCACGCTGACCTGGTCAGCTTCTCGTGTGCCTAGCAATCCGACGATATAGGTCACTTTCTACGGAATCCTCGGGTTCTTCGCGCCGTCCGAATCGTAACGAGCCGAGAGGACACCGATAGACCGGAGAAAGAGATCATGGCGGAGGTCTCGCGTTCCATCGTATTAGATAATTGCGCTCGGCTTTTTTCCCTTCTGCCCCCCCTCCGAGCTGTTGTCGCGTAGGATCTCTCCCTGGGATCCCCGCGATCCGCAATTTCGCCGAGAAAAAGAAGCCCCGATCCGCGAGGAACGCGGCGACACGGACGCGTTCCTCTTCCCTCCGGTCCGGAGCACGGTCCCTCTCTCTCTCGGACAGATGGGACCATAAAAGCGATCGCGGAGAAATTACAGGAAAGAATTATCAAGGAGAAACACGAGGTGGCTGCTCGCCCAGCGCACGAGTAACTATGTTGCCCGGTGGAATCCGAGGACGGAAAGAAATGGGGAAAAAAGGAATGGAAGCCGTGAACGTAATCTCCAGCGACGAGGTTCAAGCGGATAGCCAAGCGCACCGGCCTCTCTGCGCTCCACCGCTTCAATTAGTAACATTAATTGGATTTTACCTATTTTACGTGTCCGTATCTAACCGCGGCCCCGTGTCCCATAAATCAGCCTGCTTTGTACGCGTCTATTCCTACGCGACCCTGTTCCGCTCGATCGTGTAAATCTACCGCCCGACTTTACGCTCCACTCGTCATCCTCGTCCGCGCGTAATCCCGCGTTTCGCCGTCCCCGCATTCCGCTCCCTTCGTTTCCAACCCCCGTGATTTCCTAGCCAGCGATCGATTCCCAGAACGAAACCGTTTTCGATCGCGCTGTCGATGGTCCAGAAATTCAACGCAATTTCCTCTTTTTCCTTCTTTTCTTCCACCCGACGATCCCCTTACGCGGGTTACTCCGCACGCGTTACCGGCATCATTACGCCCGTTTTATTATCTCGCTAACTTTACGACCGTTCTGACCTTTTCTTTATTGCAGCGCCAATTTCGGCCTCTGCGTTCCGCCGCGCTGTAAAACTCCGCGTGCCGCGTCTCCTCCTCCCGTTCTCCCCGCGGAGTCCGGCAAAAAATCTAGCGGGTGGGCCAGCGACAATCGGCGCCCGTAATAAACACGTCCGTAACAGCCGATTAAAGCGATTTCGCGAACGGGAAAGTCCGAGTAGGTGACTCGACGCCGGTTTCACAGCCGAGTCGACAAATCGGGTACAAATCGGCTCTGCTCCCCGATCGATCCCTGTTCCTTTGCTCTCATACGAGAGTAAGGAGGATGCATCGGAGGAAAATGCGACTGGAACGAAACGAGGTGTTCGAAAAAGAGAGCTACGGAAGCTCGAGAAGTCGCCAGACCCGTGCCATAGATCAGGCACTTCCTCGATCACCTTATGATCCCTCGATTCTCCGTCTGCTCTCGGTAGTTGCGAGAAGCGCCCTTAAGCTTTCCTCACAAACTCCAGTTGCATACGCGTTGAAAGGAATCGCGGAAATTCGCGTGTTCCTTTCGAAAGGTTAATCGAGAGTTTGCCTCTGCCGAGTTTAAATGGCGAGTTTGACTCGAAGCTATTTTTGAGCGGAGGAGGTACTCGAGGTACCGGAAGGTCTGGAAGCGTTGTGCACGCAGCCTAAGAGCAAGGGAAGCGATTGGATCGGCAAGCTGGATCGGTGATCCAGTTGAGGCTTCAGCCAGGCGCACACTCCCATATTAGTCGCGCGACCGGTCTAGGCGTACACACTTTAAGCGACATTCTTACGTACGAAGGCAGCGAGAGAGCGCGGTCTCGCGGCGCGGAAGATAGACAGAGGCGTACTCGAGCGATTCGCCAAGATTTTTACCCGGCCGAGCCGAATGACACCGTAGTAAAACGATCGATCGATCTTCGGATTTATATCCCATCCATCATCCAACGGATCCGTTCCTGCTGTGTCGGGCCGCGTTAATCGAGGCGATGGAAGGCTTGGAGAGGAGCGAGTGGCATCGAACAACGCCTCGGAGTCTCTGGAAATTAGCGACCAGGAAAAAGACAAGGATCGCGAGCAACCGAAACAATGGCGAGGGCCGTGCTCGGACGCGCGGAGCGCAATTTGCCGCGTAAACGCCTTCGCGAGCGAACCCTGTTATTACGGAGGGCCAGATCGGACGCGAATTCCGAGATGCGTTACGATTCGCGAATGAATTATTATCAATTACGCAATACCGTTTATTTTCGCGGCAGCTCCACGCTCGCTTTCTCCGCCGCGATAATTAGGGAGCGCGCGATCGTCGCCGTATGACCCGCCGCGTAATTCGAAAGAAACCGTGGATCCAGCTCTGCTCTTCTCGGCTCCACCCAGTCGGCGAGCAGTTGCGAAAGTGAAAAACGCGGCCGCTGAGAACGAGATAAAAACAGGGTGGTATTAAAAAATAGCCGAGCATCTGAATCACGGGAGCCGAGTAACGAACAAAGAGCGCGCGTATTGCACGCTCGCATTCCTCTTCGCGCTCTTATCTCTTCCTACCGCGATTATTATACCGGTGGTGCCGCGGCCGCAGCCGCGGACCTAGCGCTGGCGTCTGCGCAGTGGTGTAACGGTACTTCATCCACTGGTGGCGTCCGACGCCGTCCGCGCCGCGCCGCCGCGATCGTTTCCATCGCCACGATCGCGCCTGCTGCGCGAAACCGTGCAAAAACCGACTTCCAACTCCCACGACGGAATTTCCGTTCCGTAACACACCTTCGACGATGACGGAAAGATCCGTCGATTTTCCGAAAAGCGACGCTACTCCTGCGCGATCGATGCGGCGCGCGGGAACTTTGAATGTTTTCCTTTCGATTCGTTTCATCGCCGAATGTTCGCGACGAAGAGGATCTATCGGGGAGGCTTCTCGTAACGAGAAATCGCCACCGTGGAGCACCGGTGAAATTAAGAGAAGACTTATTGCAGTTTGCGAAACGTCGGCGGGGTCATCGGTCGCGGCTCGGCCGGATTAAACGCACCTCCGCTCTTCTTTTCGCCGTTTCGCTCCGAGCCCATGACCCCTTTCGAAACTCCGCGTACCCTCCTTTAATATCCAATTCGACGGCCCGCTGTGCGGCTCGTTTGTTCGTTTGTTTATTTACAGATGTGACGGCATCTCCCGTGGCTGCGATGAAAAGACTCCATGCATCTCCGCGCGGGCAGGTTTCACCTTAATCGCCGATCCTTTTACGTGGATCGCCGGGTTCAAAGCGAAATCCATCATCGTCTCTCCCCGTTCTTCTTGCCCTTCTTTTTCACCGCTTCGCGGCTTTGTCGGTCACCGCGTGTCCGTTGCAAAACAGGATGAAAGCAGTTATTTAATCGTTCATCAAATGTATTCCTCGTAATTCGCCGGGTAAACACGGGATCTATCGGCGAGGGGGAACACGACCGACCGGAAAACGGTTCCGTTGCGCAAATCAGCGAAACCGCGGNGTATTCCTCGTAATTCGCCGGGTAAACACGGGATCGATCGAGCAGCGGCAAGGCTCGCCACCGCAAAACGGTTCCGTTGCGCAAATCAGCGAAACCGCGGAACGATAAATGACGCGCGAGGTGGTAACGAGAGAACGACCGGAGGATAACGCGGACCGACGCCGACGCGATTCTTTTGATCGGACCCGAGGCATCCTGACCTGCTGGAACGCACCGGCCCCGGGTCCTGTTGCACCGTGCACCGGATCGTTCGCGCCGAATTATTCGGAACTGGTTTCGCGGCTCGTATAACTGATCCGCGTTGTCCGCTTGTCGCCCGTGCCCCTTTGTCATGTTCAATTACTTCGCCGCGAGGGGATGTCGGTATTCCGGTTGAGGAAGGCCACGGTTATTATCCTTTTCTCTCCGGTGCACACCAAGCGCGGCTCGGTAATTTATTTTTCCGACGAAAGTTTAAACACGAGCGACTCGGAGAAATCGGGGATCGAATAGACAGAGAGAGAGAGAGAGAGAGTGAGAGAGAAAAAGCGAGGGAGGGGGAGGAAAGGACGAAAAGGCGGCGCGGTCGGGAAGGTGGAATGTTGAGGAAGGACAGGGCCGGCGCAGCTGCGGTCGCCGGACCACGGACCCGGAAAGAGAGCCTCCCATGTTGAACCATAGAAATTTATGGAGGTTCGATGAAGCCGTGGGCCGCGTCCGCAACGACGATATCCGAGCTGGCAGTTCACAAATCAGCCGCCCATTGTCGCCGGGCTGGCTCTTCGCTACGACCGCGCGTTACTTTGTCACTCGCTGCCATTCTTCCACCTTCGTTCCATTCCTCCTTTATCTCCGTTCTCGCTTCGTCCATTCTGCCTCCTCTCCTTCGCCCGATTCCGACCGTCCGGTGCAACAACTTTCCGTGAACCGTCCGTCCGCTCCACTCCGAATCCCTTATCCTCGATACTCCGCTTTGGATCTTTATCTGCGCGCTCGACGTTTCGTCGATTTACGCAAGACTCCAACGCCTCTCTCTCTCTCTCTCTCTCTCTCTCTCTTTCTCAAAGATGCAGGAAATCTTCGGTGGATAAAGGTTAAAGTCGCGTCGGGGCGCTTCTTCGCGGCGGTTCCTCGAGGCGCTTCGTGGCAGAGTCGGGGACGGTAAAAGATGGAAAGTAAGGAAACGGTGTACCGGAGGCGCTGGAGGTATCCCGTGGAACAGGAAACGGGGCGGGCGGATCGTAAAACGTCGGGTATCGGTAATAAGGGAAAATGGCGGGAGTGTCGGAGCCGAAAAATCGGAGATCTATGTACCGTGGCGACGGTCGGACGTCGGCGTGGCGATCTAATTGCAGGCAATGGACGTGGTGCAACGTCTCGCTGCAACGTGTCCCCCTTTTTTTTCCCCCTTTCTTCCCTCCGCCTCGACCACCCGGTGCACTTTAGCGGCGAAGAGAGCCGCTATCTGCCGTTCACGGTTGAACGGCCGCGGGTGAAAAGTACGCCGGTATAACATATAATTATTCCAGCAAAATGCCAATTGGTTAATCGTGCATCCGATATATCCAGTGGCCGGTGACGAACCGGGGGAAAAATCTGCCCGGCGCTCGCCACCGTTTTTCACCGTAACGGCCACGTAACGACCGATCCGGAGTATCGAAATCGCCGATCCGCGCGCGGTGTTTACCAACCACCGCACCGGGATAATCGGAGCGCGCGCACCGAAGACGATACGCGGTGGCTGCTGCGGTAACTGGAAGTGGTAATCACGCGATAAACGCCGCTCTTAATTACCGCGATTCAGATAATTGCATTGCGTAATCGACGGCGATGAATGAAACTCGATTCTCCGAGGTATAGAACGCGGCAAAACATCTAAACACGATCGGACAGCTGCGCTTTTTGCGCGATGCGTCGCGAGACGAAGCGACGGGTGTCGCGCGGTCGAGGAAAAAACAAGCGGAGAAAAATATCCGTTTCGTCGAGTCGTTTATCGCGTACACGCGCGACAGAGGCTCCGCGCGATTAATAATGGTACCTTTTCTCGCCGGCGCGAGCGCGGGCCCCGATCCCGAGTTTCGACTCTTTACGTAACTCGGCTAATTAAGCACCGGGACGACGCGGAGGAACGGTCTCTGGTCGAAAGTTCCGGTTGCTCGCGGACGACAGCCAATTACGGCCGCGTATCTTCTCCTTTTTCGCGAAGAAATCTCGTGGAACGCGCGGACTCGCGACTTTTTACGCGACTCGATACCGCGGGGATACGCTGCATCGTTATTGAGTCCTTCGAATATACCAATTAGTACGTTCAAAGTCTCTAGTTTGCTCCGCGAAAGACCGCGGACGCATGGCCGGTAATTGGACTGGCTCGAGGACGCGAAATAAAGATAACTTCGCGGCCGTAATCGAGTTTCTTTATCTGCCAGCGAGTCTATAAGAGGATGGCACGAGCACCGGGCGAGTTAATTTTCCGCTCGCGACTCGCGCTGCCCGGCGAGGTTCTGCGGTTTGGCTGGCTGCACCTGACCCAGCGGCGGGACCTGAAACGAGGAAGAGGTTTCAGCCGCGAGACTTCGGTGAACGGAAGTCCAGCTGTCCATTAGCTATTCAGCCGCTTTCAATCGGCCGTATTTCATGCTGTTAATCGGGCAGCATCCGCTGCCACCGCGCGCCTCGCGATCGTTTCCCTTTCGACGCCAGGCTATCGCGAAAAGAAACACCCTGCCATAGATGGAGATTCTTCCGCGGAGTTCCTCCGAGGATCGCGAAACATATGGTCCCTCGGGGTCGCGTCGGGCCCCTCTGCAACCTCGGACCTCCGCTTACCTCCCGTCGCCGGATCCGCGCGCGTTCCGTCGCGACGACTCGGCAGGACCGCGGAGCGGACAGACGGAACAAAGCGGCGCGGCGCGTCGCTCGGACGAATCTCGACGCCTGGCCCGGCGTGGCGTCGCCGAGTGTGTTGCACTCGGGTCCGAGCGTAGCAGAGGCGTGTTTGGTGTGCGTGCACGTTCGGCGATCAACAGCCCCTCTCTTTCTCTCGCCGCGTGTTCTCCTCGATCCTCGTCTGGCACCGCGCTCACGGTGAAAGTGAGCGCATTCCATGGCCACCGCGACCACGCCCGACCAACACACTCTCGCCCGGTCGCTGGTTCTCTCGCTGGTTCTCTCGCTGGCGAGAGATCTGCGAGAACGTGGCCGAGCGGAGCCGATCCGCGGGAGAGTGTCCGTGTGGTTGTTGCTCGTCGTGGCGCGGTGATCGTCGGTAGGAAATTCTCCGCTGCGCTCACCGGGGCCTGCTCCTTGCTCCATCGGGCCCCACGACGGGTTTCCTATTTGCGCCAAGACCACCTAGGCGAGACGCGTTTCGGACCCCTCATCCAGTTCACCGTTCCACCGATATATCATTTTTTCCCATCCCCCATAGATCCTGTCCTCTCTCTCTCTCTTCGTCTCTGCCCCTCGTTGAGCCCTCCTTAAGCCCTGCGTTGAGCCACTGGCGCGTTTCCTCGCGCCTGTCCGCGTGCTGTTACGTTCGGTTTCCGCTGCTGGAGCGGCACTCGCTTCGAGAGTCCTGCTCGATCCTTCTAGGCCGCGTCGCAACTTTTCCCCATCGCCTTTGCTTTTTATATCTCATCTGTACGTCGGCACGCGGTTGCGTAACGCGCACAGGCAGAAACGTGAACAAAGACTCCGCGGGGATCATCGATTAGCGAGATCCGAGTAGGCGTCGTCCGACCAAACTGTCGCGAGATCATTTTCTCCTCCGTTGGAACACGCGTCTCCTCTCGGTTCGCCGTTCGCCGTTCTCCGTGGCGAGCCGTTCTCGTGCTCGTCGTTTTCGTGTCATCCGGCCCCTCGAAGCCGTATCTCTCGGCGACGTTCCGAGAGCCGAGAGTATCGGCAGGTATTTATGTTCCGGCTGGCCGTACGCGGAAACGCGAGGATTTTTCGCGGATCTATCGATCGGGACCACCGCGTCGCGGCGCCCGACCAGCTGGCCGCTCGTTCGAGTTTCTCCGTTGTCCTTTTAATCGGTCCCCGTTGCCTTATCGGCCGTTTTTCTACTCGATCGAAGCTCGTATTAGTAGAAAGTCGGATCGTCTAGGTTGCCTCGTAATTCCGCCACGCAGGAAGTGAAATATGAACGTTCGCACTCAGACCAGGCCAGTCCCTCTCCTTGTGCATCCTGAGGTTTCACCTTGGGAGCTTTCGAAAGCCCGGGAACACTCGCGAATTCTTTCCTCCGCGTAACTATAGACGCGATCGCCTCTTGATCCGAGAGCTGCCATTTTCTGACCGTTTATCGTTTTCACGCGGACGAAATCCTATTACACGCGTCGGATGCTGTTTCTGCTTTTGAGAACGCTAGATTCCGTGAATCCGGATTCGTCGATCGTCGAAGCGTGTGTAACAGCGACGGTGCTTCACTCTCTCTCTCTCTCTCTCTCTCTCTCTTTATCTTTCTCCGCGTCGGATTTTCAGCACTCGCGCCATTATCGACGCCGCGGACCGCGTGCCGACGCTATCCGGCCGGCTATCAGAAATTTATATCGTACGTATGCACGCTTTATTATTGCTCCTTTTATGCGCCGGTTGTGTAATTACGCTGCACTGTTATAATTAGAAAGCAACGCCGCGCTGCGATCGACGCGCACAACCGTTAGAAACGCCGTGTTCGCCCGGTGCACTCTAGCCTGGCCGGACCTTAATTATCGTCTCCTTCGTACAAATTGCCACTATTTTTTCCCCTCCGGGTGCAATCGATGGACAGGCAAGTGCTCGCGTTCGTTCCATAACCGTAAGGAGACACCGGAAGCTCTCCCCGTGCCGGAGCTTCGACGATTCGTCTGGAATCGCGGTTTGCGGAAGCTTAGCGGCTTCCGAGGGAACGGGTGCTTTTATTTCCGGTTGGAGATCGGGTTCACGAGATCCGGGGATGGGAAAAGGGAAGAGAAGGCGAAACGCTGTCGGAGCGGCTGGTGTTTAATGGCGAAATCGAGTCGCGACTTTGCGTCAGACTATCCATCGGCACGGCGCGAAACGTCGCGCGTCCCGATTCTCGGAAGAGGAATTCGAGCTTGCCCGAAACGCACCGGCACCACCGCCAACGCGTTCCCTGTTCCCTGCCCCGGCTGGCAAATGTCAAGAACACGCGGAATGGAGCGAGAGCCGCACAAAGGAAGGAGTTAACGGCGTCGAACGCAGAACAAAGGACTGATCGACAGGTTCACCGGGATCAAGGTCACGCGGTCGAATTTCGCGATCGACCGGGAAGCACCGGTGCATCGTGACCGGGTGAAAACGGTCGGCAGCACCGTTGCTGTGTCCAGGGCGTAACGGAGATATCTTCTCGGAGCCGAAGAACCGCAAGAGTCCGCGACTTTCGTCCTCGCGCCGCTCAGCGCCGTAACGGTAGCCATCCCGGGCTGGATGTGCATCTCTCCGCGAGCTTTGACTTGATACAGTTATGCGAACAGCCGCGGTAATTTTCAGCCGCGGTGGAAAAGGCGTGGCGCGATCGGGAGGATTGAGGTTCAGCGTCGGACGAGGTCGAGGGCGAGCCTGGATCGGTGCGCGGCAGCCGTTGCGGAACGAGCCGGACTCGCGCCGATTCTCCCGAGGATGAGTATAGCGGTGCCTTGGAATCTCCGGCGCGCGGCCGCCCGCGACCTCTCCAACACTTGCGTTAATCCTACGAATTAATACCTCTTGGGAATTTCTCTCCGCCCGGCGAGTTCGTTCCTCTTTTTCCTCCGCCGGCGTTATCGGGCCAGAGATCGAGCGTAAACGTGAGAACTGGACGCCGGCAGGTAAACGCCGGATTACAGAACTCTGATCCGCGCCGCGACGTAATTCACGGAGATCGGCCATCGTAGAGATGACGTGTTCTCGCGCGATAATTCGATAATCGTGGATCGGACGGAGAGCGACGGTCGCAGGTGAAGCGATAACGAGGAAAGATCGACGCGAGGAATTGTTAGAAGAGGGCAAAGTCGCGGTAGTTTGGCGACGCGCGATCGCCGGCGTCGAGACGGGCAACGGATTCGCGGAACGGACTACTTTTCACGGTCCATCGGTCGGAAATCTTCCGTAATCGCCGGTCTGGATCGTGAAGGGAAGCTCGCGCAGCTCGACCTTCCGACCGGCGAGCGAGCGCGTGAGCGCGCTTCGTTTCACTTTCGCAATGGCTGCTCGATTAATCCATCGTCGAATTTCGAGGACGACCTGTTGCACCCGTCCTCGAGAACCTGCGACGTACGTTCCAGCTCTCTGTCTGTGGCCGCGAGAGATTCGGAACCCTCTCGCGATCGGGAGATCGGGAGATCGGAGACGCGAGACTAAATATAGATAGAGGGTCGAAGAAAATGGCGGGAAACGGAGGCTCGGACGTGGTCTTGTAATCGAGAGGAACGCTGGCGATGGAAATACCAGGTCAGCTGTCCGGATTGGCGGAGATAGGATCTCTCGGAGCGTTTCGAGGATTTAGCAAGCTGCCGGGAGACTTTCGTTCCGGTGCCCTACGAACACCCACGTAAGGTAACGCCACGGAGTATCGATAGGAGAGGGCACGGTACCATAGATCGAGCGAGCTATCGACACGTTTCGAGAGGAGCACGGAGAGGCATGGGGCACACAGGTAGACGGGGCCCGTGCACGTGCAAACGGTTACACGGACGCACCGAGCACGTTTAACGCTTCCACGTCGTACGTGTGCGGCTAGGCTAACGTGTAGACTGAAACGTAGTCTGGCAGGGCGTGGTCGGTTTATGTAAGGCGTACACGTTTTTTCGTCACCCGTTTCGCGGTCCTCGATTTATCTCGAAGCGCTACTCCCGCGCTACTCCCGCGCTACTCCCGAGCTACTCCCGAGCTACTCCCGCGCCTCTAACGAGCCTCGTTAACGAGCCGATCGCCGTTTTTCCCTTTTTTCTTCTTTGGGAAAGATCGAAACCGGCTGGCTCGCGGCTCGTTCCACTTTCGTCCACGACATTTGCCACTAATTCCTTCGCTTTGTCTCGCGCTCCGGCCGTACATCGATTTCCTTTTAAAGCTCGTTCCCACATTCGATAAGAAACTCGATCTCAAAGTCGCGGCCGCGGCACGGTAGCCGGGGAAAAATCGCGGGATAACGGATCGGCGATATGGCCGCGCAGAGTCCGCCGCGAGGATTTTCCCCGGCTAGGCTTGACATTTCCCCCGGCGAGGATGTCACCCGATTCTCTCATGTGAATGGGATGATCTTCGTTCGCCGGCTCGATTCATGGGATCTCCTGACATTTCGCCCGTTGATAAATGTGGAAGAGGCCGGTGATCGTGTGTCAGGTACTACGGTGCACGCGCGCGTATATCGTGCTCCTCTACCCACGATCGTTTCCCCTTTGATCCTTCCCTCGCTCCGCCAAAAGAATCGAACCGGAGAGAAGTGAAATTATCCTCCTCGCGATTTGACGAACCGTTCTCTTCCTTACGTAACCCTCCGCGTTTCTATCCGCGACACCGATCTTCGCCGATTTTCTTTTTTCCCTCCAAACTCTTCGTCGCGAGGCGAAGACGGCAAACATCGAGCGTTATTCGTCCGCGGCGATTATCGGGATCGACGCAGAAGCGATTTCGCAGCTAATTTCCATTGGATCGGTCTCGCTCGGGTAGCACGGATTCCTTGAAACGCTTCATATCGACAAGGCTACCGTCTTCGAAGATTTATATATACCCGCGACTGCGATCGCCGGTTTATCTGATCTGTCGAGCGCAGCCCTGAGCTTATGCCTGCTGCTACCGATGTCGTCCACGACCGGCGATCCTCTCCTCCTCTGTGTGAATGAAAGCGACTCTCCTTCTTACTACAGAATCCGATTCACCACGCTGCCTGACATTTCGCTGCGTCCACCACCGATACGCCATTCGCCTCTTCGCTCCGCCGTTCCTATCCAAACCTCCGCTTCCGTGTGTCTCCTTCGCCTCTTCCACCGCTCTTTTATCCCATTTTTCTCCATTACCCTTCTGCCAGAAGGGAACCGAGCGTTTCCAATGGGACGAGATACCCGGTTATCGAACTCGTATTTCCCTGCTTCCCCGAGAGGTCCCTCGGGCGTGTCCGAGCTCCCCTAATCCTTTCCCATTTGCCACGCGGTTTCCTCCGCGTAAAATCCCGCCGACTCCCACACTTCTCGCTCGGGTCACGCTTCGAATTCCTCCTCCTTCTCCGACGCTTCGAGCAGAAATTCCTGCCTGACAAATTCGAATTCGGAGATAAAACGCGGATTCAGAAGGTGCATTGTTCGCCGCCATGTTTCGCATCTCGGACGCGAGCGCGATCGCTCGTCCGACTAGGCATAAATTAAGTTTTCAATTAGAGCTGGCTGGATGGCGCGGAGACAATTATCGAGACGTCTTGGACGCTCGGATCGAACCGCCCACGCGGCCGGCAGATAACCATCTCGCGTCGCGTCTCGTCGCGTCGCGGCGAGGACAGCCGCGATCCTCGCGAGGTGATAGGTCGACGGATTCTCAGGCGAGCCGCGTGCTTTTTCATCCGCGACCGAGTCCTGCTGCGCGAGCGCCGATAATTTGTAACGATCGGCGGAGGCGATAACGTCGATGGAAATTCCCCGATGCACCGGTCCGCGTTCGACGATTGGCTCGTGGCCGAGCTCCAAGGCGCGTCTCGGTGCACGCCGGATAAAGAATTCGTTACATAAAGAACTTCTTCCTCGCCTTTTTGCATACGATTACGGGAGCCGCTAAGGACGACTCGTTCGAGATCGACTCGAACGCGGAAACAATGCGAACCGATTTCTCCGGCATCGATCCGTCGATCGGTCCTTCCACCGACATGGCGAAATTCGAAATTTAAACGAAAAATTCCGACTTTTCCGATTTCCCTTTCGTACCTTTCTCTCGCGAGCGGCTCCGCGTCGCTAGTCGGTTGCTGGAAAATCGATCTTTGGACAGAGAAATTCCGCGCGAGAGAACGGCACGCTTCGAACTGCCGATAGGGTTGCGATGATTTTCCGGAAAATCTGTGGATAATTAATAGTCGGCGATGGAAGAATTTAACGGAGTTCCGGGAGTATCGGTCTCGGCGAGTTTGGAATTTTTCGCGAATCCCCGGCGCGAATGACACGTAGATCTATAGAGGCGGAGGCGAAGGAGGAAGGAGAATGGCGGAAGTGGAAGAGGCCGGTCGGCGCTTTTCGAGTAACTGTGCATCGCGTTCGCGGTCCAGCGTGCACCGCGGCGAGCGAAGATGACGGCGGCGGCCTCGTGTCGAAACCGACGCGCAGATAAGCTCGTTTTAGCGCGAGATAGTTAATCTTCCGCTTAATCGGCTTGTTTATCTCGACGTGCTACAACCGAGGGAACGCCGGTAATGGAGGACAGCCGGTAGAAGGATCGCGGGCTTCTTCATATTCGAAGCTGCGTCCGCGCAATTTGTCCCGGGTTCCAGCGATATTTCAATCCGCTCCTCCTCCTCTTCCTTCTCGATTTTCAGCTCGTCCTCGCTGTATACGCGCTCGAAATCGAACGCGAGATCGGCGCGTAGCGAGTGGCGCGCGGTCGCTTTTCACCGGCGTAGACGGGAAAAATGGCGGGATAATCGCAGCTTGGATCGCGAGCTTCGTCAAAGCAGTGAAAGTAGTCTAAATTTATCCTTTTGGCGCGACGCGCGGCGTTCCGGGCTGGTCTCGAGAGATCGTGGACCGACGTCGCCGCGGGACGGAAGAAGAAATCGATCCTCTTTCCCGGCTCTCGTTACGCGATCCCTTGGAAAGCTGTTTCGCCGGCGAAATTGGCGAAACGGACGTCAGCTGGCCGGACGACGCGACGGGGAAAGCAAGTGGAAGAGACAGTTTTCCGAACGGCCGTCGTAAATCGCGCGGCTCGCGCGACTCGCGCGTTTACGCGCTGTTATCCAACGCACGTGGGTAGTCCGTAAAGACGTTGTTAACGCGTTCCACGGAGAAACAAACTGGAATCGATGATTTTTCCCTTCGCAGCCAGAGTTTAAGTTGCGATAAATCTTTTCCAACCAGTCTCCTTTTCTCTCTCCCTCTCTCTCTCTCTCTCTGCTCGCTCGGCACCCTGTTCGCGGCGCGGGGTAGAAAAATCTGGCGGACGAGCGGATTAATTAAGAGGCGGATTGCAGGGAACGTTTGGAGCGTTGCGATTGACCGGGAACGGGGCCGAAGAGGTATTCGAGAAGCGTCGTTGCGGAGCGGACGTTTTCTATCGCGCGGAGGCTGGTGGAGCGGCGCGGCGGTGCGTAGAGGAGCGGATTAGAGATCGGTGGGTGTGTTGCGCGTTCGGATCGGGTGCGCGATCATGCGTTAAAATGAAAGGAGACGCGCGCGACGTGGCGAGATGAGAGACGAGAAAAACGAGCGGCGCGCTGGCAGCCTGCTGCTCGGTCTCTCCTAAAAGGTCCGCGAGATTTCCTCCTTCGAACCTTCGCCAGCCATCCGGTCCACTCGCCATTTTTTACCACCCGTCTGCCTCGCTTCGCTCGTCCTCCGTTCCTCCATGAATATTTGATCGCCGCTGCGAATAAATTAGAAATATCGGGTGTAAACATCGGCATCGGCGGAATCGGGAGGAAAAATGCGTCACGCGGACGACGCGGAGGGACGAGGATTCTCGAGCCGGCGCGGAGCGTGGCTAATTGCGACGAAGGAGAGGCGATGCTATCGGAATCGCGGATATCTGCCGCGGAGATACACGAGCCGGATAAGCGAGGAACAATGGAGACTGAAGCCGGTGGAAATCGGCGGATCGGCCGACGTGATCGATTTTTTCCACTTTCTAAACGCGGCCCAAGAGCGCGAGGAATTTCGCGATTAGCTCGACCGTTTTTGTCAACCTCGCGTTGGCAATAATGTTCGTTCGCGCGGAGAATTATTGCCTCATCGCTGCGAGCAACCGATCGCTGGCCGCGGCGTCGATCTACGGCGTCGATCTGCGGCGTCGCGACCGGTCGCTCGCGTCCACCGTTTCGTGGATCACCGTCGATCATTCGCGGACCATTCCCCGGCTCCTCTCCTCCGCGCGGTTCGCAACCCAGAGCGAACGGTCCGCTCCTCTTTTTCTACAAGCGCATTCCAGCTTCTTGGTCAATCGAACCGATCTTTACGACCGATTCGGATTCTTCCGAGTCCGATCCCGCACGGGCCGGTCATTTCTCTGCCTTTTACAGCGCCTCCAAGTTCGACGCACCCTCCTCCCAGTCGCGGATCGACCAAACCGATTCTTCCGATTCCTCCGCCACGCCGATCCTCCAGGTATCTCTGGAATTTCACCTCTCGCGTCGTTTAGGTCCGACGGTTTGCACGATTCATTCGTATTTATCTGGATTTATTTATTACGATATTTATGACGATATTTCCGAGTGGACTTGGATCGAAGAATCTCGCTGGCGTAATTGGATTATATAATTGGACCGAAGAACCGCGGTATCGATCGGAATCAATTAGACTTGGATTAGCGGCGGTAGTCGCGGGGACGATCGATCGCGGAGATCCGATCGGCAACGGCTTCCATTTTCCTTTCCTTTTTTAAACCTAACAAGGTGGATCGCTTGTCTTCCGTTTTATCCAACCGTGAAACGGCGCAGTTTTTACCGCGGATTCCTTCTGTCCTTACCTCCTCTCTTATTCGCTTCCGTTATCGTTAAACGCTCGCCGAGCGAGTAAAAATCCCCGGCCAATGGAAAAATCTATTCGCGTAAAAGTGTCCGATTTCACGCCTGTCGCCGATCCGCGTAAATCATTCCCCGGCTGGCGATCGACGTCGATACCCGATCTTCCTCGATCTTCCGACAAAGCGGCGACTTTCTTCTCCACTCTCCTTCGCTTTCCACTCTCTTGCTCGTTTTTCGCCAAGGAGAAGATTACGTTTTAACCGCGCCACGCGAGTTTCCTTCCTCTCTCGCGCGGCGAACTCTCGTGAATCGAGCCTCGCGAACGCGCGAAAATCCTTCATTCCGGCGTCGCTGAATGAGAAGTCGGAGCGTACTATAATGCAACCGAGCGAGTGGGCGGCCAGGTTCGATTCAAGCGGTCGTAACACGCGCAAAGGTAAAGTTCACCGCTCGTTAATACAACGCCAGACGTCCGCAGCCAATTATGTAGATCGTCGTTGTGCAACTTCCACACTCTGAACGACGAGTTTCATGTTTTCTGGCCAAACGCCGCGCGTTCCTTATCTAAGCGTCGCTATTCCATTCTGAAGAGAAAAAAAATATTTCAGCGCCAGTTCTCCGAACGCGAGATTTAAATTTTTTAAATTCGACGCACCATTTAAAAGTGCACGTACCGCCATCTATCTCGATTTCTCGGAACACGTTCGAGGATAGAATTTAGGATACGTGAATTGCTTTATCCGTGGTCGATACGGCAGAGCTCTACAGAGAACAAAGTTGAGGAATTATAACAAGAAAGGAGATTATAGGATATAATCGGGCACGTTTCAATGCGGTAAACTACGAAAGCAATGGGAAAGTGAAGAGACGTATCGAGGGTACCCCATAATACCACGTAGCGAGATCGAACTTGGAAGAGAACACTGCAGAGTGCGCCACCAGTCGGTCGTACGACTGGGTAATACCTTGTTTCCAGTCTTCCAGTAATCGAAGTCGAGTTGATCAAAAATATGTGCAAGACGTAAAGTTTCGCAAAGTTTTTTTAAATACCGTCGTAACTTTTGTGGATTTTCGAGGAAATTCCTCGAAGCCTCTGGAGCAAACGGAAAGGAGAACGGTCGGGTGACCAATGCGTGAACGTCGCCACAGTTGAAGTGTAATATTTTAATAGTAATCATAATGAAGTTACAGGATGCTTTTATACAGTATGTATAGATAGAGTCATAATATAATCGCTCTTAATTAGTATGATCGACGTAAGTATGCTTAATCAATCCGTTAGTTCGTTATCGTCTATTAGTCAGAGAGAAGGATGAGAGGAGAGATATGTAGAGAACACGTATCCGTAAGATCTTACGTGAAAAAACAGGGAAACTTTCTATGCTGTCGTCAACGCCGTTACCAAAACGCTATTCGCAAACGTTGCCTGGGAATGATCGCAAGAAGAGAAAGAAGAGAACCTCTTCTTTCCTTTTCTTCTTTTTCCTATATCTTCTTTTTTTCCTTTTTCTTTTTTCGTCGTACACACTCGCGCGTGTGTACGAGATTCGAAGGTTTTCCATGTTTTTCTCCGCGCTTCGTTTCCTCGTCGAACATTCGCGAGCATCATTCTTGAACATCGAGAACAGGATGGGAATACGCGCGATCGTTTTACCAGCTATCCAGTGAAATAAACGTAACAATTATGCGCCTCTATGAAGTACCTCTCGCGGCCGGCGCCGCGATAAATCGATAAGATCGTATTTATAATATATGCATATGTATAATATCTATTTATATATATATATATTAAAAATCACGGAGAACTTCTTGTATCCCTCATCTTTTTTACAAACGTTATATCACCTAATAGAAATTTGTACACAGACTCTCGTAAAAGGTTTCTCTCTTAATTACACGCTCGTTTCGCTAAATCGGCGTCCCGGTCGCATCGGCGTCGCTTCGGCGTCGCGTCGACCGACACCGGAAGAAAACGTACAGTACTTTCCTACCTATTCGAGCACGAGTTCCACGACGTTTCGTCGACTCTCGCTCGTCGAGGATCGCGACCGTCGATCTACTCTCTGGAAAGGAAAAAGGAGAGAGCGATAGAGAGAGAGAGAGAGAGAAACGAGGAGAAGGAAAAGAAAAAGGGAAAAAAGGAAGAATCGAACGATTAATCTTCGTCTGGGTTCCTCCGACCGGAGGCCCGATCTCCGATATCCTTGAATCGCTTCGCGATTAGATCGTCCTGCGCGAATACGCGGCTGAAAGAAGGGAAACCGAGTTTTAGAAACTCGAGTCGGGATCGGCGGCTCGCGCAAGACAGCTTCGCAACGGCAAAGTAACCCGCGATGCGAATAAATAATACTACGATGAGCGGCCGACTGCGCGGCCGATGAGGGGGGGGGCTGTAAACGGGTGTAAAGGGGGGAAAAGTTGGAACGATTATTAACTAGGTGCGCGTGTACGATGAAAACGAGCCTGTAGGAACTACGCTATTGAACAGCTTGCCCGTAACGAACGTGAATACCTGTGTGTACGTGTGTGTGTGTGTGTGTGTGTGTGTGTGTGTNTTCTTCTTTTTCCTATATCTTCTTTTTTTCCTTTTTCTTTTTTCGTCGTACACACTCGCGCGTGTGTACGAGATTCGAAGGTTTTCCATGTTTTTCTCCGCGCTTCGTTTCCTCGTCGAACATTCGCGAGCATCATTCTTGAACATCGAGAACAGGATGGGAATACGCGCGATCGTTTTACCAGCTATCCAGTGAAATAAACGTAACAATTATGCGCCTCTATGAAGTACCTCTCGCGGCCGGCGCCGCGATAAATCGATAAGATCGTATTTATAATATATGCATATGTATAATATCTATTTATATATATATATATTAAAAATCACGGAGAACTTCTTGTATCCCTCATCTTTTTTACAAACGTTATATCACCTAATAGAAATTTGTACACAGACTCTCGTAAAAGGTTTCTCTCTTAATTACACGCTCGTTTCGCTAAATCGGCGTCCCGGTCGCATCGGCGTCGCTTCGGCGTCGCGTCGACCGACACCGGAAGAAAACGTACAGTACTTTCCTACCTATTCGAGCACGAGTTCCACGACGTTTCGTCGACTCTCGCTCGTCGAGGATCGCGACCGTCGATCTACTCTCTGGAAAGGAAAAAGGAGAGAGCGATAGAGAGAGAGAGAGAGAGAAACGAGGAGAAGGAAAAGAAAAAGGGAAAAAAGGAAGAATCGAACGATTAATCTTCGTCTGGGTTCCTCCGACCGGAGGCCCGATCTCCGATATCCTTGAATCGCTTCGCGATTAGATCGTCCTGCGCGAATACGCGGCTGAAAGAAGGGAAACCGAGTTTTAGAAACTCGAGTCGGGATCGGCGGCTCGCGCAAGACAGCTTCGCAACGGCAAAGTAACCCGCGATGCGAATAAATAATACTACGATGAGCGGCCGACTGCGCGGCCGATGAGGGGGGGGGCTGTAAACGGGTGTAAAGGGGGGAAAAGTTGGAACGATTATTAACTAGGTGCGCGTGTACGATGAAAACGAGCCTGTAGGAACTACGCTATTGAACAGCTTGCCCGTAACGAACGTGAATACCTGTGTGTACGTGTGTGTGTGTGTGTGTGTGTGTGTGTGTGTGTGTGTGTGTGTGTATGTGTGTGTAGCCGTGTGTCCGCGATCGCGTACGAGAAAGGAGAGTAATAGTGAATTCCGTTCGATCTCTCTCGGGTTCTCACTGTTGCGGTGCAAAAAAATAGAGACTTGGAAAATAGGAACCCATCGGGTCCGAGGACGTTCGTGGATTACCATAAACGCGCTTCTCTTCGGCGTCCTTAGCGTCTGTTCTCGCCGCGACTCTCCGAGGAGGTCGCTGCGTCGCCGACCAAAGATCTCTGCGAACCGACACTGCTATCACCACCGGTTAGTTCCCCGGAAACACTGTCAACCGAATGTTCCTACTGTTTACGACGATTCGCATCGAGAACGCACACCCTCGGAAAGGTTCTACGCGTACCACCGAGACAGCATCTCCGCGACGGACTTTCATCTGGTTCAAGCTAGCCGACCGATGGGCTATGTGGAAATCTCGATGACGGGCTCGGCCGTGTTGTTGTTCAGCAGCTCCTGCTTCTCTCTCAGCTTCAGATCGTACTGCGGCGGCGGAGTGGACTCCTTGGTCTCTGCCGGGGACAGGCCGTCCGCTTCGTCCAACGGCGAGGCACCCTCCTCGCTGTCCTCGTCCTCGTCGTACTCGGTCTCGAGCTTCGACTCGTGCATCTCGTGAAGCCGACTGGGCAGATAGGCCGGATGAGGCGGCAGTCCGTAGCCAGCTTCCCCGCCGTACGTCACCTTTCCCATGAACGACCTGATCTCGTCGAAGTACGTGTCTTCGCGCTCGTTCTCGTTGCTGCTGCCAGGCGAGTCCGCGACGGAGACCACGCCGCTGCCGTCGTCGGCCTCGTGCTTCTTCAGGTGTCTGTCCAGATTCGTCTGCTGGCCGAAGCACCTCTCGCAGAGAGGACACTTGAACGGCCTCTGCTTGTCGTGGATGTTCCTGACGTGTCGCTGCAGGTTGCTCGAGATGCTGAAGGACCGCTCGCAGTACTTGCACTTGTACGGCTGTTCGCCGGTGTGCGTGCGCAGATGTCTGGTCAGGTTGGCCGACCTGGGAAACACCTTGCCGCAGAACTTGCAGGAGTATCGGTCCTTCATCTTGCCGTGCGCGTGATGATGATGGTGGTGATGATGGGAGGCGATGACGGCCTCTTGGAACGGCTTGACGCCGGGGAACGGTCCCAGCGGCGGCCTGGCTAGCAGGTCGAATCCGCCGGCTCCTGGCCTAGCACCGCTCAGCCCGTTCATCAAGGTCCCTAAAAAAGGTAGTCCGCGAGGCGGACCGAACGGTGACAACGGCGGCAGCAATCTGGGCTCCGGGGTGGTGGCTCCGGGAGGCGGTGGGCCGCCCGGGAATCCCGGGAAGGAACTGGTCGGGCCGCGGTACATCGCCTCGAGAAACATCGGGTGGATCGGTCTGGGGTAGGCCATGTGCGGCGGAGTGTTGGTCGGCGGCTGCTCCGCGGGTAGACTGGTCCTCAGCTGCGGACTGTTCGGCACGTCCTTCGAATCCACCTCCATGGACAACGGAGTGGTGTCCTCCTCCGGTTTCGGAGGATCCGGAGGCGGCGGGTCTTCCTCTATCGGCGCCGGCGTCGGCGACGGGCTGCGACTCTTCCTCTCCGCGGCGCTCGAACTCGTCCTCTGCTTCTTCGTTTGCACTCTCAGATCCAGGGGTTGATCGGTGGTCTCCTCGTTGGTGGCCGAGGGCACGTGCTCCGAGTCCGCCGGCTTCTTCTCGTTGCTCCTGCTCCTCTTGCGTTTCCTCGCGGGATGCTCGTCGGTCTCCGGAGTGGGCTGGACGGGCGGCCTAGCCGGAGACGGTCTGAACGAGGACGTGGCCTCCTCGGCGGTGGATGGAGAGACTTTGCTGTGCTGCGGCAGCACCCTCGGCGGAGTGAACCGCTCCTTCTTCGGACTGTCGCTCCTCTTCTCGGCCTCTTCGACTTTCGGCGGGAAGAGCAGAGGCGTGTTGAGGAAATTCGGCGCGTTGGGGAAGATGCCGGGGTACGGTCCCATCAGGCTGGGCGGATAGAAGGGCAACCCTCCGGGGAGGCTGACCGGAGGTCTGGGGTAGACGAGGAAAGGACTAGGCGCCGGGGTGGGCAATTGCGGCATGGTGCCTGGTGGACCGGTCGACGGGGTCGAGTCGCAGAATCGCTTGTGCTTGGACAAAGAGGTGACCGTGCTGAACGACTGTCCGCATTTACCGCACTTGATCTGCATGCGACAGTCCGCGTGCATGCGTTTGTGCCGGCATAGGTTGGAGAACTGGGTGTAGGACTTGAAGCAGACCTCGCACTGGAACGGTTTCACGCTGCTGTGGATGTGAGTGTGCTGCTTGAGGCCGGAGCTCGTGGCGAAGGTCTTGCCGCACTCGGTGCACGCGTGACTCCTCGCGCCCACGTGATGCGTCCGGATGTGGCGCTGGAGATTCGACGGGTCCGTGAAGACCTGCGATTTGTCCGACTGTTAGCGAAACTTTGAAGATGTTACTCTGTGGAGAGACGTGTCGTGTTTGGTCGTGACCGGATCCGAGGTGATGCTTACCTTTGGACAGTTCTCGCAGGGGTAGTTGCGCAGGTCGCCGTGGACGATGGCACGGTGACGAACCAGCAACGGTCGCCAGGCGTACGCGCGCGGACAGCTGTCGCAACGATGGTGCTCCGCCGGGTACTTGTGACAGGTTACCAGATGACTATCCAATCTGAAAGAGAAAGATCGGTAATCTCGTGAGAAACCGGCCGACACTGAAACTCCGCACTGGTCCCGGCGATCCGACAATTCCAGCCCGTCGATCGGCTCCGTACCGTGGTGAATTCGATATTCCAGGATGACAAGCCCGTCTAGGAGAACGGCACTCGGTGCTCGGGCAAAAAGCCCTGGAAAGCCGAGCGTAATCGCGTGGAAATCTCGGCGCGGGTCGAGCAAGAAACCTCAGATATAATCGATCCGGGGCAGCGCACCGACGAAGACTGCGCTCGGTGCAGTCTAGGATGATGACTAAGTGACTCCGGTAGCGCGGCAGCGGACAAGCTCTCGCGTAATAACGGTCACACGCCCCCGAAGGAAGAGGGTGGTCATCGTATGCACACAAAGAAAGGAGAGAGCGAGAGAGAGAGAGAGAGAGCGAGCCGCGACGACGATGGCGGTAGCGGGGTGGAACACGAACGACGCTGGTTGTAAGAGCGGGGTGTCGCGAGCTGGCCACGGGTTATGGTCACAGGATGTGCCATGGTGTGGTGGCGGCATTGATTTTACACCCTCGAACACACGTGTCGCGTGAAACCTATTCGTGGTGAGATAGTAGGTTCACGGTGACGGTGCGCGGTGCCAGATGAGCTGCGGGCACGCGACGCCTTCGATGATGCATAAGGGGGTGGCTCGATGCAACCAAATGCGGATCTCGCGCGTACTTTATGTGCCACAACAGGTGACTCTGCCGAGCCGAGGCTCACGGAAGCGGCTGGTGTCGCGGTCTGTCGCCATGCCGGGAAACAGATGCCGGAACGGGCCGAAATGGATGTCCGAAATTGGACCAGCCGCTGTTATGCAACGCGCAAACATTTTTCCCTGCCTCCCGTTCCTCGTCCAAATAGTATTCGAGTAGAAAAGAAAGCAGAGAGAGAGAGAGAGAGAGAGAAAGAGGATTGTTTGCCTCTAATTATAGAGAGGTTCGATCCCGCGAGGTAATTAAGACAACACCGTCACGCGTCTTTCGAATCGTGGGAAGAAATTGGAAGGTAAACAACGGGAGGAGCGTTGGTACGATGATCGCGTCGGTTAAGTATTTGACTTTTCGTTTAATGACGCTACGCAAACAGCCTCGACCCCTGAAAAAGCTATCGTAATTCCGAAGGCAACCCTCGAAACGGTTCGCGTGCTCGGGGCCCCTCTTTTCCATCCATCGCGCGGCCGACGCACAGATTTCCACCGGATAACGCGCCTCTCCTTCCTCTATTTCCTCGATTAACCAACGATTTATCGAGAAAATCGAACGATCGACCGATTAATCGATCCGTTATTTCCTTCGAGTGGCAATGTCAGATAGGAGAATTTCAGTCGCTAGTATCTGCCGCGGATAAACCGATTAGCGTTCGAGGCGATGACGCGATCGCGCGAGATACGCGCGAATCTCGATCGCGATTCGTCGCCGCTCTGCCGTAAGAGGGGACGATACGCGACGATCTGATTCCACCAGCGAATACCGTCCAGCCATGAATCCTTCATGAGTCGAGCTTTGTATCGTTGATTTTACGGCGATTTCTCGGTTTATGAAACGCAACGATAAGGCTGTTGCTCGCTCGGATTAAAGATTCAAAGGGGTCGAGGACAAAAAGCTATCGGGCAACAAAGCGATAGAAGAGCGTAGGAGAGGGAGATTTCAACGCGACTGGCGAATCGGAATTTCTAAAATACTTACAGTTCGATATCTTGGAAGGGCTTGTCGCAAACGGGGCATCTGGTCTCGCCCTCCTCCTCGTCTTCCTTGTCCTCGTCTACGGTGCCGCTGTGTTGAGAGGCTACAAGCACAAAGAAGAAAAGACGCATGAAACGACGCGGCGGAAACCGAGAGACAGGCTGGAAGTCATAATTCCGTTCCACTTTGTGACGGGCTGCGGCTCTATAAATTACACCCCCGAGAACGATGATACGTGACCCGTCGTGGTGTGGGCGAATTACGTGATCGAGAAGCGCGCGGGGAGCCAGCGGAGAGAGTGGCGTGACAAGTGGACGCCAGGATTGTTCCTGAATTATTAAATCAAACCGGCACTATCGTTTTATCTAACCACCGAAGAACTCTACCTCGGTGCTACCAACATCCTACCGTCGCGTCATTTTTTCTCCCCGCCACGTCCTCTTCTACTCTATATCCGCCGATCTAGAAACGCTGCTCCTGCGAAATTATCGCGACGTTGCTTCCGCGATTAATTTTTCTCGAGAAAGAAAAAAAAGAAAGAAAACCAACGGGGCGATTACTTCGGGATCTCGGAGGGAATGGAAACTTTTCCGATCGCGATCTCGTATTACGCGGACACTTAGAGAGATCCTGGGAATAGCGAAGAGGACGAAGAGGAGTGTAAACGCGAGGAAACACGTCACAGTCACTGCGAGGTACCTTCTTCTCTCGCTAGTCGGTCACGATGCTGCAGCGGACGAAGACAATGGATACAATGATGCACCGGTTAGCCGGTAGCACGTTATCCTGCAACTGAAAACGCGAACGGGGTGTCGGGGACCGCTTCCTATTGGTAACAGCGAGGTCGGAGTCCAACCAATCGCAGGTGAGAATACTTTGCCCCCTGCGGTCTCGCTTCACCCCCGACTGATAGAAGCAACGGCAGGTAAAATCCGGTATCCGTGAACGAGACGGCGCGTCATTTTTTCATCGCGCAAATTTCAGCGCACCGATCCAACGGTCACATCCGCGAATCCTACTACACCGGGAACAATCACGCCGATTCGTATTAACTTAACGAAAATTGAATCTCGCGACGATGGGTCTCGAACGAGAACGTAATCATCGAGCGAGCGTGATAAACGTGATAAGCGAGACTCGAAGGTAGGCGTGACGAGTGGAAAACGCGGAGATAATTATCCAATCGATGGACGCTTATGGAATATTAGCCGGGCGAATGGCAAAGTCGAAACGATAGCCGTCCGCCAACGGTTATTTAAATCTGCCGCTACACTTGTCCCGACCATATGGTCGAGCGATGGCCCCCAACGGACCTTCATGGGAACCGGGCACAGCCCCTACGCCACCAACTACGCCCCTCGCCACGCAGCCAACCCCCCCATAGAACGTTAATCGTTCCTCCATCCAGGACTAATTCGAAGCGGCACGCCGTGAATTTAAACAATGAAGGATGCGGTCGACCTCGCGATCCGCTAAACGGGGTCGTACACTGGTCTTTCGAAAAACTAGCCCATAGATCGTGGGTAGATAGAGACAAAAAATATGTCAACGGTTTAACGAGGGTTAAAACACCAGAGACCAACTCGACTCGCGCGTCTTCCTTCGAGCGAACTCGTCGGGGCGCGGTGTTCAAAGACGAGCGAAAATTTCCGCGAGAACGACGGAGATGATAAGCCGATCTCGGCGTTAAGTATCGGTCCTCGAAACGCTTGGCGTCGGTGAAAAAAACCTGGCGGAATGTGCGGTGGAAAGTCAACAGGTGGGATCCACTGGCAACACCCCCTGCAGCAGTGTCAGTTGGCGGTTGCATGGGAAAAAGTAACGGAAATCAATGTTTCCGTGGCGTCGCGACGGACCAGGATGAACTGGGCGCCCCTAAGAATTCCAGCCAGACACCTCGGAGCGGAACGAACACCTCTGCGCACCGTTCAACCGTGAGACTCGAGCGGAAACGCCGCTTCCGGAGCATCCCCGGAAAGGAACTGGAACTCGCGAATTCCGGAATCGTCGCGACGGCCGAGCATCGCGACGCGAGCGGCGCGTCGAACAGGACGTGTCGTTAGTTCGATGAATCAGATAGGGCTGCCAGCCATTTTCACCCGCCCTCCGCGCGCGTGGCCCACCCCCTTCGAAAACACCGTCGCGTGCCCTTTCATGCGCGGATACCCCTTTTTTTCCGAGCTGTACCCTTTCTTTTTTCCATCCCGACCGTCCGTGAGGCCAGGTTACGCGCGTGTTAATCGACAATACCAGGCCATAAATTATCCAGGACCCTAAATAGAGCCATCGGTGGAGGAAGAGAGATGCGTCTCGTGGCTGGAACGAAAGAAGGCGGACGGACGGGGTGACGGCGGGGAAAAAAGCGGCCACGGCGAAAAATCCAAACCATAACTCACGTTAACTGTCGCCAGTTGCATCTACGCCCCGCGACGCGCGCGCGGTTTACCGAATCCGTGGAAAAAAATCCGCCTGTCTCCGCGTCACAAAACGTCCTCGTCATTCGAGCAAGGATCAACGCGCTCGCTATCGAGGATAGTTTCGTTCCCCGGTGTGTACCACTTCGATCGCCGCAGACGGCGGGAACAATCGAACGTAAATAAAACCGGATATGCCCGAAAGCTTCTCGGAACGCGTTGTTTTTTCCGGCTCTGTGGAGGAACCGCGTGAAAATAGTTTTTCCAAACGTTTCCGCACGCTCGAAGGAGATTTTTGACACGGATTTAATGCCGCGCCCCCATGCAGGCGCGTTAAAGCGATTCCCTCGGTCCCGTATCCCTCTGCACCGGCGGAAAAAAATGATCGGCCGAAGGGAGTCGGAGGAGAGATGTCCCTAGCAAGGGTTGCTGCCACGGGGTGTGTACGCCGGTTGTTTGACATCATTATTCGCGCCGAGCGCACCAGATTGTCGGGGATCTGTCGGAAAAATGGCTCCGCCGGATTAACGGCGATCCGGTTGTACCATTTTTTCGCTGTCTCTTCGCCAACGGAAGGGAATTGAACGGGGGAAGAATTAAACGGAGATTCGAAGAAGGATTTGCGGAGAATTCGAAGGTAATTTTTGATTGCCCGGTGGAGGTTAGGTAGGAAGTTGGGAAGGAAGGTTTGCCGGAACCGGCGGGGTGGACTTCCGGGGCTGGCAGTGTGACCCGGAATCGGGACCGCTGCCGGCACCCGGAGAAATTCGCCGCCCCTCGGTCGTGGACGATTTATAAGTGGGAATGTAAAGCGAGTGGAAATCTTCGAAATTTTAATTGGCCCTCGAGGGAGGGGCCGATTTAATTAAGAACGAGTCGGCTGCGCTGCGTGTCTTCTGTCCTCGGAGGAGACGTTTACGAGCCGGTGAAATTGCGAGGAAAAATCGCCGGCGAATTAACCGTAGACACCGCGCCGCCTCCAACTTTCCTAATAATCCCGCTTTTAATTACCGCGACATCTGGGTGTCGCGTATAACCCCGTTTAATCTCAGCCTCGCAGTGATCCGGATCCTGACCATCGTGCAGGAGTTACAACCAGATAATCGTCGAGCAGTCAGGCACCTAGGTGCCAACCCTCTTCGCAAATGTCTCGGATATATTTCCCGCGCTTCACCTAATGAAGTTCGAAGACAAATGGAGGCGCGGGACGCGTGCACCGGGGATATTCGAAGTTGCCGGGGCGAACGACGTTTTAAATTGGAATTTAAAGCGACACGGGGCACGGTAACACGCGGCACGAGTGCGTCTATCTCGCGATAATCAGCGCTTATTACCCAGGAAAAGGGGTTAATACGCAACGGTCGACCAGGTGAATCACGCCAGAATCACGGGTGCATGACGAGCGGAGCTCGTGCAGTCAACGATTCACGATTTACCCTCTGTCCTCCCTCGCATCGCCGCGGTAATTCCGCTTTCCGAAGACACCTGCCCCTGCCCTTCCGACTCGTACGCGCGATCCCGAGCGAGTACGCACGAGTCACGATGTGTATCGGCCCGAAAAGTCGTAAAGCCAGCTTGCCCGCATGTCCCGCGATTGGGAATATTTTAATGGACTTGATTATCTGTCCGTTTGCCCCGTGTTTCCGCTGTCACGTCAGTTGGCGAACACTCGCCGGCCGGCGATCGATCTTTCCCGGCCGATGAAAAAAAGGAAAAAAAATTAAACAGGCGAATTTCCAACGGGTTCCCTCTTTGTTCGCGCGAGTAACCGGTTCGCGTAGGCTAATGAATCGCTCTCGTTGGTTAATAGCCGCAATAACGCGCGGAAAGAGTGGCAAACCGCGACCCTTGCCGTGTGAAGATCGTCGTATTGGATACTCACCGGTCTCTCGGTCGCTTCGGTCCTCGGTAGTATTTTCACCGAGCATGTCCTGAAGCTGAAGAGGTTCTCGAACACCGAGAAGCAGCTCTTCACCAGCCGCTATGTCCCGGACCGCCTCGTACACCATCTGCGGACAATCACACCCTTGAGTCTTCCGACCCTTTCTCTCCTTACCTCTCCTCGCGAATTATCTCGAGCTTCTTCCGACCAAGCCTCGAGTACGCGCGCTGCTCGGGCTGAATACCGAGATGACGCGTCGATAATCGCTGCTACTACCGTTACGCGGCATACGAATTACGAGCAAGTCGTCGCTAGACTCGGGAAATCGGGAAATCGAGAATCGCGATAATCTCCGGGTACCCCCCGAGCCGCCGTTGATCGATATCGCAGTTTTCAGCGACGCGAATTTTCCAGCGAGTCCATAACGGACGAAGGCAATGAAAGGATCTTTATGGTATCGTCGGAAGGCCCCCGAAAAGTCATTACAACGGCGATTCTGTAGGGCTCTGATAGACCGGGCCACATCCCCCATTCCCACAGCGATTGCCAACCGGGCGTATAGGAAGTCACCGAAACGACCCCGTGGGGTGACTTAATAACTAAACACCCTGTATACACGTAGCTTAGGGAGCGCCCACAACGTAGCCGACACCATGTGCCATGGTTCGCATAGACGGAAAATCCAAAGGATAGGATCGACCTCAAATTGACACCGTGACCTCCATTCTACCTCCTCCACCTATCCGATTGTTTTTCTCGGGAAAAAAACTCACGAATGATCCCGACGGTCAACCATAACGTTCCATCGTCTCTATACTATGCTATATTAAACGTCTAATCTTCGAATGACGTTGACTACTGTCAAGTAGGCGACGTCGATTATCCCCCGTGGTCTTCAAATTCGATCGACCAGACGCAGATCAAGTACAGTTTCGTCTAGTAACTTTCGTTTCGCCATGTAACGAGAGGAACCGATTTTGAGAAGTGGTCCCCATCTCCTAACGCAACTGATTCGAGATCCTTGGTTTCTATAAAAATGGCGACATTTACGAGCAATTGTCAAGAAGTTTGCGACCGTTTCAGAAAAATATTCGCAAGCTACGCGGTCGAAATATAACTCGAACCAGCAAAGTTGCGTGCAGAAGAACGAGAGAGTTAAAATTTCGAAGTAGTGCATTTGGCAGTTACAAATCTAAACGTAAATCTACGAACTTGGCCGCGGTTTCCGTTCTATCGTCGTCTCATTAGCGAGTCACGGAAACACAGCAGCGTGGGCGCATGTTTTTTTATTAGTTTCACTAGCACACGTGGAATTAACTACGACTGCGTCTGACACCGTGTAATTATTCCTTCCTATTAACTGCAACTGTCGATCCAGTGTCAGTTGCGCTCGAAACCGAATTCGTTAGTGGTCAATACCGAACGCCACGCGCCAAGTTACTACCGACTTGTAAAACAATTATCGAAGCTCGCATGGAAATGGAAACGTTCGTCGCGAATGGTTCCCCGTGATCATTGAACCGCTGACAAAACCGGCCGGTCGCTCGCGTTTCATTCGTCCAAACCAACGTTTTCTCTTTCCTTTCTTTCTGCGAATTAACGGTCATTACCTGTCCACCAATAAGCACGTGTCGCATATTAACGGCGTGCGGACTGCCAGTGCTTCGAACATACTTCAACCAATTATTCGTTTCGTGGGATGCGTCCAACCACCCCCTCACTCCACTTCCAGCGGTACGAACCTGAAAAAAATCATTTCCCCATAATGTACCATTGATGCAAAGCCATCTGCCAAACATTCTTTCTCTCGACGTCATCGGTCGCACCTGACGTCAGTATTGACACCACGAACGGAACAAACGCGTGCGAGTATCGTTAAGGAGCGGCAAATTTCCATCGGGAGCGGAATTTGGCCGGTGCACGTGCGGGATACGTACGAACGCGGACTTCCGGAGGCGAACCGCAATGTTTTGGATCCGGGACATTGCGTTTAACGGACTACCGCCCACGGATATCGCCCTCTCATCACCCGACGCCGCTCCAGCATCCACTGGGGTCTGCTCTCCCTACTTTTAGGGCGAGACAAGTGATTTTTTCAATTGTCTTGCGCGACCACGCTACGCTCCGAGACGCTTGGCCGGCCAAGCGTCTCGCCCTGATACGCCCCTGGACAGCCCGCCTTTCGATGCCTCTCTTTCACCCATTCTCACCCTCGTCTCGCGCTCTAAACACATTCACGCTTCCATCCAGGACCTCGTTGTCCACGGTTCCTCCGACCAACCTACGGTTCGCTCCTGCTTTTCCTCCACGTCGATCGAGTATCTTCCAGGAGAGTTAATTTCCCGAAGTTACGCGAAAGGGATTCCATTAGCGAAAAATTTCGAAGGTTCGTCGACGTAAATTCTCCGCTGCAGAAGCGGAGAAGCTATTTCAACGTTCTCTTATCATAGGCATCTAAGAACGTTTCATTACAGCCCTCCGTCCGTTGGTCGGCTTTACCCTACCACCTGCCGGTAACGAGTACAACTAGGTGTGCCCATAAAAATCAATGAATCTCGCAGGTGGATAAGCGTCTACCTCGCAGGTAAGTAATCACGGTTACCGAGACTCTAGTGGCCGAGAGTTGTTTTCCACGGAGAAGATCTGTTCATCCGCATATCCCGGATAATCCCAGGCCTACAACCAACTTTGGAAACATCGGATGAGCCGACAGGAATCTATTCGCGCCCTTACGCCCCTCGACTAATTGATCGCGTTTCCTAACGTCGCCGATGTGTATAACATTTTTGGAAAAAATTATCTACGTCTCGAGACACCGTGGTATCGATATCGAGTGTTAAAGAATAGAGCAAGAAAACGAGATAATCGGGGAAAGGGCTTATCTCGGAAGTTTTCCTTTCTTCGAAGGGGTGCGTCAATTATTCCTGGAAACATTTCGATTTCGAAAGTTTCCGAGATGAAACGATAAATTTCGTGGTAAGCACTCGATTCCCGGGTTTCGGCGTGTTCGATGATTATTACCTAGGACGTGTCGGTCCCATCGGGTATCATTGATCGACGCACGGGCTCAGGTAGAAACGGCCGGCTAGTAATACCCTATAATGCCGGAATAAGAAGTGGGACAGTTTGGCGGCCGGGAAAACGCTTGCCGAAGAAAAGGAAAGCGAGATGGCACGATTCCTTGGCCGCTCATAATGGCCAGTTTAGCTACCGGGCCTGCTAAGGAGCGTTTCTGGAAGATGGGCACGAACGAGCCGCGACAATGGGCCCTCTGGCTGTGTAACGCGACAGATTAGGATCTCACGCGAGTGACACCTTTCACTGCGATGCGCCAACTTGCTACTTATTCGCGCAGCGGACTCCACTTTTGCCGGGGAAAATGGAAACTTGTTAAAATCCCGGCTTCGTTGACGGATTCTCAAAGGGCTTCCACGAAACGCAAAATCAAGGAATCCGCTCGAAAGCGGGTTCCTTTAAACGACGATGCAGTCTTTCGACGATAATTACAGCGTCGATACGAGAAATCGGTGAAATCGAGGGTCGTTTCTGACACGTAACGCGTAATGCGATTTGCGCGATAAAACGAAGGACCGGTTAGGGCAGTCTTTCACGAGCGAGTATCGAGAGAGGCGAATAATTGGATATCAAAGTAGCCCGAGTTTATTTTCCGAGAGGCCGGTACGAATCTTGGTCGGTTTTCGGCAAGTAGAGTGTCAGCTGATGGTAAACCTGCCAGCGGGAATTTCTATCCGCTTTGTCGGCGAGCACGGACATGTGCTAACAATTCGAAGGACAGATTTGTCTAGCCGTGGATCTCGCTGGTTCCTGTACTAATCGTGAGGCAGAAAGCGGCAGCGAGCGAGGGGTTACGGTTGCGAGAGTTCTCTGGCCGCAACCGGAACGCGCATTAACATCGGAACTCTTTGAAATCAAAAGCAGAAATAGCGGTTGCCGGGAAACCGGCCCACGGATACTCGAAATTTCGACGCTCTCTGCGCGAGCTCTGCCCGCGGACGTTGTTCCCTTTATCGAATCGGAAAGAATTAATTACGTGCAGCAGCGCATTATCTTCGCACAATAACGAGGAACGCCGGGCGAGGCCCGGGAAAACCGGGCTCAAAGGGGAAAGGAAAACGCGAGGTAAATGGAAAGCAGAAGAAGAGGAAAGGAGAGAGGGAGCGGACGGGCGACACGCGAATAAATTATAATTGCATGATTCCTTGAGCCTCTTTAGCGGCACGCCGCGCGTCGCCGCGAAATTGCTAAAATTGGCAGAAATGCGCGACCATTTTAATTACATCCCCGGTGTTCGCGTTGATTTTTCTCTATGAACCTTCATCCTCCAGAACACCGGGCGATATTCACAGTTCGGCGGCTAGAAGGCAACGATGATAATTGAACGTCGCGCCGTTGACTTTCGCGCGATAGGGAAAACGCGGGAAAATAGCGTAATAAAGGAAGGAAACGTCTATGAACGGTGGTGGTGCCGGTAAACGGGAATTTCTCTTTCGTTTGAATCCATCGTTGAAATGCACGAGCCGTGGCCGTTTCCTCGGAACTTGTTCGGGGCTCGAAGAGGCTAAGAGAGATCTTTCGGAGCCTAATTTGTCCGTCCGCGAGGAAGAGAGAAAAGGGGGAAAAATGGGAACAAGCGACAAGAGGTTCGGACAAGACGCATCCCAGGCGTTCGGTTGATCTGCAGGACACACGGTCAGAGGATTCCTCGCTCGCCCGGCATGGGGCCCGCAGGACACGGTCCTGTCGCACAAAACACGCGATCTCTCCTCTTTTTCCCTTTGTAACCTCACACCTTCGACAAAAACCAGCCGACGAAAGATCCTTCCACGTCGGCTGGGTTTTACCGAAAATACCCGACGAGAATGGAGACGGGGCCAGACAGCGCGGCAGATCCTCCTCGATCCTCCTCTCTCAATGGACCCTCATAATCGGCGAGGTTCCGCGTCGTTTTCCACCTTCCCGGGGATCAACCGCCGTCTACCGGGGGACGAGCGATCGTGATCTTTTCCCGTCCAACTCGACCTTTCGATCTGCCGGCTATTCCGTGGTCGGACGTCAGCCGTGGAACGTGTCCATTCACAAATTAAGACACCGCGCGTCCTGCTCAGGTTCCCCTTTTCCTCCTCTCCGCCCGAACGAAACGAGGAAATATTTTCCAACGCGCCCAATCCCGCGACGGCGCGGCGCGTGTTTAATTTTAATCGCGAAAGGTGGAATGAGCTCTCGGTTCGCCGCGAACGAGAATGTAAAAATAAACGAAAAGCGTTGTCCTCGCGTAATTTCAACGCGCAACTATGACCGCTCCGGAGAAGGGAAGAAAGAGAGAAACGAAGGGAGAGAGAGAGAGAGCTGTTCGACGCGGTAACGAGGGACGAAAGTTATGAATAAAGTGGATCGATAGCATATGATAGTACCGTGATGGCCGACGCAAAAATGCTTTTAGCCGACACAGCGTGTCCTCCCTCTCCTCCTGGAAAACCCACCAAGCGACTTTCCCGATTCGCCGACTTCGAGGCATCGCGAGTGATTTTCACGAAATTTCCTCTCCGGCTAGAACGGAAGGATCGGTGGCGTAATTTCTAGAAATAGCTAGTTTACCGTGGCGATAGGTAACGAGAGAGGTGGAATCCTTGGGAGCTCGGCCGAGTCACGAGCTGCGCGTAGATCACAGCGGCGACAGTGAACCGTCATTATCGTCGTGTGACGCAACAATGGCATATCGAATTCCATTTTCAACCCTCGGTCCGTCTACATCGGGGCGAAAGAGAGGCTCGTAAACATCGTGTGCCCCGGCGCAGCGGTGAATTTCCCAGAGTTTCGAGAAATTCGTTGGGCGTCGCGCGCCGGGGAGACTGAAACGGTCAATTATCATCCCCTAAATAACAGGACTGTTTACGATTCCAGGCGTCGTATAGCGCCAGCGCAATCCCCCGACCGAATGCGGCATTAGCCGTGGCGACATCTTTGCTTAATTCCCTCCCGGTTTAAACCTCGGGGCCCCCGGTCCCCCCGTTCTCGCCCGGCAGAGAGCAGATCGCAGACGATTCACGCCGGCTAGCGAAACCTTCAGCCACCCTTAATTGGCCCGTAATTAATTTCTCTCCCGATCGTTCGAGCGTGCGTCCGTTCGCCGCGCAAGTTTCCCCGAAACTTTCCTCGATGTTACCGAGATGTATCATTTTTCGGTCACTGTCAGGGAACGATTGTTTTATCGATCCTGTTATTGGAGGAGAACTCGCGTCGCGGTTAGACGAATTCCCAAACGGAATGAAATTCGAACGAGGCCGATATCGAACCGACGGACCAACTTTAATTACATTTTTGATAACCAACCGCACTAGCGATAAAGAGACGAAGCACACGAGCACGAGTCGTAAATCAAAGCGCGCATTACGCAAGCGCTGGGGCGCTTAATTGCACGCGTGTCGTGTCCGATCCGAGCGAAGACGATCGAGTTTCTCGCAGCCTCGGACCGAGAGACCAACGCGTCGAGCGATCCTCAGCCAAGGATTCGAGGAAATTACGTGATCCAAGGGACGTTTTCCACGACGGTTCTCTGATTCATACGCCGCTCGTCGGGCGAGCCGAGTTTTCTCCCCGATTAGATACATATTTCCCCGTACTTGACCCACTTGACTCGTGCCGGGAAAGTAATGCAAGTAATGACGAAGCAAACGGTGCCCTACGACCCGTGTCTAACGCGCAGCAGATGCCACCCCCGACGCGCGTTCACGGAGCCGACTCCGAACCTCTTTCTCTCTGTATTCCATCCTGCTTCTAAGGGAAGCTACCCTCCGCGTATCTAGCGGTATAAATTATATCCGAGTCGCGTCACTGCCAGCCCCTTATATGATCGATCATTAGAGAGGCTAGCCTGCCAGAAAATTTGCCAAAATCCCTCGATTAGTTTTCCGCCGCTCCTCCGACTCGCTCAAACCAGAATTCCTTCTTCCTCCTCGCGACTGTAATCGCGATTCCTCGAGATTTCGCTAAACACTCCCTTCGTCTCGTGTCTCCATTACAGTTCGCGAACTAACCACCGAAATTCTAACAGCCGTTGAAATTTTTCCATTTCCATCGGTGCAACCGAGAAGCTTCCCCCGAGGAACGTGGAACGTAACATCTCGTTTCGTCGGAGAGAGGCAGGCTGCCGTTCGTCGATATAAGTGCATCCCAATTAATGAATCCCCGGCGAAACGGGCGGGACAATTAAGTTGACGCCGGAACCCGTGTAGCTCAGGCCTGCCAACGGCGTCGTGATTAATGCAAGCCAATAGTGGAAGGCACACACGAAACGCCTCCAGGCAGCAGTGTATTCCTGTGTATATTGAACTTAGACTACCTTCCTGAACCGGACCAGATTAGTTCGGTCATTGTGGCGGGGCCTGCGCGCTCGTATGCACAATCTGTCAACCGTGCGCGTACCAAATTCTGCCAATCTCATACTAAGTAGACCTACGTGCGAAACCGTTCCGTGGATATTCCCGGATCCGTTTGAATTTTCCAGCGATTCCCAATAATCCAGTGAATTAATGCCTCGCCACCGAGTCCCCGGCGTTGCGCGGTCCAAGGAAATACCGGCCCGAGAGATCGTCCAAAGGATTTTCGACCACCGGCGACGATCGCGCTCGATCGGACGTCGCGGCTGGTGGTAATTCCATCGCGGAGACCGGAAATCATTCGGCTGATCAAACATTCGAGCCACGCGTATCAAAGCGTCGCCATGAAACACCGTTTCTTTCTTTTTTTCCCAGGCTGCCGGAAAACAATGATTGCCATTGATTGCTTGTCGATTCATGCTTGGGATATTGAGTTTACATTTTCAATGCGTCGGGTGGCGCGCGTCATCGGCCAATATCGCAAATAACCCCGGCCCGACCGTCGTATTTAAATGATAGATTCATTACAGGCCGGTTCATTTTTAATGGACAGCTGGAAACTTCGCCGCGTGGAATATTAAAGCCGCCGGCTTCCACGAATTTTCCACGCGAGGTAATTTCGCGTTGTCGTTTTTTTTCCCCTCCCTCGCCGGACCCAATTTCGAAAAAGCCGTGCGCGCGGCCATTTTGCGTCCTCCCGCGAGGTTAATCGAACTCCGGGAAAATCGGCGTTGACAGGATTTTCGTTTCGGAAAAGCTGCGCGGTAAAAAGATTGGGTAAACGTGCTGGTGGGGGTGAACGTAATCTCGGGAAGGTGCGCCGTCGCTCCTCCGGGTCACCCCTAAAGAGTAACAGTTCCGCAGATCCGAGACAATTGGCGGCACATCAAAGACGCCGATTGTTTCCCGTAAATTATAACCGGGGAGGGCACTTGCTCGACTTCTCGTTATGAGTTGGCGAACAAGTTCAATTAAGTTCACGCCGACGAAAACGAGGAACGGCTTCGTACACACGCGGAGGCCCTATCCGGCGTCTGTAGCGCCATCAACCCCATGAAACTACCCGGACGGTAGAAACGCTGCTCCGAGAAAGAGATCGGTTGCGAGAGAGCGGGGATAAGAGAGAGAGAGAGACAGAGAGAGAGACAGAGAGAGAGAGAGACAGAGAGAGAGAGAGAGAGAGAGAGAGAGAGAGAGGGGGAACGGCAGGGTGAAGGGAGAAGCGGAAANGAGAGAGAGAGAGAGAGAGAGAGAGAGGGGGAACGGCAGGGTGAAGGGAGAAGCGGAAACGCGGTGACAATGAGAAACCAGGAAGGCGACGTGTTAGTTATCAACTCGTAAACTTTTAACTGTCGTTTGTGCCCCGGAGTACATTTCCGATTCGCGGTATTCCATCGGCGCGAATCGTCGCGACGAATCGCGAAATCGATCCCGGAGCGGGTAACGAATTTCAACGGAAATTTAATAAACTGTCCGCGCGCGCGGTGAGCTCGAGGGATTTTTCCCGGAGGGCTGTTAACGTTTGGTCCAGCAGCGAGCGGTGGTAGTAAATTTGAGCGGGTCGAAGGGTGGCCGAGGCGAGTCGAGGGACGAGAAAACTAGCGCGTAAGAAGAGGTGGTCCTTTGAAGACGATGATTCCGACGACGACGCGTCTCCATTGTACGGGACAGCCGGGTCAGCCTGACGACCGGGCAACACGTGTCTGTTATGTCTATTATCGACAGATAGTGGGGTAACGAGCCAACGAGATTTATCACCCTCCGTTGCCACCCTAGAGAGAAACGAGAAGCGAAGGGCCGGGATGGGGTGGCAGAGCGAGAGAGCAGGCCGGTTTACAGCTGGTTTGACAGAAAGAAAGCCCGGTTAAAGCCTTACAGTCGAATCTCGCGCGACGCGTGCTCGCTCCGGCCAAAGTACACAGACGCGTACGCCGGGAGGAAATTTATTGGCCCGCCGAGACACGTGCGCGAATCTCATCCGGACGATCGAGACGAACAGCGTCGGCGTCGTGGTAAACGAGACGTCTCGTCGATCGCGACAGTTCAACGAGCGAATATTCTTTCCTCGTTTTCTCAACGCGGTAAAACTGTCGGTCGCAGCCGAGGGACCGAGTGGCCCTTGGGGGGAGAGCGTGAAACTCGTTGGTAGTAAATTTAAATGTCAAAATATACGCGTTAACGATTCAGGAGGCGCGAAGCTGTATCATAGGTTTATTAGCATAATAGGAGAAGGTGCAGCCGCAAAGAAGCCCGGGCAAACCCGTCAATCAAAAACCCGATCCTCGAGAAAAGGGCTAGTTAGCCGCCGATGGCCCTTGCATTCCCGAGCTCACGGAGGATAACGAATGCACGTGCCTCGGTGCATGCGGCCTTACGTTTTTCCGTGTCGCTCCTAGACTCATTCGTCCCTGTGCTAGTTCCCGTTGCATTCCGGGTCATTCGCGTCGCCGGTAGAAGAATCAAAGTGTCCCCGAGTGCCACCGAGGGTGCCGTCCGTTCCATATTCGTGCGAGCACCTCGAGAAAAAGCTCGCAACCCCACGGAAGGGGTGCGAGCTTCGGCGGTACACGAGTCACCCCGTTGACCGGTAGATTCGCATAGACGACCGACCGTCCGACCGTCCGACCTGGCCTGACAATGCCGGACATTCCCCGCGTCCGCTGATTGTCACTTGTTTCCTGCCGATTCTATCCGCTGCGAAACTTTTCCCTCGCGCCGTTTCTTTCTCCGATTTCAAATTCAAACGGCGAAAATCACCGGCCGCGTAACCCTACGCCTTGAGAAAGCGAAGGTCACCGCGTCGCCTTGAAGCACCTTTCCCTCCGTGGATTCGGGCCGTGACGTCGAATATGCGCGGCGTGCAGCGCAGAGAGCCGTGGCGAGGGGCGAAGAGGAGAGGAGGAGAAGGCGCGCTGCGAGTCGCGCGCGCTGGCCGAGTTAATAAGAAGCGGGCTGAATCGGGAGGAAGAGAAGGTGGAGAGAAGGAAGGGGAAGGAGGGTGAGCATAATGTGGCTCATTGTCGAATCACTTCCGGGGCTTGACCTCCAGCAACGCCCTAAAGACCAGTTCACCTGGACAATGTCCACGAATAATGGGCACCGGTGTTGTCCATTGTGCCGTAGCAACGACGGACACGTCGATTGTCTACGCGCTTGCAGATCGAGCGAGAATTTAATAATATCCAGAGAATAAGATCGGTCGGTACCACCTACATAGGGTCCCTCTCTCTTTCTCCGTTATTCTTTCCCGTGAGCCGTTTTCGCCAAGTGGTAAGTGGTAGGCGTGCAAGGAAGGGCACTCCATTGTGACGACATTGTTATTTCAATGAAGATCGTCTCGAGCGAATTCGAGAAGGGTGGTGGGTTGCACGCTCGTTCACGACGATTAAGCGCAACGCTTTGGAAAATTCTCGATGGGTGAACGGTACGGGATCGCGCAGCGTGGATCCTCGTGGTCTCGCCATTTACAGCGCGTCACGATTTCTCTCATTACGGACATCGGGGTGGTTGGTGCGGTTCGCGCGAGGACACGGCTCGCCGACAGTCGCCATTTATATGATTTGTCAGCGACATACGTCGCTAATGGCGCAGCTTTCCAGCCGATTTGTCGAAAAAGTGGCCCGCACGATCAACCAGGCGCGTGTGCCTGCTCCGATATGAAAAACAACCGATCTTTCGCTCTTCCTGCCCCCTCTCGGCCCCGTGGCCGCTCGAAAAAGCAGCCGGCGGCACGCACTCGCTCGCACTCGAGAGACGGCCAGAGGGGTTGTCAGCGATCACGTGGAAAAATTGACGATGCTCCCAATATGTCGATGAGCGAACGGAAAGAAGGGCAGACGCGCCGACGGGGGTGGTTCCCGTGCACCGCGCGACCCTCCTGTTCCGTATGGAAATGGACGCGTCGCGAACGGAAATCTCGCCGACCTCGATCGATTCCAAACACCGGTTCGACGTCTAGATTACGAAGAAAGGAAATTAAAAAAAAAAATGGCAGACGCGTGTTTCAAGAGTAATTAACGACATCGCGCCTTGCGAAGGTTATATTCGAAACACGAAGGACGACTAATGCAATAAACGCGACAGGATTGATCATTTAAGGCGGGTTCTCGAGATCATTCGGTAAATTGGACCCGTACCCTCGACACGAGGGTCTCACGACCGAGTGAGCTAAGCCTAAGATTGGTTTAGTCGCCACTAAGGCACGCCGCGAGCCGGCAGTTCTGCGGATCACGCGTCACCGAGCAAAACGCAACCGGAAAAGAAGATCCCCCTCTAGTTTCCCTCTAGTTTCCCTCGATTCTCCGTCGATTCTCCGCTTCCCATCCCTCCGCGAGGATTCCAGAAACGAGACCCGGCCAGCGTGGCAGGTGGGGTACCAGCGATACCTCCAACAACACCCCTCGATACCGCGACCTTCCCTTCGTTCTGCTTCAGGTGTGTACGCGGCGAATAAATGTTACCGAAATTTGGGGAAAAATTTCGGTTTCAGGGTCCTGTTTTTTTCCCTCCCTTTTTTCTTTCCGCTTCATGCTCCGCGTCGAAAGATAGTCCCGTCCTTTGACGTTCCCTTTGTTCCTTGTTTATCTTCTCTTCCAGTTCCAGTTGATCGATCACGCGCCGTCGAATCGATACGCGATTGATATTCGCGATGAAACACTGACTCACTGATAACGGTTTATCGTTAATCCAGTTTCCATCTTGCCTGTCGCGCCCCCTTTCGCACGGGAAACGCCTTTCCCCGGGAATGTGAGAAAAGGATTAGGATTAGGGGATAGCGTGCGAATCGATCGAAAGGGATCCCTCCTAGATTTCTCCAATTTCAGAAAAGGATCGCGCGGTCTGCTAACCGTTCTCGTCAGGTTCGTTACCGGCCTCGTACATAAATCGCGTTTTCGGTTATTTTTACAAGCTTCTCCGCGCGTCTGGCGGTTTTTTTCTTTCTCTCGATACCGAGCGAAAACGCGGGATATTCTTCCCGATCGATCTTCCGTTGGCTCTCGGGCCTGGTTTAAAGGGACATTGGAAATGGTGCGAGAACTCGAGGCCAGATCTCTCTGTCGCGATGTTTTCTCCGTTCGTGCGCTCGCACGTTTACGCGCGTGGGGTTGATAGATCGGCCCGACGAAACGAAGGGGTAGTTTGGCTTTAATCGATCCTGTAATCGCCGGTCCGACAGTTGGCCCCGGCTGCCTTTTTGTCGGCAGTTAGATGGATGGCGCCATTTACATTTTGTCAGTGCGACATGCGCTAACGTAACATAACGTTGCCGCTATCATATCTATCACACCCTCTGGACCGGTACACGACCAGTTTCCCGGCTCTCTCCGTCCCGTAATCTCGTTTCGCAACGGACAACCTTTTTCCGCGAGGGTTCGCAGACTCTAAATTCTCCGATTTAAATCATCGCGAGCACCGTTCCGAGGAAATAACACAATGGAGAGGCGCGTTGGCGAAACGGTCAAATTCTCGAATAAGACGAATGGGGATAATCTCGGACTTTTACGGCCGATTTCACGGACTACTTCTTCGATTTTGACTCGCAGCGTCGATTTTACGGTCGAGTTAGGAACGAACAGAGACGCTCCTCGGGACGAGTCTGGAGAGAATTCTAGAGCAGGACGGAAGAGAAAGGAATCGAAAGAGAACTGTCCGAGGCGAGCCAATTGACAGATCTGTCAACATGGATGACACCTTCGACGAACGAGTCGGCCAGGTGTCTACCTTCCGAGCCCAAGAGACGATTCCGTCTGTCCTCTCTCTTTTCTCCCCTATCTTTCTCTCTTCCGCGTTTTCCTGTCTTCGGCATCTGCCGGATAATACCAGGGATTATATCCAGGAGGATAGCGAGCCCACTGACACTGCTTTCGGGCAAAGTATTTCTCTACCGGATCCCGAAGCATAAACAGATCGATCATCTTTCAAACGGTTGCACGAGAACCCCCCAGCGAGATGATATCGCGTGCGATTTCCAGCATTCGCGGAAAATTCACGTCGTTCGGAAACATCGAATCCCGGGAAGAGACCGTACACGAACGAATGGTTCCGCGAACGACGAGACGAGGAGGTTATACAGCTTGGACGCGTTAGGTTCGTTTACCTGGTCTCTCCGGATGGAGGTGCCGGGAACGAAAGCGACAAGGCGGTGCAGAGGAGATGGTAGAGAGAAATAGAACTCACCTCCCACGCGTAACGGGGGTTGAAAGGCTCGCTGGCCCATTTGCCGAGGTAAGGACCGAATCTCGCGCCCCGTGGAATGTCCTTCCTTGCCCGGACCTGAGGGCCGGCCGGTGCCGAGCCTCCCACCTCCACTTCCGGCACCGGTGATACCCACTCGCGGTTAGATTGCTCCTTCTGTTCCTGCTTCGTCGCGTCCTCTGCAAAAGCCGAACCGCAAGTTATCGCCACATCTCGCCGGTCGAATTGAAATTTTAATGCGGTAAATGAAGCTAATTACAGCGGGGACTGCCGAAGGAAGAGTAAACGCCGCGGTCCGCGGCGATTATATTCCAATTTGCCGCAGATTAGAATCCTCCCGATAACCCGCTCATGCTAGGGTAGATCGTCGCTGTGTAACCCACTATTCTAATCCGGACAATTAACCACCACGTCTCCCGATAATTTACACCGTAATTCGTAACATTAAGCGGCCCACACGGTTGACCCAGTATTCTAATTTACGCAATTAGCTTCCGCGACTCGCGACGGTTTAAGAGGCAGTTAAAAAAAGAAGAGGAAAAAAAAAGAAAAAGAGAAAAGAAGAGAAGAGAAGAAGGGGGAAAGAAAAATCGAATTCCTCGACTCACGGTACGCTTCGCTCCCGTAGACGGCGTCCCGCGACCTCGAGTACTCCTTTCTGTCAGCCTTCTCGCCGTAGTCCCACGAAGATTTCTCCTCGTCCCTGGTCGAAGGTGGTCTGTGCTGTTCCTTCTCGTAATTCTGCTGCTGCTTGTCCATACCGGGCGAGTAACTGCGCTGATAAGCCGGCCTCGACTGCGAGTTGTAGTCCTGGGACACGTCGTGCACGTTGGTCACGTGAAGAGCCTTCAGGTCCCTGTACACGAGATTGTAGGCGGAGTTGTTGCTACCGCCGCGGATCGAGCCGTTTTCTTCCATATCCTGGTTTTCGCCGGTGCCCCCCGTGCCTCCGCCGGCCGGCGTCCCCGACGTCGACTCGCCTTCGTCGCTGCTTCCTGAAACAGACCCGACGCCGCTTTAGGAACACGCGCATCGATGTCCAACGGCACGCGGAGTGCTCGTCCGAGGCCAAAGCACCTCTCGATGATGTCGAGGAAGGTTAAAGGTGCTCGTCGATCATCGGCCGATCGAAAGGTCAGAGAACAACGCCCACATTCGCGAAACGGGATACATTCGCGCTCGCGGAAATATGGATCGGAGCACGTGACGCCGCTGAAAATTCAATTTCTCGCTGCGAGAAACTCTCGACTGAGTGACGAGTAGCAGAGGAGAAGACTTTTCGAACGCGAGCCTGTCGACGGTGACCATTTTCCCCGAAATTGCCGTCCCCGCCGGCTGCAGAGAGCTCTCGGCTCCGCGTGGGAGTTTATTCGCGACGAAGGTTAGACGAGGGGGAATTTTGGAAATTATCGAGGAAAGGGCGAGAAGAAAAACACGGGGCGGGGGAACAGGAAATTTGTCGAATCCCTTTTGCGACTAGGCGAGATCCTAGGCACACAAGGACAAGTGGCGATCGAAGAACGGTCCGGTCCGTCGGTGGTTTTCTCAGTCGCAGTGCCGCGAGTATACGATGCGACACCCGAGCCAAGGATGTTTGACGCGATAAGCCGAGAATTTTATTGCTCCCCCTACCAGCCACCTTTGATGCATCGCGAGCCAGCCTCGGGACGATGCGAACTGTTACGCAAAAACCACCGTGCAAAATCGCGACGCTGGCTTTCGGGCCGCGTAACTCGCCGCGATTCGCTGCAATCTTGGCCTTATCTCGTTCGCGTTGCCTTTTCACAGCGCCGAGATCGATTCCTCTGCGACTAGCAAGCTGCGGCTACGCTACCACGAACGACCATCCTTAGAATCTGGATTTATTTGTATAACTCCGGACCGGATACGCCGGGCCTTTCTAATACCAAACTTATCTTCGAATCGAAAGATATCCCCGGTGTTGTATCGGCTATCTAGAAACAAACCGTGGGCTCGGTCACGAATGACACGGTGGGACCTGCGACGATCGAGAGTCCTCTGTAAACACCGTAAGCACCGTGAATCCACGGCTAAGCAAATTGCCGACAAGCTCGCAGGTGTATCCGAGAGGAGCTCGTAAAACGGTCCTCGGGCCAACGGTGTCGATCCTTTACGATCCAACCGTGTGGCGAAAATTTGTCTTCCGCTTAAATTCGCGATAACGGAGGCTCGAGGATCGAAACGGAACGCGTTCGCGCGGCGAAACGTTAAGAGTATTCGTTTTACGAGGGCGGCTTCGATTCCGTTCTAATCGACAGGGTCAACACGTCGGATTAAGGATCCCGTGAGTTGCTTCGGCGCGAGGCAGCCGTAAAGAAAACGGTGATCCTGCGTGCCGGGTCGATCGACACGGAATTTGCTGGCGGACGTTAATGCGGAGATATCGAGACGTGCACGCGTTCTTCGTAACGGAATCGCGCGTCCCGACGTTCACGGTTATCGAACAGCCCCGTACCATCTTTCTCCGCGAGCTTGCTCTCCGGGATCGAGGTGAAATAATCGTAAAGATGCGATTGCGAAGATGAAAAAGGGAGGATCGCGCGGTGACTCCTCGGTGTGGATAAACGGAAATCCGGTCTGATCGATAAAGCAAACACGATTCTAACCTAGCTTTGGCAGTGGATCGTAAAGAAGAGATCGGTGGACGGCTTAGAGGGGTTGCCACGGCACGGAAACCTCTTGCGCGAGCAGTCGATACGATGCAACAACAATATTTGGAAAACTCTCGACATCACAGGGGTCTTTGACTCCTGTGGGACACGAGTGCTCCAGCACTTTCTCCCTTGACAGAACTACGAGTACTTGTTCAACCATACGCGATATTATCCTCTATGATAGCGGCTCGAGAGGCTTCCAGCCCGATTAGAGTAAAGTGCCGCTTTGCCGCGGCTCGGAGAATCGAAAATTCTTCGTGGGAAGACGTGGCTCCAGTTTTTTCTTCCTCCTCCTCCTTGATCCCCTATTTCCCTTTCTTTTCTAACAGCTAAACACGTTCCTCCGATTAGAGGGTATCAACGCACTCCTGCTTGAGAAAGTTCCGTGTCTTTCGTCCCTGCGCGATTATACTCGCGAAGGATCGATTATTTCGAGTTCCTCCCGTACGATAGATACGTACGATAGATTCGAACACGGTTTGCGTAGAGAAATAAACGAGTTCGTCTGTTTGTTATCGCAGAACGATGAGAACGTTTCTGAAACCTTATACTCGATGAACGATCCACTAGACAGGTTCGAACTCGCATCCGAACGCGTGATCCGCGCAAATGTAAGAAACTAACGAACGGTCGGAAACATTCTCCGGCAAATCCCGGAAAAGATAATTAAGCAAATTGGCAGGCAAGCAACGGGGTGTCGGAAGAGCGATTGCATCGTGAAATGTATTCACACGCGCGTAAACCGCATTGCTGTGACCGCACAGGACATCCTGGCGATACGGGGATCCTGATGGACAAGGAAAGCGCACCCATTAACGCGTACCGCGGATGAAAACGATTCCCCTTTGCGATCGAAGAGTTTACATCGGTTACTACCGTTCGCTCGCTTCGTTCCTTCCATCGGGGAACGAAGGTTTAAATCGATGGAAAGGCGAGAGAAGCGAATCACGAGGATGGACGATACACGAGCGGTCCTACGGCAAGGATCTTTAGGTCGGTGATAAGGTAATCAACTCGTCCCGGAATTACGAGTAGATGGCAAACCGAATTAGATACAAGAACGAATCTCTGGAGACCAGCATCCGGACAGGCTGTGGTCGAGTTTCCTCCTGTCGATACCCACAGATATAACGTCTTTTCTCGAGCCAAGCCAACGTCGGCGCGTTGCCGATGGAAAAACGAAGAATCGAGAAGAACTACTAAAGCGATATTTCGCATCGTACGATGATAACGCAAGGAACAATCGGAAGAGGCGAATCGATGATCGCCCGATTAGGCGATTCTATCTAATCGTGCGCGAACGCGATAAAAATAGCACGAATATAGATCTAGCGGTATCGTGGTTATTTTCTCAAGTGCGTCCGCGTAGCATAAATAGCCCGATTTTATCGACACGCTTCGCTATTGTTTGTCTAACGAAAGAATTTCGTTTGTCCTCGCGATCGGAGCGAATTGATCGGTCCGCGGGTAGATTTCGCGAACAGATTGGATCCCCAGCGGCTGGCTAAGCGGAACGGAAGGTGCGCGTAAACTATCGGAACTTACCGTTCATCTTGTCGTAGTCGACCATGGGTCGAGAGAGATCGAGACCGTTCATTAGCGCGGATCGAACGGTCCGATTGGCCGGTTAGCGGGAAATTCACTGTCTGTCACACATACTATCACCAAGGAGTCTCTCACGATGACACGTCATTAACACAATCCAACGGATGAAAGAGTCGCGCGAGTCGGCTGGCCAGTAGCGGCGTTGGCGATCGAGCGATCGATACGCATGATCGTTGGCAGCGGCGATAACGGCGGAGTGAGCGGAGGCAGAGGTTGGTCGGCGGGGGGCTGAGATGCTCGCAGGGGGCAGCCCGAGGTG
>NIJG01000161.1:2048410-2081342 GCA_002201625.1 Euglossa dilemma
AGAGAGAGAGAGAGAGAGAGAGAGAGAGAGAGAGAGAGTGTGAGAAGAGGGTGATCGATTCGAGGACGTTGGACGTGGGAAGTCTTCTTTGTCGATGATGGCGTCGACGGAGGGGTAATAAATAACGGGAGTATCAAAGGGTTATCAGATCTAAGCAGAGGTTCTAGGTCTAGCGCAACTTCTGACACGTAGAGTGACGATGCCGTAATGTCGGTGGCAAAGTGTGCGCATGTGGGGTGAGTCTGTAGGGCAAAAGGAGGGGGGGAGGCGCGCGAAGCTATTAAACTGACAGAAACACTTGCCACCCCCTCCTCTGACCCAGCCACCCCCTCAACCTCCGACTCTATGCCATCCCTTACTCGGAAGCCCTTCGTCCCTTACTGCAACACCGGAGTTATTAATATTTTTCACACCCCCGAAAATTGTCTCCTCTGTGCCCGGCGAACCGACAACTTTCGCTGTATCGGAGAAGCAATTTTACAGGCGTGTCACCGCCTGTCGCTGTCAAAACGGCTACGACAAGATACACGGGAAGTCTCCGCTCGGCCATTGTCCCCCGCGATCGCTCGTGATTATCGATAAACCGCGAGAATAATCGTATCCTCGTTGGAGGAAAAACGAATAACGGATTTGTCGAGGGAAAACGAAAAGGGAAGAAAGTGTAGATATTTGCCGGCGTAGAAAGCGAGTGACTCGTTAGGCTCGGCGGCGGCGATACGGTTGAAAGACTCATTATGCGGATGTAAATCGGATCGGGCCAAGTTTGGAGTGGGACGGCGAAGAGACTCTCGAGATGGGATGGCGGTGGGTCGCGTTCGAGACGAGAAAGGACGACGACTCGTTGTCAGCCGAATTGGTCGACCGTTAACGGTCGGCGGAGAGAAAGAAGTAGCTAACGCGGAGAATGAAATAAGAAAGAAGCGAGCGGTCGATGCGATCAAACAATCGGCTGCTGCTCGAGTGGTCTTCCAAGAGTCCGCGCAGTCGACTTCTTGATCTACCCCAAAGCGATTTGCGCGTCTCTCGACAAAGACGCGAAAGGGCGGCGAAAGAAGGGGCGAAAGAAAGCGCGAAGGAAGGAAGGAAGGAGGGAGGGGCGGAGGGTGCGAGGGAGACGGAGAGGAATAATTCGAGCGCGATACGCGAGCGCTAAGGTGAAAAGGATCGAGAGACGTGCGTGTCCGTGAATGGCGCGTTGCGTACCCTTAGCAACCGGGCACGTATGTCCGTGAGTACCCGAAATAGCGATTGGTGAATCTACGTCGGCTGGAGTCGCTTCAACGGTCGTGCCGGGAGTCTATAATTTGTGTTCGAGTCGAGAGTTGGTTCTCCGCGTTGTGTACGCACACGCCTTGACTGCCTTTCGAACGCGCTGCCCTCTAATGTGCCATTGAGAGCCACGTTATGTGGCATAAGTAGTCGAGCAGAAGAAAGAAACGCGAGAGGAGAGGAAAGGAGAGAGCGAACTCTCTATGAAGCTCAGGAGCACCGCCCTCCTGCCTCGAGGAACTTGAGACGCGATTGTTGTGCGCCGCGTGCACACCGTGTACCAGAAGCATTGTCCCTCGTTAGAGGCCACCGGAAGTCACCGGAAGACGATCAACTAACGGAAGACCCTCTACCTTCCAGCTCCTCCTCCCGACGCCCCCCTTTCCGACAGACTTTGCAGCTTGTCTCTCGCCTCTCCCCCCAACCAGGCCTTCTCTCTTTATTCCGACTTAACGATTTTTCCTCATCCTCCTCTTCGTCGTTCGCGTTCTCGCCTCGAGAATCACCACCCTGTCCACTCGTATCGCCAGAGCTTCCACGTTAGACGTTAAAAACGGCCAGGTTGTCGCTCGGGCAGAGAGAGAGATCCGGGTTACGAGGTCAAGATCGACGAAACGTAGGAGAAGATCCAGAAGCGGACGATAGAATCGCGGCACGCGAGCCACCGGAACAGGCCTTCTCGTTCCTCCGCGTCCGTGCGTCCTTTTTACCCGCGTGCAACCGCCTCGATAACGTTTTCAACCGCGACATACGTGGAAAATAACAACGATACGCGAGAGGGATCGCTCGTAAAACGCCGGTTGCCACGATAATTGTTCGGGATTTTGTAAAAGCCGCGATCCCTTGCCGAGGCGGGAGCATTGTGCCGGCATAATTTCGCGGAAAAGTAACAAAATTATCGCTACGGGCGCGCGATTGTTATCGACAAATAGCGTTCTGGCCTGGTCAAAATTCAGTGGCGAATTAAACGTTCGGGCGTGCACCATTCGTCGGGGAGTTGCGATTAATTTAGGAAGGTTTGTGCATCAAGTTTACATCATGAGGCGGAACAACGAGCCGAGTCGAGCGGGCACACGTCGTAAAGCGCGAACCGCGCAACGCGCACGGGGGACATAGTATATTCGGTACAATCGACCGGGGGGGAGGGAAGAGGGAGAAAGAGACAGGAGAGAAAGCAATAGCGGGAATCAACAGCGATATTCGCGTAATATCGACGCAACAAAGTGCGAGCTTATTGGAAAACGCGTAGCGCGCGCAGGGACGGGAAGGCAGGACAGCGTGCAAATATTGATGCATTAACAATGCAGGCTAATTATGTTTTGGTTCGGGCACGGGTTTCCCGTCGACGATGGTGTGGCGACGACGATAGTGGAGGACGGTGGTGGTAGCTGAAGTTTGCAGTGCCCACCAGCCCGGCCATTTCGCCATTGTGATCCGGGCTTCGGCACACAGCCTCCGGGTGGCTCACAGGCGTAACCCACCGTTAAATTAATTTTATCTCATGTCCGACATTAATTTTCCATACACCGTTACCGCGTTCGGTCTACCTCTTGACTCTACCCTTACCCTTTCGTTCCTCTCCACCCCCGTTTTCCCGATCGTGCATCCACTCTCCTCCCTCTATCGTTTCCGCGCAGAAACGCCAGCGAAGAAATCCCTCGACGCCCGGATCTTTTCTCCATTCGGACGCGACGTTGCGACGACGATCGTTTCGTCGAATACCAAAGCACATCCGAACGCGTTAGGGGCGATTAGAGTCTAATTAGATTCGCATCGCTCGAGCCCCGGGCTGTTTAAACGAGGCACACGTCCTCGACGAATTCTCCGCTGGCGGAGCTCTTCCCGCCCGGAGAGGAGAAGATCGAAGGGCAAAACCCCTGCGGATATCAGCCCTTAGCGGGAGCAAGCTGCGCAAGGGTAAAACTCGTCCGAAGGAAGGGGAACAGATGTTTTTGAGCGCGAGCCAACATCGTAATCTATGTTCCGCAACATCGTAATTAAGGAAAAATGGAACCTCCTCGTCTCCTCTCTCCTTCCTATCACGACCTTTCTCGAGACAGGCCCGATTCCGCGTCTTCGACAGGATTATATTAGATTCCGATTATTTCGCAGCTGAACAGCCGTGGCGTGTTTCGAGGAAAGACAATCGCGAACCGATTAAACGTCGGACAACGCGCTTCAATAGGAATCATCGGGGATCGGGGATCGCGATCGCCGCGATGGCGACGCGATAAACCGTAGAAGGTAACGAAGCTTTAAACTTATCACGGCTCGGCCATTCCCTCCCGATCGGGCACGATTCAATTTTCGCGCGCCTATCCGCGAGAGCTCTTCGATGCCGATAAATCGCCGGAGAGAGAATCGAATCTGCGTTCCCGAATCTCACGGCTGGCTCGTAAACAAGGGTAACAATGCCAGCTGACCGTCCCTACGTGCTCGTTCCTGCATTCACGCATCTCTCACGGTTTCGACCGTTTCCAGCCGTGGAATCGTGCCGCACGAGATAAAGTGGATTTAAAAGTTTCGATCCTCGGTCACCGGCGGCCCGGTTCCACGGCTTTTCCTCCGGGACGAAGGAGAAGGTGGAGGAACCGAGCGATTTACAGTGGGGTGGCCACTCTCTTCCAGATTGATACGATCTGACCGTTTACACCCCCGTTCACGGAGACCGTGCCGGCGAATGGAAATAGGAGAGGAGGAAAGCTTGCCTCTACTCTTTCTCTCTGCTCTCATTTTAGCGGATCGTCCAGTCGTCATCACCCCCTCTCTGTTCTTTCTCTCTCGAGAGAGAGCGGACGATCCGTACGTGCGCCTCGCAATCACGACTATCGACCGATGCTTATCGATGTTTACCATGACTACCATTATTTATCGGACAACGTTGTCATTGAAGCGTTGCGCAAAAACAATGGTATCTGAGATCTGCCATAATTTACGAAGAATTTGATTCACGTCGCATTCGGCGATAACGAACGAATCGGTAATCCGTGGAAGCGTTAACGTGATCACCTTCTTCCGCGCTCTCGGCGATAACGCGGCGAAAAACAAGGCGAGTGCGACGTGTCGCCGATGATTTTCGGCTGGCTACTATTCACGAAAATATGAAAAAGCATCGGGGCCGTTTCGTTATCCGGAACGATCGGCAATATCCGACAGTGGCATTCGCAATCCGGCAGATAAGAGGCCAGATATCTCCTGGCAGTCGTCGTTCCATCACGTGCGAATAGACTGCCTCTGGCTCCATTCACGCTGCCTGGAAGAATAGCCCCGTGATTCTATTCAGAGAAAAGAGAAAAAGGCGCGAGAGAGAGAGAGAGAGAGAGAGGCGCGCGGAGAGCTGCACGGTATCGGGACAAGAGAAATAAAAGGGGGGCAAGGGAATCGAAGGAGGGGGTATACAGCCATCTGGGAATCGAATATCTTCGATCTAACGGTGCCTTTCCGTCGAAATATCCGCAATTGTGGAAGTGTAATCGATGGACAGTCGGCAGCCGGGTTCCTCGGGGAAACTCGTCACGATCCACCCTTTGGCACCTTCCGGGGGACGCCGATGAAAGGGCGCGAAACGAGTAAGACGTTTTCCAGCCTGCCGGCGAGGTCGCGCCTCCGGTTAACCTGCGCTCGTTTTGTCCTATGAAAATTTTTTTCCTACGGGGTAGCAGAACCACGCGAGGGGACCGTGAAAGCCGTGAAGTTTGACAACCGGGGGTGAGGCGAGCCCTGCGGTGACACGGATCGAGACGTAATCGAAGCTTCATCGAGATGCGTCCGCGTACGGGGATTCCTCGGTGTCGCAGCCAACGGATCGCGGATAATAGGGGAATTCTCTTATCGAAAACACGGCCACTTTGGCAGAGATTCACGAAGCAGCGGGACGATCGTTTCGAAAGCTACCTGCGAACGGGGTGTCGTGTAACTCTAGCGAAAACAGTATAGGATACTCGACGCGGGGTCGAAACGTCGAGTCACCCTTTTCAAAGTTTTCTCGAGAATAAAGAGGGAAAAAGGGAAAAAATGGAGGAGAGGGTCGGCTGTTTTTTTCCTTCGCGAAGATTCGTTCCTCTGGCAAACAGCCACTCGCCGAGGCATTGTCTGCGGTTAACCCGTCGTCGACCTATCCGAAAAATTTCGATGAAAAAAGTTGCCGCACAATCGCGAGCAATTCGAGGCTCGAGGCGTGAGAAATCGTTCCGTCTTCCGACGATTCGCAGCCAATAACAGGGGATCTATAACTCATCCGTAATTGTTGGCCGGGGAAGAAACCCGCTCTTCCCGGCGTCCTTCTAATTCGATTTTCATCGCGCCGAACGGCCGACGCTCGCGCGGAGGACGAACAACCCAGTCGATAAATAACTGATGCGAATCGAACTGCTGCGAATAAAAAATTCGCCAGCCAGGCCGGAAGCGCGAGAAGATTCAATTTCGTCGCCGATTCCGAGCGGAGGCTCATCAAATACGAATTCGAAGCCGGCGCCGAGCCTAGGGGTTGCGACCCCCGCCGGATACCGAGGACGTCTCCCGGCCGCGGTAACTTTTATTAAAAATATTTCTCATGTGCCCCGCCGTGGGTGCCTCCTCGTAATCGCAAACGCCCGTCGAAATATCGAAATTTCCCATTTTCGCCTGGTGCGTCGAAAAACAGCGTATCCGTAACAGGCTTGTGGAAAATATCTGTTAAAGCTTATCCGCCAGCCAGACGCTGTCCTATGGAAATTCAACTTCGATCGTGAATTTGAATTCAGTCAGTGGTGGACGGTTTGAAATGGTACTGCGTGCGTCAGACATCAAACGCCTGGCTTGGTCCTTTGATCAAGCTCTGTCATTCAGATGACTCTTGTCGACCATGGCCGATCAGCGTAGTAGTACGGGCGTTAAAAAATTGATTATTGTGTCATGGGCACCTATGTGAATACCTATTGACGCTTTTCGCGCGAGCTCGATACCCTCGATCGACGGGGATAATTTTTTCCTCGGACTCCCGACGGATCATCGACGGACCCTTTTCGGGTTCCTCGCGATGTTCCCGACATCCGGGAAACCGGCCACTCTCGAGCATTTCTCTCCTCCCTCGAGTGTCTCGAGATCGTTAACATTCATCGTGGAGGAGGAGGCGAGGAGGAGGCGAGGAGGAGGCAACGGAGGAGGCAACGGTGCGCTCTTTGAGAAATTCAAGCGGCGATGAACGAAGTCGACGGTGGTCTGGGAGTTTCGTCGGGTCCCCCGGCTCCCTCCGAACTTTCTTTTCAGCGGGCAAAGTTTTGACTGTTGGTCAGAGAGCGGCGATACCGAAGTTCGATTACGTCGACGCCACGTACTCCCCCGGGACTCAAGGAGACTTCCGATTAAGCGACCAAAGATGGCAATGACGTCTCGACGTGGACGATTAATCGTTTCCAACCATGCCTGTGCCCGTGTAATCTCTATATATATTATATATATCCTTATATAGATATATAAGGAATATTGTGAACGTGTACCTGGAAATAACGATGCCAATGCCCGATACCCACTGCTCGCCGGAATGGCTTACATAGCCAAGCACTCAGAGAGGGTTCGCCGTTTTTGCTCGATACCGGACCAAGACAACGCGATATAAAGAGATGGCTGGTTCTTGCCGTGTCTCCGCGTCGCCTATCGCTTCGAACCGCTTCGTATCGCTTCGCATCGCTTCGTATCGCGGCGATTTAACCGAGTTCCCGGTGGATCCGAAGAGAGAACCGGCGCAGTGGTTGTTCGCGCGGCACCCTATCGCGGGGATTAATTAGTTTGCTCTACTAAATGTTAATTGCGAGCCGGAGCGGGATTAGATGAGAACCGTGGAAAAGCGAGGAAACATTGCGAGTAATGGCGCAACCGCGACGATCGGTATTACTCGAGATTTCGAAAATCGAGCCACGCCGCGTTAAAACATCCCTCGGCTCTCATCCTAATGGGAACCCGTCTCTAAGGGCACTTGAGGGTGTGTAATTGCTAGAATCCACGGCCCTGCTACCACACCGCATTTACGCGTTATGCGGGGTGCGTGTTAGCTACGGATCGACCACCTACCGGGTGTCTCGTAAATTTCCATCCGCGCCGACTTCTATCGCTCGGATCGCGCAGCGGACTGCGCCCTGTCCTGCGATCTCCGCCGCGTTTTCCGACCAAGCGTCGCGGTGGAAATCGGAGCAGCCAAAAGCCGAAACGTCCGAGGGAAAAGGAGGAAAGCGTTGTCTGTTCGGAGTCGGAAAGGACACGGGATAAAGACCGAGAGAGAGTGGAAGAATATTATCGACGACCCGGTCGAGACGCGGGCAACTCTCATCGCGAGTAGGAGGAGGAGGAGGAGGAGGAGGAGATTGGAGGGGTTAAACGACGAGCCACTAGAAAACAATCCCTCGGCCGCATTTGCGGATGCTCTTTTCTTCCATTCTCTTTCCTCCCGCCGGTGTTTTTCGCTCATTTCGTCTCAGTCCCTCTGTGACGGTGGCCGACCGGCTCGCAACCGCCTTCTCTCTCGCGCGCACGCTCATTCAGCTCGACAGATGGCTCGGCCGCGTTTTTGTTTCAAGGCTCGCGCCAACAATCGTCGCATTACCGGAACAAAACGACTCGACGATCGGCCCTTTGAAAAAAAGAAAAGCTGCGAGAGGTTCGAGTAGCGCTGGTGGGGGAGGAAGGGGATCGCGGTGGTTCAGGAAGTCCTGATCGACCATATCATCTCGTTAGAAGCACGCACCACATGTCCAAACAGAGGAGACAGGGAGGAGGAGGAGGTGGCGGAGGAACGGAATTATTAGGTAGCCGACGCAGAGACAATGATACGATTGGTCGAACACGCGGCCACGAATAATAATATTCGTACGGTTGCGAGTGTACTCGTATACGATGCTTGTTGCAAGTGCAACGAGCCGACTGGACCGCGTCGATCGATTGTCTTTGCCACCGGTGTAATCGTTGCCGATTGTTCCCTAGCCCAATAGACGCATATGTTCCGTTTACGATTCCGTGTCCGAGATTCTCGAGCACCGCGCCGACCTGCCACCGATAGGGGAGAAGGCGCGCGCCTATCACGGATCGGGAGAAAAAAAAGAAATTTACGGTTTGTGTGGATTTCCGAAGAAGAGTGAAGGATTTCGTGAAAGATTTCGTGAAAGAAGGGTCGTCGTTGGATAAACAATTATAACAAATATCGTTCCGTAAATATTGGCCGTCGAATCCCACTAATTTATCCCGCGGAGACTTTTACGATAAACAAAGTATAAACTTCACCCTTCAGGCGTATCACGTTCCAAATTTTACTGCGTACACTCGAACCTCTCAGAGTAAACCGTCTCACGCGTATTATCATCGTGCAATTGAAAAGCAATCGTTTTTACGATCATTTCCGTGGAAAGTCTTTCCACAGGCGGGCCGTTGCGTCGCGCTCGCGCGCTCACCTAAACCCGTCTTCTTTTACGAGCTTCTTTCTCGTTAAACAAACATAGATAAAGCCGCGCCAGCCTATACAAAACACCGCCCACCCATCGTGCCCTCGTTTCTTCTTCGGCAAATACGAGCTGTTCCGTTTTCGATTCACGTAACCAGAGTCGTTCGTTTCTCTCGATGGGCAGAAGTCGAAAAACGCATTAGCGATGCACGTGACGCTGCAGTTGGGACACGAAACTACGCGGCGGTGACAAACTCCCATGCGTCAACCGTACATACGAGTTCCCATCGACTTGGAATTCATACGTATGCGTGTGCAGACACGGGACGATGTCGCACTCGCGCACGCCGGCTCCGCCACCACCACCACCACCACCACCGCCGCCGTTTCACCGTGGATCGACGCAGGTCACAGCCATGGAATCTCCCCTCTAATGGATTTCACTCATTTTTCTCCCCCGACAGCCCCGCGACCGACACCAACCCCCGACAGCCCCTACGACGGCATCTCGAACGCCTTTAAGGTTTATTCATTCGTCCGCTTCGACTCCAACCAGTCGATCTTCCGAGTCCACTCGATCGGACGCTACCCGTATCGCTCCACGCGTTCGATTAACCAAACTCCATCTCCAGACGGGGAGATTCTTTCGATGAAAAGAAAACGACCATCCGAACTATCTATTTTTCATCGCATGACCGTTATCGCGAGACACCTATGTCTCGATGATAACCGGCAACCGTGGCAGTGAAACCTTTCTCGGCCAGAGTGACTTTTTTTTTCACCAGCTCTGCCGTATCACGGAAATCCAGTCGGTTTTTTCGATATCCCGGTAATCTCTGGTCGATCGTAATACCCGCGGTATTAGTTAGACGAATCGAGCAAACGTAATCGCGAGTCCCGCTTTGAATCGCCGCTGCGCGATAGCGTTTGATAATTCGCCAAAAATAATCGCCGGTCACAATTAGCGAAAAAGTCAGCTAGTTTTTAAATCGATCACGAGCCGGCTAATCTTATCTCGATCCGATAGACGTGCCTTTCTATCTGCCAGATCGAGATCTGTCTTGTCAGGCCCGAAATAAACGCTCGATGCGGCGGACAGTCGGGGAATATATCGACGAAAAGATACGTTATTTCCGACACTCGAAACGTCATGTTAATTATACCGTTCTCGTATGGATTTAGCTAAGTTCTCGCCGATAAACCAGCGGAAATATATATATAAATATCGATTAGTTTCGAATTTGAAAGCTGGCACCGAAGCGTCGCGCGATAAATCGTTCTCCTATGGAAAATAACAAGGAATTAGCGACAGCTCCTATCGCGCTTACGATTTCGAGTCGTGGTAGAGACGAAAATGGAATTAGAGACGGTTACCTATGGCGAAACGATGGTATACCGATGAAAATAAAAGCGCGGTCTGGGCGGGGGTGGTGGAACGCGACGAATCGAGCGGAAAGCGGAACGCGGAATGGCCGGCTAGGAAGAATGTAGGGCATCGTGCTGAGACGTAATCAACGATCATCTAGCGGGACGATTATCGGCATAATTCTTCCTCCTATTATCAAGATGCCCATGGAGGTGTTTTTTTTCCACGTCGAAACGCAGTGGAAGCATGCGAGTTACGTAGCTTTCTGAGATTGCGTGCCATGGCCTGTTCTCTCCCTGGCAAGGACGACTCGAGTCGGCCAGAAGGCAGAGAGCGAAGAAAAAAAGCGAGCAAGGCGAGAAGGAGGAACGATAGAGGGTGAGAGTCGATAAGGCAAATGGCCACTTGCTAGAGTTCGCCGAACGAGAAACGACACAAATTACAGCTCCGCTTCTGTCTATCTCTGCCTCTTTTAGGCCACTCTTCTACTCGCCCCTCTAAAAAACTTCGGAGCTTTCGTTCGACGGCCCGAAGGAGAAAATCGCGCGAAACTCGAGCGATCGGGTTGGAAAATCGGTCTACGACGCGATATCCGTTGAAAAACAGAGAAAAATAGAGAGTAGCAAGAAGCGGAAGACACTGGTCGGAGAACGCGAGGAAAGGAAAGATGGCTACTCACGATTGCACTGGAATGTCATCTTAGCAGACGGCGTTTCCGGCCAGGTAAACGTTGGAAGATTCGCACTGGGTGTTTAGACTCTTTGTTAGAACTAGAGGCACGCTTAGGATCAGGTGTGTCGGGTGGAAAAGATACAACGACGGCATGCATAGCGCCCGAGTGTTTACTGAGGAATCAGTCGAAAGCGTTTTCGCTGGAAATCGAACGAAGGTGACGACACCACCGCGTTATCTGATTCTATCTGTTCGGCCACCCTTTGTCATTATCATGTCGGAACGGCCCGCGATGAAGGTGACATAAGTACTCCATCCGCTTGAAAATTCATCGAATGACGCTTACCCGTTGCTCGATAACACCTGTCGTGCGGTGTTACGTCATTCGCGCGTGTGTCATAGATTAGCCGAAAAGAGAATTCTCGTGTAAACGCTGATTCGCCGACCTTCTACTCTATGCCGCGAGAGAGAAGAAGTCGCGCGTCGTCGTACGCGACGAAGGAAACTCGAAATAAAATTTATTCGAACGGCCTCGCCACCGGGAGATGGTTAACAAGTTGCGACGGTCGTGATAAAGTTTTCCAGAGAAGAATCTGGACCCTGAAGATAAATTGTATCGCGGCGGTGTGGTCGTAACCGCAAGTCGCTATGACACCGAGAACAGTGTGGTAATGGCAACTAATGAGCAAGATATGATAGCGAGGCGAACGTGTCAGTGGCTCGCAGTGCGTCTCGACGCCACTACGCCGTTTCGCGTAGTTTCATAGAAGGAACGGCGATGAACCACGAATAAAGGCTTAATCTCGAAATCGGCTTGAAAGATATCGTCGGCTGATGCGCAGTTAATCAACGCGTTCTCGGGTGAAATTATATTGACACTCGAAGAGCTGGCAGATCGTATCGGAAGAGTCTGTCGATCAAGGTCCAACAACCGGGTATCACCTGTCACGAAAACAGTCGCAGCAACGTAATCGTACCTGGCATGAAGAAACGGCGGAGCGATAATCTAACACAGCTATTCGAGTAGCTAAAAGAATCGCGACGAGGAGAACCACTAACCCTTGGACCACCTGTGCAGCGTGGGATCGTCGGATTCCTCGTATGATGTTCCCGAATGTGTCACGAGGGCTCTAGCAGTCTAAACAACCCGGCCGACATTGCGAGATAAAGAAGCACCGGCCGGTGCGTCGAGAAGCCTTCAGAGACACTCCTGGCCCTTGTTTGCGTTGCGCCAGATAAAACTGAAGAGGCCACAGTCGGTGACATCCGGGATCTTCGTGGACATCGGTCTGGTTTCCTGATTACTCCCCTAATGACCTCCTTTGTCCGGAGATATCGCGTGGCTTCCTGTTACCCGTCTGCCATTCCCTCTCCCCTTCCTCTTTCTCCTAATTCCATTTCGTTGCAACGGTTTCCTTTTCTTTCCGCGCCGAGCTTCGATACTCCGCGACGAGGAGGATCGATTCGACGAAAGCGGAGTTTCGCGTACCGAATCGTTCGAAAACGGAATCCTGCGTCGTACAGCGCGAGGAATATCTCCGTTCTCAGATAGAGACATCCGCCTTCCTGTCAGATAGGAGATTTTCGGCGCCAGCGCTGGCGAGGTTACTTCGTGGCGCGAGCAATTATTAAGCAGAGGCTAAGGAATATTTCGAAGCGACGAGAAAATCGCGGGGAAGGCAACTGTCCCGGTGACCGAGTCACGTTCGTGGGCGATGGTATTGCTGATGGTGATTTATGCGAAGGACTCGGAGGACTCGACGCGATCCTGCCGGGGCAGTTGTGCGGCAGGCAGGCGTGAAATGAAGCCTCGAATTTGAGAGGCGCAGTGGTGGTGTTCGCCTGTTCGGTGACACAGTAGCTCGGGGGGCCAATGAATGTCCGAGTTCTTTATGGAGCAACCTGAGACCATAGAGAGGAACGCAGTCCAGAAGGACGTCCATCAAAGGGTTCCAAATAATTACCGCCTGTGGGTCGTGCAGCTCCGAAAAGCCGGGCTCGCGTCGCCGAAAGGAGCGCGCCACCTCCGCCACGGTGATAAGTCAGTGAAACGTATTTTTTCTTCCTCGCCGAGGAGAAAAAACAGCCTCCTTTCTCGACGCGGCTATATATCAGATCCTAAGTCAATAACATCGGCCAATAAAATCCTCGTTTGTAAAAGGGAAACCGAAACGATCGGTTTTATTAACCTCGCGATCGGTAATGCTCTTGGAAAATGGTAAACAAGATAAACGAACGCCCGAAGGAGATGAAGGAAAAGAAAAAAAAGAAAAGGGAAAAGTCTCGGATGCGAGGTTCGATGTTCGCGCCTTGCTCTCCTCTATTTTTTCTCCTCCCCCTCGGTTTGCTTCGACGGGGCGGGTTTTCGCGGAACGCGTTAGACGGGTCGATCGCGTTAACGAGAAGAAGCGGGACACCGAACGTTCGGATATCTCTGCGGCAACTTTGTAGCTTCTTCGAGTTCCAAAGTGTTTGATCGATGGATCCACGGGCCTCGGACCGGAAATTATGCGTCAGCCTATCGTCCGCGCCGGAAGTGACGGCACGGCGCCACACCGATCACGCCACTATCTGCCGTTTTGCTGATTGCATTTTCTTTCGTGCGCCGGGAAAACTTCCGGCGTGTTTGTTTTTCGCACGGTCCGGCGATCGGGCCAGGACTGGCGACAATTTCCTCGCCTCCGCGCCAACAAAAATCTCCCTCTAACGCCTCTCCCGAGGTGAGAAACAGAGTTTACAAAGGAGCCAATAAAACCGGCGATTCGAATTCCTCCGACGATCCTCCAGCGACGTCCAACCACGCCCTTATCTCTCGTCCGCGATAATTCTGTGTCATATTCGCCGGCGAAATAACGATTTCGGCGAGCGAGGAAAAACTCGGAGATCTGCCAGTCGGATTGATCGTACACCGAAATGCGTCGCGTGCCGTCAAGACACGCGAGTTCCAGCCGCATTCGTATTCTAATAACGACATTGTGAGCGAGGTCAGATGTTGGTAACCATACGCCATTGTATTCGATCTTTCGGGTTATCGTAACTAGTCGCGTGTACCCTTAAGAACGGGGACCCGCCCACGAGAGATCAGCAGGGAACCCGAAGAAGTCCTCCTCGACGAGGAAACTAGATATCCCGGGGTCCCGATGAAAAATAACCGCCGATACATCGCGACTGATCCGCACGGTTCCTTTCAAGATACCTTATTTCCCTCTGCGACTCTTTTCTCCTTTCATTTTCTCCCGATAACTCTTCGAGTAAAAGAGACACTACGAAAAGGAGGAAATTTCTCGAAAACGGCAATCGAACGGCACGTGTCCGACGCGAAGGTTTACACGTGTTAACGATTATCGAAGTATTACTTTCGCCCTGACATAATTCTCCGTTGTTCGTCAGCTGTCGATGATGGAACGGAATTAAAGTCGACTGGCTTGGTAAAACGAACTGGGAATTCCAGCGGCCGCCGGCTCATCGACGTTTCAATTTCCGTCGACGAGCGTTACGACGAGATAGCCGGTAAATAGTCGGCAGAATTCCGACGGAGGAGTGCGATTTAAGGGCGAAGCGAGTTAGACGTGAACGCGAACGGGGTGAAACGAGTTTGCCGAAGGCAGCAGCAGAAGACACGGGGAAAGAAATGGCGCTTGGAAGTTGGAAGGGTGGGCGGAATCTCGGTAACTGGACAGGAACGAACTTTCGGATTAGGACGAAATAACTGGAATTACGGGCAATCCGCGAGCTTCGAAGGACCGATAAATCAAGGGTGGAAGCACGAGCATCCGGTTGCCCGTGCCATTGGCCCGGTACACGCAACATAGAGAGCTGCTCGCGTCGCTTTGGCCAATAACGCTTGCCTGACAAAATGCCGGAACGATCGGATCGGGAAAAATCCCGGGATATTTTTCCGGGGGCACCCGATCCCCTCTCGCCATTCCTACACACCCGTTTCGACTCTTGCGTTTTTTCCTTCCACCGGTACAAATCCGAGCCCGTCGATCCTCGGTTCCCTAAATAGCCTCGATTAATCGTCCGCGATTCCCGGTACCGAGAAATATTCAGTAGCGTTCCGGAAGCGCACGTTCCTCGTAAACAATGGCCCGCGGCCAACAATGGAGGCATCTCGATTGGCAAGGTCTAACCGTAAATTACGATCGGGATCTGAGTCTGAAAATGCCCGGCGAAACGACGCTATCTGCGATCGTGAACCAAGGACGGCTAGGAGGAGAGAAAGAGGAGAAAAAAATCGGAGAATCTGAACCGCCCAGCGGAGGGTAGATATGTTCCGTTGCATCTGTCGTCACGCCCTTTCCCGTCTACGTACGCACGCATTCGCGCGTGCGTGTGCGAGTTGCTCGCGTGCGCGCGTACGTGCGAAGTCACATGCCGACCGGTCGTATGGAGGACGCGTAAGCAGCGTCGGGGGATGTTTTTCAGTTTGGGGTCGCGGGAGAAGGGCCTAAATGTTTTATTACTTAATCATAACGCTCGGGGGCGGGTTGCCGGGGTATCTGGCGGGGACCGAACGGGGGACATAATGCGTTCGCCGGGGTGGCATCGGATAGAATTATTCCGCGACCCAATTATTCATACGTGTCGAATGGGCTTCGGAGGATAAGACTTCGGTCCTCGATAAATCACGGAGATATCTCGTGGGATAAGAGAGAAACGTGACACGAGCGTGGTTGCGACACCGAACCACCTACGATACTACCAGTCTTGTAAAATTTCACAAACGCGGCAGCGAGAGTCAAGTCGGTCTTACAATCCTCGTCGAATCGTTGGCGAATCGCCGATTTGACAGAATCGTGCTCGGCCGGAAAACGCGAACGACTCAATTAGCTCGATGGAGACGGGGTGACTCGTGTCGCTGCCGTTTCACGCTTGGCAGGGAATAGAGAGGTGGAAGAGGCGAGACAGAGGGATGATAAAACGGGCGAAAGATTGAATGCGCATTGACGCGAGAACCACCGTGACAAAGGGGCTGAGGCATCCCCGCTTATTGTCGCTCGCGCCGCGTGAAATTCCGCGCGTGTGTGCGTGTCCGGATGCGTCCGTCTGCGTGTAGGAAAGTACACTATATAACTACATTAGGGGTCGCAACCTTTCCCCCGTAGCACGCGCCAGCTGGCTCATTGTTAAATTACGGCCCCACCGATATCTGTTTGTCAACGGCGTAGAATCTCGATCGTAAAAATTTATTAACTCAGTTTTGTTCTTCCGCCAGCGATAACGCGACACGAGTCCTCTCCGTTAATGTCCCGAACTTTTTCCACCGATCGTATCGCGGTCTTCTGGCCCGAATATCCGATCTCGAGCGACACGGGTCGGCGGAGGACACCGTTCCGCGATAATTCCTCGATTCCGTTACGCGACCCAAGTCTCGATGGTCGGAAGTTTTCGAAACGGTCCACGCCAATGGAAGGATCATCCTCTAATGTATTTACACGGGGTGGAGACAGGAGGGGTACGCGTCTATGGGGTGAGATTTGTCAGCCTGTACACAGGACGATACGTGTCGTACACGAACCACGTTTGTATCACCATTGTCATCCGAGCTGAAAGATTAAGCTAATTTCACACATGTCCTCCCGCTTCGCGCCATTCACCTACATCCACGCTTGACAGTTCACGGTGTCGCGTGACATAATACGAAACTATGCCCGACAGGCGAATGACTGTATCAAAGGAAGACGTTCGAATAACGACCATTATTCTCCCGGCAAATTAACAGCGCGTTCGCTACCACGACCGAACGCGCGTACGTCAGAAGAGTTTCTCTTCGCGTTCATTTGTCAATTCTTCGTGGATTCGTGGAATCGTCGAACTGTCCGGAAGCAGCTAACGATGCCGAGATAAAATCAACGAGGATCGGCCGGACAGTTGTCCGTGGAAGATGGCAACATCTGCTCGGATGTCCCGCTCGATTAGTTAGGTTCTGTCCGACTGATCGCTCGAACACGCGCGAGACACGGGTACTTGCTTCTGGAAGAAGATCCCGCCCACATCCTTCGGGGTTTACTGTTACGTAATGTCCTACATGTGTACTACGAGGACGCGTCCACACGTGTCCCCTTCGAGTCGCATATTTCTCCCTCGCTTCTCACCCTCCTTCGTCTTACCCCGCGTCGCGTCTCCTCTCTTTTCCTTGTTACCGTAAATTCCGCGAGATCCACCCCGCCGCTACTTCGTTATTCCCGAGATGCTCGAGAAGCGTGGCGCAAAACACGTGAAAACGAAGGAAAGGGAGGAGAGGCAGGGAAGAGCGTGTAATCTGGCGACGAAGCCTCGGCTCACGGTGCTCTCTTCATTCCCACGCGACCTACGACCTCCACGGATCTCTCGACCGTTCCATCACCGCGGCGAACAAGTGGGGAAAAAAAGAAAAAGGGAAGAAAAAGGGAGAGGTGTCGGTGGTAATGGTAGGAGGATTTTCGAGACCATCGTCGCGGTCGTGTCCTGGCCAGTGTCATTTGACACAGTCCTAAACCTGATTCGCGCCACAAGCCGATTCTCGCTCTTCTTCTCCTCCGTGTCCGTTCCTTCCCTGTTCTCTCTTCCCCTGCCCTTCTTTCTCTTGCGAACCCAGAGTTTTTGTCCCGTGGTGCCCGTTCCCAAGCGGAGAACAAACGAGAGAACCACGCACACACCGATGGACTTACATAATCGCCGATGTGTGCCCACGCAGGAATCCAGCCGGCGCGCGTGTGACTGTGACGCGTACGAGCAACGCGCGCATGCGATCCGGTGTACGCACGAGAGCAAACCTGCGTGTAATGGTAGCGTGTAACTTGGTCGTGTGGACGCGAACACAGGCGCGGGCTCGCACGAAACCGCGTACGTACAAGGGTTGAAAACGAGTTTGCGCGAAAATACAGGGACCGTCGGTGTTACGCGGACGCGCGTGTATACGTGTGGCCCGTGTGCGAAGCTGCGAGAGGCGGGTGATCACGATTCCCAGAGCGGAATTCAATTGAAAGAACGGCCCGCGAATCTCTGGCGAAGATAAGGAGACCGCCATTCAGGGAAGAATAGAAGCGTGGTGTAGAGGGTTAGAAAGACATTCGGAGCCGAAAGACATCCCGGAGTCCACTGGGAAGATAATGAACCCTCTTTTGTACAAGTTACTCGATAAGCTGGCTGCTTTTTCTCAGGAGCAACGTCCTCCCTCGGCCCCCGGCGTGAATGCGTTTAACCGGGAGGTAATAATCGATTTCTGGACACCGGAATCTCGTCGGACTATGAAGGAAATTCTGGACGTTGCTCGGACTGATACGAAATCGAATTCCATTGGGCATACGTATCCAACTTGTCGGAGGAGCATTACCCTCGCGCACGTACCTCCGGGAGGACGAAATAGACGCAACAGTGGTACGTGCCTCGAAAAGGAAACATGTTTCTCGATACACGAGGTTGTTCTTTCCTCTGTCACTGTACACTGGTTTAAATATCGCGAGGCACGGACCTGCGGGGAGCCAGAGGATCGGAGAAAGCGATCGGGGTGGTCGCGTGGATTGGCAGGAAAAATCCTCTCGTTCCCGCGAGATCGGCCAGGGTAACAAACCGAATTACTCGAGTTTTAACGCGAAAGGAAACGCGGTGCCAGGCTAGAAGTGGCCCCGTGGAGACACCGTTACGATAGGAGAGAAATACGCGATGGTCGGTCGAAAGGAAGAGAAAGGAGAGGAAAGTCGGTGTTTATTAACGGAATGACCGAAGGACCGATTCGAAAGGGAAAAGGCTGTCAATCTCGAAAAGCGGCGTAACATCCTCTTCGGACGCGTAAATTTCCAGGATCGTAAAAGCCAAAGTGTCTGGGCGTCGTGATACACAAACAGCATGGCACAGCCACAACTATTGTACGCGGCCTGGCGGGAATGATCGTAAAACCGTGTCGCTATCGATAAATCTTTCGGAGCTGTCTAAACAAGATCTACAATCGCACGGCGACCACTTCTTTCCCGAGGCGGAGTGGAAGCGATCGGGGCACGAGGTGTTCCCGGTTCGACAAGGACAAGCGAGGATAAGCGTTTCTCTTTAAACCGCGAGCGGTAATTTAATCGCCTGCCTCGCAGTCGTTACGATCCAGCCTGGTTTATGCAAAATTATGCGTCGGTCCTGCTCCAATGAAAATTCACATACCTACGCACACGTCATGCATTTCGTAGCCGATGCGGTACAACGTGGTGCAGCAACAACGTGGCAGCGCGCTAATGCGATAGACGTGCTGGATGGTAGGGGGTGGTAGCCGTGTGCGATGTGTCGTGTGTCGTGTGTAAGAGGTTTTCCTCCTTCGACGTTGTCGCAACGTCGTCGTCGTCGTCGTCGACGACTAGAAGTGGCAGCGCGAGGGAGACGAAGACGGAGACGGAGACGGAGACGCACGCGGCGCGGCGCGGAGCGGCGCGGCACGGAAAGCAAAGGAAAGGAAAGGAAAGGAGAGAAAAGTGGAGCGAGGGGAGTGGAGAGGAAGGGAGATAGAAGAGCCGGGAAGGGAAGGAAGGAAAAGGTTAGAAGGAGAGGGAGAGAAAAAAAGGAAATCTGTAGAGCTAATTCGCGTGCGAGATAACGCGGTGGCCGAGTAAGGTTGTGTGTGTGCTATCGTTGAAATGGTCTCCGTCGAGTCACGGAGGGGGTTGGTCAGGGCAGGGAAAGGCCACTGTCGACTTATGCCAGGGGGTGGCAAGATGATCTTATCGCCTCCCTCTCTCCCTCTCCCTGTCCTTCCTCCTTCATTTTTTCCTCCGCTACCTTTCACTCCCCTTCTTCCATCTTCCTCTTTCCTTCACCCCTTTCTCCTTCCTTCCCGCTAACTACTTTTATCCCCTCCTACCCCTGATGACAATATCGCGTGGCCAGTGAGATAACCGGTCGTGTCATTCCTACATCGACTACCTACTTCTCAGTCCAACTAACACCGCGACCAGGTTCTTCGTGTGACCGGTGTACTCTCCTCGGTAGGGACACTTTCGCGCTGCACGAGAGCCGAGTACATGGTCGAAAGCCGATTGTCATCAGGAAAATCTTACGCTTACGTTGGACACCAAGGAAATGAGAATGGAAGTTATTATGTTACGGAACAGGGGGAGGCGCTTGACGTTATCGAGAATTCGATTCCCTTTAATACCAGATTCATTAGACTGTTATCCGATGAAAGACCAGGGCCTGCGTTGTTAAACCTATCTACCCGCGAAAAGAATGTTACGTCTAAATTATCCCACGTTCGCGCCACCCGCCAATTATTCCCCGATCTTTCCTACTTTCCGTCCACACGGAACATCGTCGCGACGCGCGTCTATTATTCTCTCTTCTCCTCGCGATCGCTTTCGCGAAAACCTGCGACACCTCGAATCTCCCGCCGACCAAACCGACCAAACCGACCAAATCGACCGATTAAAGCGGAAATTTCCCGCTATCGGCCGAGAGGGTTTTTCAGCGAATCACGGGAGGCGTCAGATCGATTATAATCCTGGAATTCTGGCCCAGTTCAATGGAAGGCGAGATCGTGAACTGACCAGCGAAAAGTGATGGTAACGTTGACGGGAGTAAAGTGCTGGTGGTAGTGGAATGACGTTGCGGGAAATGAGTCTCGTAAAACAATGCTAGACACGCGAACACCTCGAGAAAGTGGCCCGAGTTCACCCTTCCAGCAATCGCGAACTCGCTTCTGAATGTACGCTCATATCATCTCGACCAAGTGTCCTCGACGTTAATTAATGTCCTATCGATTTATCTTCGTGATTCCCGCGTCGCATGTCCCCGGTCGCTGCATGCATTTCAGCTTATAAATCGCTCGCCGGCAGCTAGAAACTTTTCATCCGCGATGTTCGCGCGAACCGCGGCACGTAGTCGGCGTGGCGCGCGCGCCGCGACCACGAAGAAGCGGAAAAGGATCGTACCGAAACGCGAACCGGAGACACGCGGCTTTTTACGACGAAAGACAAAAACGACGAGGATGACTCTTAATGCACGAACGTTCATGCGTGAACACGCGTGCTCATCCGTTACGGTATCCGACTCTTTCTCGCTTCGCGTACTCACGCCTCCGCTCGTCTCCTCTTCTCCGCGAGCACGCACGGCATACCGAGAATCGTCGAAACGAAGGAGGATTTTAGCCTCGGCGTTATCTTCGTCGTAAACGCGGCCGATGCGAAAGGACAGTGCGCAAAAATTATTGGCCTTTACCGGGAAACTGCATAACGATTCGCGCGACCTTACGTCGCCAGTCGGTGCCATCATCGTGCGCGATGCGACTTACGACTGCTCGAGGGAAGAAATATTCCGGGAAGTCATTCGTTAAACAACGTCCATTGTTGCGGTAGGACAGTGCTTAGTTTCTACGAGACACAGAGTTCGAGTCCTAGCACTCGGAGTCGTGGAAACGACTCGTTTCGCGAAAAAATCTCCAGTTCCGGGAACCTCGATTCGTTCGGATCTTTCCCCGCGAATTTCGAGGGAGAGAAAGCGAGAGATAGGATAGAGGGAGGGAAAAAGAGAGGGGTGAAAATATAACAGGTGGAATAAAATCCTTGCCGGGTTCCATTAGAACGTTTTCATCTGCATGGATAAAAACAAGAGCACTGTATTCGACACGGCTCCTTTTCAGACTAGCTAGAAATATCGAGGCGAATAAATGTTGACTCTAGCTCGCTCTAGCGCTCAGGCAATCGCGTAGCTCGCCGGGACGACGTGTCAGTCGTATTCAGGCGCGGCGCGGCGCGGCGCGTCGCGGCGCGATTCGATAAAGCACCGCGGCTCCAGGCTGGATTCGCGATCGCGGCGTTCACGCGCTCTTCGTTCGCTCTTCGCTCGCGATTTCTCCTTGGCTGGTGAAAGACAAAGGGCCGGTCGGATCGAGTGAGCTCGAGGTAATTTGCGCGGAACGCGGCGAATTTTCGCGCGAGCCTCGCACCGGATCGCGGAACGAGCAAGAAGCGGATATTTATCAGGGAAACGATCGTTGCGGTGGAAAGGAATCGTGATAGCGGTCCGGCACGATGAATGCCTAATTAGATGATTAATCGTTCAATAGCCAGCTCCGGCAACAATGGCAGGCTTATCGCCGGAGCGTGCTTTCGGATGGCAACATACGGTGGCCTGAAGCCTAAATTACGCGCGTGTGCACCGCGGAGGAGGAGGATTTTTCTCGCTAGCGCGTTGAACGATCGGGAAATTGTCCGGCTTATCGACCGATAATATTTACGCGATCGCGATGGCCATGTTGTGCTATCGATTAATGTTATAGCCGGTGCAGCGTAGGGCCAGGAGGAAATTCAGCAGGGAAACAATTCTACCTTGAACGACCAATTATCGGCATTATCGTGAGTGGAAACGCGGCTCGATGCCGAGGGATCTAGCCGCTCTCGATGCGTTTGTCCGTCGCGGCTGATTGGCCGTGTTTGTTTCACCCCGGCCTGATTGCATTCCACCGGAAACGGCAAACAAATGACAAACAGCGACCTTATCGTTAATTGGCGAAGGCGAGAGCGGGAAAGAAAAGAGTCAAGGAAGACTTGCGGAATTATTGCTGCGTCGGTTCGCGGGGGCGGGAGCTGAGGCTGCAAGAAAAGGGTGAAGAGGAAAACCGAAGAAGGAGCAGAGACGATTGTTCGTACTTTCTGTTATCGGATTTGCATGGCCGCGTGCAGTTATTGGAGAGGGTATTGTTGGCATTTTAATTCGTACGGCTCGAATCGATCACGTCCAGTCGTCCAATAACCGTGCAGTACTTTCCCAAAGCCATGACGTCACGATAGATTAGGATTCTACGACGTCGTTGTCACTTTTTTCCCCTTCTTTCCCCCTTCTTTTCCCCTCTCGCCCGTCTCCAGCCACCACGGTCCCTTTCGCCTCCGTCGAGGCTTATTTCCTCCCTGGCACGATCCTCGCTAATTAACTTATAACGGCCAATACCTCCGTCGCGCGAGGCGATCGTTTCATTAACCGACAAGCCTCGAGTTCGTTAGGAAAAATCCGAACCGCCTGCAATTGTTCGCGTGACTCCTAAACTCCGTGTTATGCATATGTTGTATTTCTATGCAAAACCCAGCTACGCGACAGGATATTATTGGAATACCGTGTCACTCGCGAAGCCTAATGCTCGAGAGTCCTTAAATTCATCCCCCGTTGGCAGTGGCGGGTTTTAAACCGAGCAGCTGAACGATCGCAGAAACGAGACAGGAAATTTTCGTCCGCATTCCGAGATATAGCCAGCGATCTTATTATTCTCGACATAGGTCGAGCGAATCGAGAGGGAAGACGTTTTTAATTGGGACTGTCTGGGGGTGGAAGCGCTGTACAGGGTACAAGGAGAAGAAGAAGAAGAAGAAGAAGAAGAAGAAGAAGAAGAAGAAGAAGAAGAAGAGGAGGAGGTGGGATCGGAGGTAGCAGGAGTCTCCCGCAAGACGAGAATGGACTGACCTACCTTAGGATCATCCGATCTATTCATGCTCCTTATTCAATCGTGTTCTCTCAGGATGCGAGACAAAAGCACCGATGAAACAGAACCTCTCCCCCACGCTCCCTACCCCATTCCACCGCACTCTGTGCGTATGTTTCGTTGGCTTTGTCTCCTCTCGGATACGACTTCCGGTGCCGCGGCTAGACTCAACCCTCAATGGGATGATGCGCCTTTGAAACGCGTGGTAGGTGGATTCCGCGATTATTCCTGCGGTTTACTCGAGATGGCCCCTCTTCTCTTTCTACTTCCTATCAGTTTCAAAAATTTCCTGTCTGCTCCCGAGCACAATGCGTCGGAGGATAGACTCGGCTTCGACCGCGCCTCACGGATCGGAGAAACCGATAGTCCGCCGTGATCGAACGTTGAATGGCTAACGGGAAACCGATCTAGCTTCGAGTATTCACCGTCGACGACGATTCTCACGAGCAACCGCCCAAGGATAAGATGCATTTCGGTTAGCCATTGCGCGGTGAGAAGTCAATTGTCCTCGCGCGGTCCTCTCTTTTTCCACCTCTTTCCCTCCGTGTCGCGTCTGCGAGTCCGTTCTCGCCGGAACAGAGGGTAAGTTGGTGGATGGATGGTCTATTGTTTCCTCGACTCGTGAGTCAAGCGTTAACGGATTTTGTCTTACAGATTACTAGATCCCTTGAAAGTGCCTACCGTCGTCGGTGCGTGGCAGACCGTGGGAAGCGAGAGCTTTATTATAAATCGCGAACACGATATAAATCATCCCCCGTGCGAGACGCGCACCCCAACCGGCACACCCGCCGCCAGACAGACGTTTCTCCTCTCGTCCGCGATGACGCCGCTGAATTCCACGGTTTCTCGTGGTTTTCGCCGCGAAACGAGAATCTCGGTGGCCGGGATCGAGCTCGACGACGGCCGGCGTGATCGAGGCAGCGGCCAAAAATCTGGGACAACATAAAGGACCGCGGAGACAAATACCTACGTACCCTTTGTTCCCCTAAAGTGAGCTATCAATGTCAAAGTATCGCAGAGGAGGGCGACCAGGCGATCGCGCAACCGTCTTTCATCAATTTACCTATCGTCCCATCCACGGTCTCCGATAAAAAGTTAGCCGCGCACCGCCATTCAGGATATAACAATAAATTAACGTTGGCTCGCTGTACGGCCGAATCTTTTGTCCGCGAAGCGATGCTGCATTGTTAACCATCAAACAAAGGAAGATCGATCCGCGTTCTTATAGGGCAAATGTTCTTTGACCGTTCGAAACTATTCAAAATGTTGACCCTTGATTAAAAAAAAGTACGTGCGTGAACACGCTCTGCGGCCACGTTTCGCAGGAAACTCATCGAACTTGTTGACTTTTTTCCAGGCAGTTACAATCCCGAGTACCGAGTGCCGAGTTTCGGTAATTTTCGCGAAAAAGAGCGGCGAATGAAAAACAACACGCGGCCAATTCCGCGTGCAATTTCCGCGGGGGACCGCGGGGGACCGCGAGGGACCGCGGGGTCTCTGGCAAACATGGTGACAGGCAAGAATGGGCGGGACTTTTGAAAGCAGATAACAGGGAGGTGGAGGCGGAGGACGAGCAGAGTGACTAGACAATACAGGAAAAGAAGAAATGATATCGAGGTTGCGAGTGCGCCAGCGCGAGGACCGCCTACCAGTCTTTCCTCTGTCGTTCCTGCGACACCGACGATATCGTGAACAATGACACGTTAACGGCGTCTGTCAATGTTATCAGAACTATGCCGCAATAATTGTTCCACCTATTTGCATACGATCCCGTGTTTCCGAGCGATAACGGCCGCCGTTGGTAATATCGTTGCGTTTCGCAGTTTCGTATTTCGAATTTTCCAGATTTTTAACTTCCGCCAGTTCGAGCGGAGCGCGGCGGTGCAATTTTCGAAATTCAAATCTCCTCGCAACCCTTACTTTGAACAAATGGGCAGGCATTGAGGTGTCGGGTCGAACAGTGGCAAATTATGGACAGCGAAAGGAGAAATTAAGGGTGTACACGTATATTTTAGTGTTTAACATTTGCGGCCGGTCACGCGATCCATTTAGTAAAAATAAAAGTTGTCGAACTACCGATACTAACATCACGAAATCCCGAGTTACAAAGACACACGGTTCGTTTTCGAACGGCAATCCCGGGAATGAGTTTTATATAGGCTCTCGGCGTAGTATACTTTTATAGCCTCGTCGAGTAAGTTCCGCGGAAAAACTCGTAATGTCTTCCGTTTTAATATGGCAGTTTCCAGAAGTACGATAAAATAAGTTCTTCCGTTTCCCCAATCCTTCTTATCAATTTTACGAACGCCTAACATCCGACTCGCAGAGAAATAAATATCGCGTAAATCATAGAGCGAAATTCGATAACTCCGATCGCGATTCCAGCAACCCCTCGCGGGTCGAAAATTTCGTATACGCTCGCATAAGCACGTGCTGTGTATTTCGAAAGAATCCGAGCGGTGATTTTCGTCGGAAAAATAGCCGCACCGTACCGGATCAACTTTAAAGCGATTCGAACTTTTCTTAGACTCGGCGCGGAACGTTATCCGCGAAACGAGAAACAAAGAAAAAAGTAAAAAAAAAAATATAGGTATAAGATTACTCACCCTGTGCCAATCTTCTAGCCACCGGCTTGGATCTCATCGCTGCACGGCGGATGATGGATTCAAAAACAAAACACTAATCGTAAGAACGCTGACAGTCCTCCGAGCCATGCGAGTTTATGCACGATCGTTTTATCCTGTCGATTATTTCACTCTATCCACCCCCTGCCCTCGATCGAAGAAACAGTTGGTCCGATTAACCCGATAAACGTCGCTTCTGCCACAAGGTTCTTTCGTTCGGTTTGCTCTTGCTCTCTCGGTTCACTCAGATCGATGACAGAACGACGAAGCGGACGCGTCTCGATCTCGGCTCTCGCCGGACACTGCGAAGGGTGCACAAAGAGTCCATTCCGGCACGCGGGTTCCGGTACACCGGGTCCCCCGGTTCCTCGGTGATCCGACGGCAGCGTCAGTCCGTCCGACTAGGATCCTGACGTGCGTTGGATCTGTCCTCCGACAGTCGAGGCTTCTCCTGTCCTCCGCGTCTCCTCCTTCTCCGCCACCTTGTCCTCCACCCTCGCGGCTCTCTCCCTCTCCACCCTCTCTCCTTCCACTCCCTCCACTCTCTTTTTCTCTCTCCCTCTCTCTCCTCCCGTCCTCTTCCTCTCACCCTTTCTCGCGTTCCCTGCTCTTCCTGCCTCTCCCTCGGTGCCACGGTTTTCGCTCCGCCGCTACCTCTGCCTCTGCCTCTGCCTCTGCCTCTGCCTCTGCCTCTGCCTCTGCCTCTGCCTCTGCCTCTGCCTCTGCCTCTGCCTCTGCCTCTGCCTCTGCCTCTGCCTCTGCCTCCGCCGTTACACCACCGCTTCTTCCACCCCCTTCTTTCTCCTCTTTCTCCTCGCCGTGTTGCTTCGTGTTACTCTACTACTACGGGCCACTACTACTACGACTACTTCGCCTCCACCTCCGCCTTCTCCACCTTCTGCCTCCTGGCCTTCCCCACCTGCGGAGTCGACCTGCGAGCTTCCCCACCACCTAAGCGATCCGGCTCTGCTGTCCACCAATGATCAGCCGCTGTCTCTCCGTCGCGTTCCTCTCTTCCTACGAGAGCGCAACCTCTCGTTTCTTCGCTCCCGGGCTCCTCTCCTATCCAAACCTCCGTCTAGCCCTACGCTACAGTAGCCTAGGGTAGCCACGGGAAAAGATGCCACCCTCTATCCTAGTTTTTCCCAAGATTGCCCCCGGAGCGGCTCCTTCGTAAGGAGGAAAAACTACGAGGACGAGCGTGGTCGGTGTCGATAGCGGATAAGGCTTGGTTAGTAGTAAACCGGCGTTTTGGCCAGACGCGGAGAGAGAGACCTCCCAAATAGAGGCTCGAGTCCACGGCACATGTCGCCGATGTATTCGGTCAGCGTTATCGATGTATACAACCGATTCGGAGAATTCGTGCGCGACAGTGCTACTATTATTCATTCGATGTCGCGTTCCCCGAATTCGAGCGACGCCTCGAATATTTCTTCCTCGCCTCCGTTCTTCCCTTCCTCGCGGGCAACTGGTCGGATGCTGCGTTCGAGATTTGCTCTGGCTGAAAAATTTCAAACTCCGAGACGCCGTAGTAAGGAACAGGTGTTCACCGCGTTCGTTCTCTTTCGCTGACGCGGCTGATCACCGATTCACGACTTTGTCCCGCCGCGCTCCGGGGGCCTTATCGCTGGTTGTTGCTGACGTGTAGTCTGTAGCGGTTCGATACGAAGTATCTAACGTGTGCACTGATTATAAACATTATCGTCTGATAATTTGGTTATGTCTCGACCCATGCTCAAGTTCAACTATCGGATCGACCACTGTGCAACGTCCGAGGTGGTCGTGGACGGTGGACCGAACGGTAGGGACGAGAACAGAGGCAGTCGGTAATCCTAGAAGTTCGCGAAAGTGCGGGAGCAATCGGTATCGGTGTGGCCGGCGGGAGCACGTTGCCGAAAACACGTGGCGACGATTGGCGCCGGATCGATAGCGCGATCAACGAGAGAGAGAGAGAGAGAGAGAGAGAGAGAGAGGAGGAAACACTTTGCGCGACGGGAAGGTAACACTGGTGCCGGCGCAGCTCTCGGGAATCGATCGATCCGCTTGGATCGGCGCGAATCGGCGCGAATCGCGCGGCGGCGGTCGCGGAGAGAAAAAGCACGCGCGGCGCGCGAGGCGACGCTCGGCGTCGGCAGGAAAATGGAAATCGGCGGAGGGAATACGAGTCGGAGTGCCGCGTGCGCGTCGACTTGGAGGCTCGCTGGCTGGCAACTCGGTTCACACCGACACTTGGACTTTGCATTTCTGGGTGCGTTCGCTCCACTAGGCGCCCCTCTTCTCCGTCTTCGTCGCACCTGAACGCGACCTCCGACCCCACGGATGGTAGTTCGCCGTGGAACGCGCCCGCGCACCCTTCCCAGCGCAGCTCCGCCCTGCTTCTTCGCCCTTTCGAACCCAGCATCGGCACCTCTTCTCCCTTCTTTTTCGACCTGCCTGCTGCCGTTTCCGTCGGTACGCGTGCGACGCGAAAACGCGGCACGCGCGAACAAACGAGAATCATCCTTTCCTCTCCGCTTTCTTCCTTCCCCTCCCGGAGATCTTCCTCCGCGATCGATCCTTTGTCGCGAGTATACCTCGATCGAGAGTCGTTATCGACTCTCCGCCAAACGAAAGCTTTCTCGCACGGCAAACTTTTTCCCGTGTTCCAAGGAGTCGGGAAATTTCAGGGTGAATAACGTTTCCAGCGGAGCAGTTCGAACCACCGCCTCCGGGGTTTAGCGGCGCAATTATACGTAAGGCTAAGTAGCTATTACTTCGATGAGAAGTACGTGCAGCTCGCGTGATCTGCTTATTGGTGACGGTTAGAGACCGGAGGCCCTAGGCTTCGAGCCGCTGGTAACGCCGCGACGTGCGCCGAGTGCAGAAATATCGCGACGTGTCGTCGGGCGAGCCGCGAGCGCCAATATGGTCCAGCGTTTATTTTCATCGCGGAAAATCGTAAAAGATCCTCGTACGTTCCTTTTTGCCGAACGTGTAACGCGTGTGCCGAAACATCGTTCGTGGACGTGCCACTCTCGCGCGACTGATTTTCAATTCGTAACAAGCGCGAGAAACGCGGATCGGTCGCGAATCGATAGGAAAAAAAGCGTGTTCCAGTTTAACACTGACTGAGCTTTCCTCGCAAAAGTCAACTCGCTTGCGAATGTGTACCGGCTCATGTAAATTCTTTCTCCTTTCACGCGACGATCTGTACCCCTTTATTTTCACCTCCGTTCCATTTTCTTAGACGCTGCCGCGTCTTGCACGACGACCGGGACTGTTTCGCACACTTTCATCCGACCCTCCTCCTCCTCCTCCTCCTCCTCCCTGCCCCGCGCTCCTTTTCGTTCTCCATTCTATTTTTTCCCTCCTCGTTCTCCGAGTCAACCTTCTCCGTGCGTTTCTCGCCGGCACCCGCCTCATCTCTCTAGCTTTCCTCCTCCAATAACGCCTTCTTCTTTCACCAGACTTTCTTTGTTTCCCGCTGCACGTGCTCCACCCGCGTTTGTACACGCATAAAAACGCAAGCAGCGCGAGAGAAGGAGAAAAAGGAGCAGCCGGAGGAGAGCGAGCGCGGGCGAAGGATATGTGTGACTTCGTAAGGCATCTACGTTTAAATGGATATAGTATTTCTTGCGCGGATTCACGCGCGTGTGCACGCTCGCCGCGCTGCGTTACGTTACGCTCGCTAACGCGGGGCAGGTGTTAGCCGCTCTGGTTGGCGAGGGTCAGCGAAGGAGCAAGAGGGAGAGAGAGAGAGAGAGAGAGAGAGAGAGAAAGAGAGAGGGAGAGAGAAAGAGAGCAAAGAGGGTGGAACAGAGGCGTATACGCGTACGTATCTACGCGAGGTGAACGTGCACACGTTCTCCGCACAAATTGAATACGTGCCTGTCAGTGGCGTAGGAACCGACGATAACCTCGACTGTCGCACGGACACGTGTATTTTACAAGTGTAGCAATTCTTTCGAGCGACTTCTTCGAGGTAAAATTTCCGAGCGAATGAACGTTTAAGAAAGGGCTCCGGTCTTTCCGCGTACCGTGCGCGTAATTATCGCGACAATGATTTCCAAGCGATTCCGCGTAACGATCGAAGCTTTCGGAAAATAGTCGCCGTTCGTACACAGTGCCGGGCACGCGAATTATCCGGTTAATCTCGTTTCCGTTTAGATTCGCTGCGTTTTCGCCGCAGCAACGGAATTACGATGGAGCGGAGGTAGGTAGGCGAGGTACGAGGAGACGTATGGATCGGATGTTATTGAAAACGAACGGGCAAAAATGTGTATCATCCAATATAGGAGGGTAAGGAGAGACCGGAGGGCCAGGATCGAAGACCAATCTCTAGGGTAGTTGTACAAGGCTACTCGAGATCTCGAAATCTATAAAGAGAGGGAGAGGAAGTAGATTTGGCCACTTCTGACCGAAAGGAGAGATGGCTAGAGAGAGGGATGTAGGAAAGCACCGCTAACGGATGACGTATATTAGGGATACTCTGGTCGAGTAAGGCACCCGAGGATTCCAGGACCCTCCCTGTCCTTTTGCCGGCTATAAAAACCACTCGCCTTCCTTCTCGACCCTTAGCTAAAAGGCCAATCCGCCCTACCACCCTTATCGATCCAAAAGGAACGAGCGTTCGGTTACTCTTCGGCCTGCGGACTCGACTTCTTCTGCGCGACCACCCGGCTACACCCCCCACCGACTCTTCTAGATTCATCTTTGCCAGTGTAATTAACGGCCAGCTGCTTTTTTCTCCTCGTAACGCGCTAAAACGTTCCTTCCTGCTGGACAATTACGCCCGCGTAAGCGACCTTCCTCGTCCTCGTCGAATAGCTAACCTCCGCGAGGAAAGATTTCTTTTCTAATCGCGACACGGGAATCGAAAGAGAACCGGAGAGTTAATCGGAGATCGGAGAGGAAGAAAATCGGAGGAGAACTATCGGTGATCGCGGAAATTCGACGGCGCTTTTTCCAACGGGTCTACGTACTTTCCTTCGTTGCTAATCGATATCGCTTGAGACATTACCGGAGGAAGATTGCAGAGGAGGCGGTTTACAACGGCTTTTACATCCGCCCGTTTTCCGCTCCCGCACGACTTCGCGGAAGCGTGAAACTCCCGAATGCTTGTACATCGTTCTTGCGCTTAAAAGTTTTATCGCGCGACTCTCCATATTCATCGGGAATTTCCACTGGCCGCTTTTTTTCCCCGCCCCTCGGATCCCTGCCGAAGTATCATGCCGGAGCTCGCGACTCATGTTTTTCAATTACGCCAACATTTCAAGTAGCGAGATCTCCGGCATCGATTCGAAAGTTGTAATTTCGCGATATATTATTAGTTGGCCCGTAATGCGGCGCAGATTATGAAATAATGTTTCTCATGCGTGTATGCGCGATTATCTTAAAAGTATCTTTGAATAAGAAGAATGAGCTTTTACTCTTAACATCCATTAACATTGGACTCCAAGTACCATGAGTACATAACTTTTTTTATTCGAGTGCGTGACGCACAGCTATGCAGATCGCAGGCGGGATAACACACCGAGCAAGACGAATCGAATCGCATTTAGCTGCAGTAAAGTACCAGCAATAATTGCCGGGGCGGTGGAGAAGCGCTCCACGCTTCGTTTTCAAAGACGAACGCGTCTTTACGCTATCTTTCGCGTCCCGCAAAATCCAATCTCCCGCATTTGCATTCGCGCGTCGGAGCGATTAGCGAGTCGAGCACAGGCGGAGGAATACCCCGGGACGGAGTTTGCATTTCGAGAAGATCGTGACCGGTGGCGGGCCGATTACGCCTCGTCCGAGTGAAGCGTTTTCCAAAGCCGATGGCGGATTACCGGAGGGTGAGAACGGCGGAGAAGGGTTACAAAGAGAGTGGAAGGAAATTGCGACGGAGGGAGAAAGAGAGCGAGGCATGTCGTGCAGCCTATATCTAAGACGGTCGCATGTCATATCAGCAGTCATCGGGCTGGGATATAGGTATGTCTGTATAATGCCGCGATAGTACCTCGACAGTGCCCCTGTGTGTATATTACGGGGATTTAGCTCGAGGGCCCTCGCATGCTCGGAGACTGATGTGACCACGGAGACCGCCTCGTCGGGACATGCGAACCGACCTCTACCAGAGACCCTGTATCGCCTTCCAACGCCGCAAAAAAATAGCAGAAATGTTCCTGATCGACTCGCGTACTTCGCCCCCGGTTTACGCCATTCTCTCGCCATTCCCTCGCGAATCGCCCGGACACGAGCGCGAGCGAGCGCGTGTCATCCTCGGGAAGGCGCGCAATCGCAACAACCGCGACGCGCCGCGAGATATTCGCGCAAGGTTTCCCAGCGATCGCGATGGGAAAAGAAATTCTTCTCGGATAAGGGACACGAAGAGGAGGAAGAAAGGCTAGGTCGAAATGCACCGAGCGTTCCGTTCGAAGGAGAATACGAGGGAAAATATCACCGCGGATCCTGGCCAGTGATTTCCTTCTCCTTTCCTTGCGATTAAGTACCGTTTTCGTTCTGTCGTTAACGTATCTGATTGTTCAATAATCGCGCAGATATACGCGTTGGATATTCGCGTTACAATGTATATGAATGAGGGTGGCGTGTATCAGCGGCAAAAAAAGTAGGTTGCCTGGCTGACTAAGCCGCGCAAAGATTAAAAGCTTTTGATGTTTCGTATTTAAATTAACTCGTTATCCCGGATCCTTGAGCGCTACCTGCAAAATCGCGAAACCAGCGCAGCGCCAAGACCAGTGTCTTGCTAGCGTAATTGCGTATTCCGCCGTTGATTTAATCGTATTCGACGGTGATCCAACAAAAGGCTCCCCCCCCCCCCGNGTTCTTTCGTCTATTCGTCGCGAGGACATAAAAGTAGTCCGGTTAGGAAATATCATCGGTAAACGTTGAACCGATTTATAAATTTCCGCGATAATTACCGCGAGGCCTAAAACCTCGGCTAGCCATTCTAAATTAAATCCGAATGATTAACGAGATACACAGAGTGACCTTTACTGCCGCGTATTAATAAGTCTGCTCGGCTTACTATTCCGACCAAACAAGGGTGATGGAGGCGATAGCTTATCGATGTAAAGCAAAACGTATTTCGCGTTGAATCGGAATCTCCCTCCAGATTCGGAATTCGTATCTCGATATCAGCCGGGGGAAAAAGTCGGGCATTTTCGAGGGTGTCCGGGGGG
>NIJG01000161.1:2081367-2130345 GCA_002201625.1 Euglossa dilemma
GGGGAAGAAATTTCGGCCGATAAATATGGCAGGTATTCACGAGGTTTGTCACTTGGCGACAAATCGCTCGACCTAACAGCCTTTCCTTTCAAAGCCCGCATGACATTATGCTACAACGTTTTCAGTTATTTCGCCGCACAGATTATGCGCGTTCAATAAGGTGGACAGAGAGGCATAGCGTGACTTCTACGTTTCAGGTCAAGACGATATATTTCGTTATTATATTATTACGAGGCTGGATGGCAACGAGAATTATGTATTTATCGCCGGCGCATTATTTTTATCGTATCGCATACCAGACACACGACGTGCTCTATCTAACCGTGACCAACCAAAGATTTATTTCAATGACCGCGTCCCAAATCTTTGATCGATATTCGTGGAATCAGCATATGCTACCGTATCATCGATTTTTACACGCGTCTCGACTTGCATCTGCCAACGACTCAACCGTCCGACTAGACGGAAACCGATTTCTCTTGGATCGCGACGCCGCGTAACATCCAACACTTCCTTTTTTTTTTTGCCACAGCGCGTAGATTCGATCAAACGTATCATACGATATATCATAACCTTACCTCGCGCGGCGACCAACAGTTATACGTAATTCGATACGCAGCCACTCTACGAATCCACGAATGTACGTGTCCCTTTGTCAAATTAGGATGGTCGCGAGGATCGATTCGCGAATAACGATTGTCACGGAACAAAAACTTTTCACTGCGTAATTAAAAAATTCCAATTCACACGCCCCTTAGAAACGTCGCCACACAAGATGCACGCTACTGACTTTCAACTGGCTTACCCGCCTAAGATGTCATACGCGAATCAAAGTCGCAATTAAATATTCGCCAATTCGAAAAGCAAGTTTCTCGCGGTTTATTACAACGCTGCGTTATTAAAATTTTAATTTGTCGTTAATAACGCGATCTTTGTTCGATAACGAAAAAGAAAAAAAAAAAAAATGACAAACGATCGTCGTCGATAATAATTATCGACGAACGTAGTATCGCGTCACGTGATAAAGTTTCCGCAATATCCACGTGGCGGTCCTCCGCGAATGCGTAATAAGCGACGTTTTTACGGTTAATTCGTAGCGTTTGCGGATAAACTATAATCCCTGTTCGTACCGGACGCGTTGCGAGAGTGAAACACTTCGATACAAAACGATTTCGTCCGGGTTCGTGTACATCGAGGCCTCGAAATTTTTCCACGAAAGGTAAGTCGATCCGGTTTCGATGTCGGTATTTATTTTCACTTTTCCGACGCGTGTTCTCTTCCACGACGTTGCATCGTATCGGTACGAGAAATTCTCACGATTATTTCACCCTGTAATCTCTAACGACCGATGAAACCGTAAACAGTGTCGACGCGCATGTGAGGTTATGTCATTTGTGTCGCCAATTTCGATACGTCTAAATTAAACCCTGTCGTGAGAATCTCCGATGAATTCTCCGTATAATTACGTAATTGCTTATAAGCACGCGGGAATCGTACAATTGTTGTCTATGCCATGGATTATCTAACGGAATAAACTATCGACCGGACGGTAGGTAACGCGAAGAAACTGTTATCGTCTGGATGGAAAGTCTAGCGATCACCCGGCAATCTCATTGACGAGAAAGTTATCGCGTCGCTATTTAAAGGTTAGTCGAGGCTCGAGTGAGCTTTGTAGTGAGAATTTGATTGGTAATCCTTGGCGTGGCACCCAGTCAATCGTTACCCCTTGTCATATTACCGGGCTCGTACAGACGTTCGCGTAGTCGTCTCTGCGCCGGTGTGTACCGGCTCGAACCGCGCCAACACACGCGCACACGCACGAGCGGATCAGGTGTACGCGAGCGAGTGAGCGAGCGAGCGAGCGCGCGTGTTGGTAAGTGGGTTTGGGTAACTAAAAGCCAAGCGCGGGTCGAGTGTGCGAGTGTATCATAGAGAGGGCATTCGAGCGGAAAAACGCAACTAAACGCGAGTAATTGGAAGCCCAAGGGGGGTACATTCGAGCCGCACTGGGTCTGCCGACACCCTTGCTCCGCCAGGGACGAATCCATCCCCGTTTATTACTTCCTCCGAATGTTTACCCCGTATTTGTCATTGCGAGTTTCCTGTTTACCGCGTTCCTGCGACACCGCGCGTCGCGACGTCCTTTAATCCTTTATCACCGCTGGTCCAGCGACTCGAAGATCGGACAGAGACGCGATTGTTTCCGGAACAATGAACGGAACACGGTCGAGCCACGGGCGAATTTTTCCTTTTTTTTTTTTTCCTCTCTCTCCCGTAGAACGGGAGAAATCGTGAAAGGGAGGGTCGTACCCCGTGCAATGGTCCCGCGGAACGATCGGTGGCGCGAAGGGTCGGTTTTATCTTTTTAAATTTGTTAACTGCTGCCCTGGCGGAGCTTTCGAAGCTCGCGAAGAAGAGAAAAAAGAATTTCGTGTCAAACCTTGCTTCACGTTCCAGTTTAACGCGAGCCCCAGTCGTCATCGTTAATATGTTTCCGATTCTTTTTCTTCGCCAGCGAGAGAAATTTCTCCGTACACCGGTTCTCCCGTTGTGTTTCGCTAGATTTCCCTCGTTTTTTTCCCCTTTTCGATCCGTCGGCTAACAACAGGGGGTAACGCTCTAGAATTTTGCGTAAACGCTCCCCGTTAATACGTGCCTTCGTTCCCGTGGTGGGAATCGATTGCTTCGAATTCTCGATCGCGTGCTCTCATTTCCGTGTAACAACCGGCCGAACGATAAATTCATCAATGACCGACCCTGTTCCACGAAGACGGTCCACGTTGCCCGATAAAACGGAACCTCTCGAATTTCATTGCCGCTGTTTCCATAACAAAATTCTTTTCGTCCGTGAACCCATTATCATACGTGTTCAACGTGCCACGACGGTGCCCGCTCGCTCGTAAAATCTTTCCGACCGTTATACCGGCGTCGGCTTCGAAAAACCCCCGTCTATCCTGAAAAATTTATGTAAAACAGTCGCGCCGGTTAACAACCATCGTTCCAAGATGGCGCGGAGAGCCAGGATAATTCCTGTTTGTAACCGGGATCCGGAGTTGGTCCGAGGGGTTGCTCTCTATTCGGAAGCTGGTCTCGGTATAGAGGCAGGATTTGATAAGGAGAGAGAGAGAGAGAGAAGTGATTTAAGACGGTCTCGGGCTTTCCGCGGTTCCGCTTCCGTTCTGTCTTCACCTCCGTGCTTTCCACCCTCTCTCCTTTCTCTCCCTTTCCGTCCACCCCCTCTCTCTCTCTCTCTTCCCTCGTGTACATGCATCGTCCCCGAGGAGAGGCAGCAGGGGGTTGTTTCGTGGCTGCCGTTGGCTTTTCGTTGCGGTTTGTGTAGGGGATGTTTCCTTCCCTTGTGAACATATCCATAGACTTCCCTTCTCTCGCCATATCCTCCCTCGCTCACCATTCCGTCCGCCTTGCTCCTTCTCTTTCGATTCAGCTTCTCGACCGTAGCATATTACCGGCATGGCAGTGCCTTCAGTTCAGTCAGTGTAAACCCTCGAAGGCATTTGCTGATTCAAATTAATCACAGCCGAGGTAGCCTGCCCAACCCTCTGGATCCTGCCTCCTCCGCTTGAAAGGCACCAACAAGCTGCCGGTCGGAGCAAACACCTATAATCGCTCGTTTCGCCATTCTTGTTTTTACCTCTTATTTCCTCCTTGCTTTATCTTTCAAAACATTTATCCGCCGTCGTCTCTCCTCGCTCCCTCGAGCACGATACCGGGCGTAAATTTTTGAAATCGAAGGACGCCTCGATTTCCTCGATGGTCCTCGAAATGTCTCCGATTTAAGAGCTAACTCGCTTTTCCGTTCTCTCTCCAACGATAAAAGAGTCGCTTCGAAAACGCCGTCGAATCGCTTTTTAATTAACTCATTTCGCATTTCTCGCCGTTTTATTCTCGGCATTTCGCGAAACTGATTTACTGGGTTTCCTACCTCGTTCTAAACGATCCCACGCGTATTCTCCGCCATTTAGGTCAGGGTTTTATTTACCGTTGCCTTTCCAAAAATTGCGTGTAACGAACGTGTAACGCGAGTGGAATATTCAAAGGTACGTAACAACGCGCGGAAACATTTTCGGAAAACACGTTGTTAGCAGGAATTTCGCGGGACCTAGTAGCGACGTAACTACGAGGCCCAAGACTTTTGCGCGATACTGTACGTACGATCGGAGAATCGATTAAGGATTTCAATTGGCAAGGGACTTCCTAGATCGTGTACCGGAGCCACCGTCGGTACGAGTTGCCTTGGTACAATAACTAAGAATCAAATGCACGGCTTTTCACCTCCATAAAGATTTTTTATTTTGCGGTAATGTACGTTCGGCACTCTACGGTACGTTGCACGGGCATTAAAAGCTCGTCAAACAAAGGTGCCTCGAAATCGCGCGGAATCATTTTCCCTGTGATTCCATCGGCGTCTAAACGACAGAGGGAAAAGACGAGGATTCGTCGGAGGGAGAGAGAGAGAGAGAGGGAGAGAGAGAGAGAGAGAGGCGGCGGGAAGAAAGGGGAAGAAAGGACGAAGAAAATGCGTTTTTCATCCTCATGACACGACTACCGGTGGCCTGCTGGATTTTCGTCGCGCTGCGGAGCCCGTTTCGCAGGATTGAAAAAGAGAGAAAGACAAAAAGGTGAAGAAAGGGAACGAGAAAAAGCGGGAGAGAGTCCGCCGAGAGTGCTCTTTAGAATTAGAGCAGAGCCAGCTTCTGCATTTCTCTTTCTTTCTCTTCTCTTCTCCTCTCTTCTCTTCTCTTCCTTCCCTTTCTCCCTTTTTCTTTTTCTCCTCTCCTCTCCTCGATGAATCCGCGAGGCGTCTCATCACGCAACATTACCCACAAGCCTCCGCGACTCCTGCCTTTCTCCACCCTGTCCTTCTTCATCCCCTCTATCTTTCCCCGTCTCTGTCCGACCCAGCCGCATAGCCAGACCTCCGGCGGAACCCCTTGCATCCTGGCCACGTAACATTAAGCCTACTCCTTCCCATTTTTCCTTCGACTCTATGAAGCCTTCTGAAAGCGGCAACGTTTTATTTTCCCTTCCTCTCCTCTTTCCCTTCTTATTTCCTTTTCTCCTCTCTCCTTTTTTCACCCTGAAGAGACCACCGCTTCAACTCGCGGAATATTAAACTCCTTCCACGCGAATTCGACTCGGTTCCATCGCCCGGATATTCCTTCGAATTACCGATTTTCTTTTCTCTTTTTATTTCTCATTTCTTTTTTTCCTTTATTTTTTTTCCTTTCCTGGACAAGGTTTCACTCGCGCGAGTTCTCTTCGCGTTCCCCGAACGCGATGCGTTTCCCAGGCGGGGAACAAAGCGAGAGGAGGCTCGCGTATCGCCGAGTCGGGATTTCCAGCTACTCATCCTCCATTTTTCGCGTTATCCTCTTCCATCGCACGGCCCCCGGCATCGACACAGCGCGATGGCAGGGTGAAGGAGGTTCACCAAAGCAAGGGAAGAGGCGGAGGATACCGGGATGTTGAGACGCTGCAGAGAAGCGGGAGGGGTTGTTCTCGAGGGTGCTGCTATGGAGGGATGAGAGCAGAGACGAGAGAGAGCCGGCAGGAGGCGCGGAGGGGAGGGAAAGAGGTCTCGTCTCCCTGTCTCTATTGATCCTCCGAGGAGGAGCCGCGCGCACCTCGTCTTCCATCCCACCTCATCCTCAATACCACCCTATGCTCCGAGAGACGACGACGACGACTACGACGACTACGACGACTACGAGGACGGCGACGACGACGACGACGACGACGACGACGATGTAGTTGACGGGAGAAGGAGGGAGACAGAGGGAAAGAGAACTGTTCTCTCTGGAGCTCCGGCCTGTGTGTTGCAAGCCTGGGAAAACGCATCGACAAATGCAGCCTTCCACGGGTCCACGCGTTTTACTAAATGTGTAGCTGCCGCGTGTCTGCATCAAACGGCCCTTTCATCTTTCTACCGGAAGTCTCGTAATCGAGCGTATTCCCAATTACTTCTGGAAATTCCGTTGTACGCTCGGTCTCGCGGTTAAAAAGAGGAATCGCTGCCGTTACCGCGGCTCGCAACATTCCTCCCAATCCCGATATGCTTGGCAGCACTCGCAGACTTTTTGCGACTTTCGCCAACCAAACGGATGTCTCGAATCGTAATTATTCGCAATTTTTATCGCGCGATAACCGATCGAAGCCGGCGACGCGTTTCCAACGCGTTTGCATTTAAATATTTCTACCTAAGCGCACACGTGGACCGATGCACTAGGGTATTCGCGGTTCGCTCGTATATCACGGGAATATCAGTTGGACAGTTTTGATGTATTAGCCTCATTAGGTCCGCGACTTATCGTTGCTGCATTTCATCAAGGTTTATGACTTCTTCCACGTACACGCGTCTCCCCGCCGCCTCCCTCCTCTCGCTAGCCTAGCCGCGCCTTTGCCTATTATCTATTCCGATAGGCGATCTTGTCTATGCATATGCGTATGGAAATCAAAGAATCCTCGATGGCGCGTGGAGGTGCGTGCGGCGAGCCGGGACCGCGATTGGTGCAAAAGTTGCTCGCTATCTTCTCCCACTCCGTTCGCTTTCTCTTCGCCTCTCTCTAGTCTCTTCGCGGCCCCTCGCCGCTATAACTCGACCCATCGTTATCTCCGACAAGGAGACTCCCCATTGGTCGTCGATCTTCCCACTCGTGGTGATGCCTCCCTCGGTGATCGCAGCCGCGCCGCGTGTTCGGCTCTTCCCTGGTTCACGCACAGAGGATTCCCTCTGTGCCTGTGTGCACGCGCCTCGCAGCTATCCCGAGAGCCCGATTGGCCCGAGGGGAGCATCCTCCGTTTCTCATTGGACCGCCGGCCAGAGCATCTCTGCTCATCCTCGCGTTTGCGCGTCTATCGTGTCCCACTGTGCGTACTCCAGCCGCCGCGTTATCCAAAATGGTGGATCCCGAGTCTACCGCGAGACCAGCCGCTCGGCGAATAGACACCGGAGTTTTTCGAAAAGACGAGAAGAGACGAGAAGAGGAAAGACAGCGACGTTGTTCGCGAAGAGGACGGTTTGGTCGGTTGGACTCGGCTGGGAAGATCGGAGTCGGGCTCCGAGAATAGAACTCGGCGTTAGTCATACATCCCGTCGTAGATCGGGCTATAACTGGCGTCTGTGACGGGCCAACGCCATTATGGCAGACACGCGGTGAGAAGCGATACGTGCAGAGCACGAGCGGAACGAAGCCGGAGGGAGAGTAAAGACATTTACGAGGAGGAAGGCAGAGAGAAGGCGCGGGGGAGAGGAGAGACGGCGAAACGGAGAATGCACTGGCAGCGTTCATTTGCGACGCCAGTAACACGCTGCTGCATCTATTCATACACAGCGGCTGCACCCACGCCGACGGCGCGCAGCTTGCGTGTATCCAGGTTCGACGAGGGAAGACCGCGACAGAGAGTCGGAGAGAAGAGAGGAGAGAAGAAAAAGACAAGCTTGGCAACAGTGGCCACTTGTACGTTCTACCTTCTCTGGCAGCCGCGTCCCTCGCTCTGCCTCTCTCCGTTTCTCTTATTTTCCTATGAACCTCGCGCAGTTCAGGAGAACACAGTGACATGGAAGAAGGGTGAGAGACGGAGCGAGATAGTACGATAATTGGAAGAGGAAACGGCCGGGGCAGAGGAAGGGAGAGACAGAGAAGAGCGTAGCGCAGGTGGAGGCGCTGTTTCACGGTTGGTGGGGGCCGGAGGTGGTGGTGGAGCCCCCTCAGGAGGTGGAAAAGGTGGAGGATGAGGCGGGGGGGAGCAGAAGGTGGTTACCATGGCTACCAGAAACCACAGCCGCCGCCACCGACGATGCGAGAGGTGTCACTGACTCCTGGCAAAGCTACCACGCACTCATACACCTGTACCGATACCCGCGTACCGTGCAAATATCCTACCTACCGACTCGTTTCTTTCCCTGTGATACCGCTCTACCTGCTACCTGCTACGCATCGCGAGATAATTTCTCTCGAGTACCACCCCTCTCCCTCTCTTTCTCTCTCTCTCTCTCTCTCTCTCTCTCTCTCTCTCTCTCTCTCTGCCCGTGTTGCCACTGCCGTTCCACGACTCCGTTCCTAACGAATTTCGTCTTTGAACCGTCCACACCGTTTGATCCCGCGCACAAGTATCAGTCGAGGTGTCGCGAATCCAGTTTCTCCTAGTTCCAGCCTCTTTGTGCACGGAAGAGAGAAGGAATTTTCGAGATTATCGGCGCGGAGAATTATCGCGCGAGCGTGCCCGCTCGTGTAGGTAGAAACAACTCGCGCGAAACAGTCGCGACTCGCCTCGGTCGCGATGGTCGAGAGGCAAAAGCAAACGTGCGTTGCCGCGAGTGATCCAACGATCGATCGTCATAGCGGACATAAACCTGGCCTCTCTCCTCTCTCTCCTCTCTCTCTCTCTCTCCCTTTCTCTGCCGGGGAGTCGACGTGACTTAAAAAGACCATCTCGAGAAAGAGAGCGGCAAGAAACAAAAGATCCGCCTCTTAACTGCGGTCGTTCGTTCCGTTTCTGCAGTGCTCCTCCTCCCCGCGGCCGCCGCGGCCTCTTCTCTCTCCTTTTTCTTCGACCACTCTCCCTCGACAGGACGGGAATTAAATTAAGGCTTCCGAAAATAAACTCGGCGACATTCAATTGTTTCTCGCCGGGGCCGAAACGACACGAGACGGCGGCAGAAAGGCGGTGTCGAGCCTCATAAAAGATGAGAAACGATCCAGCAAGATGGCCGACGCGACGATGTTGGACGCGCGTTTTCTAGCCAGCCTCGTCGCTTGTATCGGGCAGATACCCGTGCGCTCTGCACCGTGCATAAAAGGAGAAAAGGGCATCGAGCCGGAAAAGTGGTCGATCGAACAGTCCGCGGGAGAGCGGTAAGGTGGTCCAGGGACTAAAAATATTGAAAATAACGTTATGGCGAGGAAGAAAAAAAAAAAAAGCCGGTCGGAGCAGCGATGAAATGAAAGGAAACAGGTTAAAAGCGGGTAGTGGAATTTTTCTTGAAACCCCTCGCAGGAAAAGGAAGAGGTGTATACATACATAGGGGATAGGAGGGTGGTTACGGTGGTGGTACGATGCTCTTTCTACGTCTTCGTCGCTTATCGCGTGTATAGTCCGATTCGCTTCGCGGTCTCCATGGGAACCCGCGGAAAAACCTATCGATTCTCCCTTTGGATTCCTCTGAAAGAGAACTCTTTCAAGAATCCTTTGGCCCCTCTCCGTTCCTCTCATCCTCTCCGAGTCTCTTTCGTCTCCTCCTTCGTCTCCTCTTTCCTTCGCTAGTCGAGCTTTTCCTCGGTTGACAGGGTCGACCTTTGCGCTGCCGTCTGCCTGGAAAAGAAAAAGAACGGACGAGTCGCGAGCGAGGGAAAAAGAAGACAGAACGGGGTACGGCAATGCCGTTAAAAGAGGTTTATTTCGCTAATAAGACCGGACTCGCGCTGTGCTTATTGAAACAATAAAGAATCACCCCTGTGGGCGGCAGGAGGAAACCCTCAAGATGGCGACCCTTTCTGGTCATGCCGTGGATATACCAGAGGTACGTGCGCTGGTTCCAGAGTGTCGGCTGATCAACTCCCGATGGATTTATGGCTACGATATTGTGGTCCGCCTTCTCCTTCCTTTTGTCTCGAGTCTCGTGTTTCTATCCTATCGTTCCCTGCCATCTCCGCCTTCGGAGCACCGCTTCCAAATCGATTACGGCCACGGTTTGACGAAACGTTAAACCGCGTTAAACGAGAGAAAAACGTGGAAAAATATCGAACCCGAAACTTTTCCTTTTCCTTTCCCTTCTCCTTCGCGACGCGTCGGCCGCGTGATCGGCAACGGCGGGAAAAGCGACGGAAAAGGACAAGGAGAAGCGAGGGAAAAACGACGATAGTAAGGAGAGGAAGGAAGGAAGGAAGGAATGAATGAATGAAACCTATATGACCCAGTTTATCGAAGCGTAATTTGGGTTACCGGTGAGAAGGTTGGATTAGAATCGAAGGGTCGTAAGTACACGGGTGCACGTCAGAGTTTGCGGCGCTGAGCTCCCTAATATGCTGCGTTATCGCAAGATTTATCGGTTATCGGTTACGTGCACTTCCCCCGCTGCGGCTCCGTCAGCTTTCTACTTCTACTTTTTCTCGCCATTTTCGTCACCGATGGGGATCCTGCTGCGGACGTCTATTAGGTGCACGGCTCTTTAACATCAAATATTCCCGTGGAACGTTTTTCAAAGTCGCCCCGGGCATTAAAGCATCCTTTGCCGGCGGCGTGCGCAATTTTTCTCGTCTAATGACTTTCGGAAAAGCACGAAGACGTCCCCGCCGGGCCGGAAGAAAAAAGGCTACCACTATTCGCAAGTTATGGGGCCAATTCCGAACTCGGTCACGTCCGACCGGTCGAAAGCTCCGAACTTTACGTCCTCGTCGAATCCCTCCTTATCGCGTTGCCACGCCGTAATAGCGAAACTTTCCTTTTGTCGGCCGAGCCGCCAGCGGTTTTGCGTAAACGAGTTCCACGGTATGAAACGGCAAGATACAGCGCGGAGGATGGTGTGTCTCGTTGAGAATCGATAGAGCTCCTGCCGAGACTACCCCGCGAGACACGAATTCCCGGATTCCATGTCGCCACCCCTAAAAACCCCATCTACGAGAGCGCTCAGCCTGTTCGCCTCCCTCGATCCTCCACCACCACCCCTTCGGTGCTCCTCGAGGCACCGCATTACCTCTGGACGAGAGGACTTCGAGTATGGAAAGAGAGATCGACCGCGAGGTAAAGGAGAGCCCGGCTCCCCGAGAGGGGAGAGATAGGCAGAGAGGAAGGAGGAAAGGGCTGGAGAGAGCCGGAGAGAGCCGGAGAGAGGAACGGCAAGGGCCGAGCACAATGGACCGCCTCGGAGATTCGGAAACGTCGGGACTCGGCGTTCTCAATGGGAGACGAATGAGGAGTCTGCCCCGGCTGGATCGCGGGACAATGCATCCGGGAAAACGAATGTTAACGTTCGCGATAACGCCACTCGCTTCTCTCAGATCGATCCTTCTTCTTCCTCTTCCTCCTCGGCTTTCCTCGCCGAGGAAGATCCTTTAGAATCGAAGCGGAAACTTGTGTTCGGAACGGCGGGGATCGGTGACTGATTCCCGCGAGAGAGCTCCAGTCAGGTTGGAGCCAATTTAATTTTACGCCCGCTCGAATGCTAGCGATCCAAATTGTAGCAGCACACGGCGCGAGGTTAAACGTATCTCGACTATTTATAAGCCAGCGGTGGTTATGCTAATTTCGCGAACGAGCGACGATAAATCTCGCGGGCTTTTTGTCGGCGGTCGCTTTGGAACGGCCGACTGTGACGCTCGGTTGAAATTTTTGTTGCAGGATCGATAGATCGATAGCTCGCGGAGAGAGAGAGAGAGAGAGAGAGAGAGAGAGGAAGAGAGAGAGAGAGACAATGAGAAACTCTTGGAAGATGTGCCCTCGAAGGAAACGAGAAGGAATGCTACCCCTGTTTGACTTCGCGCCACAGGTTGAACGGCGAGCAAGGTAAACCGAGTTATTGCTCGATAATATGTTTGACCGCGGCATCATCCCGTTCGAATGAAGATCTTTAACGGCGGGTCTTCCTCCGTCTGTCCGGCCGCGTGGGAGGCGCCCTTTAATTAAACAGATGTATCTAGGATTTACGAGGGGTAATTGCGGGTAATGGGAGCGGTTCTGTATCGTCTCGCCGGTGATAAAGATGACAGGGAAGCGAACACGAGGGCAAACGCGCGATCATTTCCGACAAAAGGGAACGGAAATTACGGTGTTGGTGTTCCTAATTAAAGCTAAATACGGGCAGCCACTTAAGAAACCACCCCCCGCGGATAAATTTCACCGCGTTATCACGCGTTAAACGCGAAAGGCACTCAAAAATGGCTCTATCGTTGCCGGGAATGGAGTCCTCGAGCCATTCCGCTAGCGTTATCTACCTACGGTTCGAGACCCCGAGGACCCGAAAGTCGCTTCTACTTTCCGCCGCTGACTGTTCCGAAAATTCACGATCCGCGATTGAAGGCGGTTCTCCACCCTCTGCCGAGGTAGCCACAGGCCGCGATATTATAGGGCGAAAACGGTAAATGGCCCTAATAATGCGAAATCTCGGTAGCCATAAATACGAGCGGACGATATCTGGTTGGTGATCTCGGTGGCATGTCCAGGAGCTGCGTTGCCGTGTCTCGCAGCGTTGATACCGGTTGCCCCACACGGTACTCACGTGAGTATCGTGGGTACTGGAAGTACTCACGTCAAGTATGTGCACGGCTTATCATACCTCTCGCGACCAGTATATGGTCTTCCTGTTCTTTATGCGAATACGTGTGGGACTCGCGATGTGCCACGCTCCTTCTCCTCGAAAATACCAAGGATTCGTCCAGGGGACCGACACCAGCCGATTCTTAGATCTTTTCTCTCTCTCTCTCTCTCTCTCTCTCCTCGAATAGCGCCGCGCCGCGTTTCCGTATCCAGCCGATCGCGTCGCCGATTCTTTTCTCGCTCGGCCTTTTTCACCCCTTTCCGGCGCGAGGCCGTCGCGGCGTGAGGTCGTCGCGACGCGAGGATCGTTGGAAATCGACGATCCGTAATCGATCGCGGCTACCTACCGACTCGGCTCTCGACCATCCAACGGCGGTGGAACGGATGCAGGGCTAATTTCTGGGATACGAACACGGAATCGGGTAGTCGGACTTGTAAACATGTCGGTGAAAGGCAAACCGCGTCACACCCTGCTTCCTACGCGGCACCACGAATTTCCATTCATTGTTATTCCATAATCCGTGATGAAACACGAGGCTGTCCGTGTGTGGTGCAGAGACGATGAAAAACGAAGGTATTAACGTGACTCAAGGGTGAGGATAGATCGATGGTCGGAAGGAAAGCGTACGCGGGGACACGATGTTATTAAGAACTGACGTGTTCCCGTGCACGCATGAACAATCTTCTCGCGTTCGCCATCATTTCCATAAGATATTGTAATTGTTTTAACAATCGACACTAATGGTTATTCTTGGTAGCGCGACATGCGCCTCCAATTTATCCGCGGCTATATTTTCGTAAAATACACTCGAGAAAATCACAGAGCCTGTTAATTCCCGCCGCAATTAGCTTGCCTCTTGTACTGGCAATTAGCAGCGGTCAATGGTGTTGTACGCTTTCGGTATTCGCGGGCTCGTTTCGATCTGCTCGAAATTTATCAGCCGGCTGCCGGTATAAATCGCACCGCGCGATACCGTAAAGAACGATGTTAAACACGACGTTATTTACGAGTAGTTCGGCAGTATTCCTCTTCGTGAGAGACAGGCCAGGCCGTGCGTGTCATGGCAATTCTTTCCGCGGCCGAGGCAAAAATACGTTCGTGGGTTCTTTTATACAGCACCCTCCTCCGAAGACAATCTCGATGTCTCCGCTCGGTGTGTGTGGCGTGTCGCGTGGTGGACATCACTCCGGGCCGGAGCCTCGAAAGGGTGTAGCGTGTCCGGTATCTCGTGCCGGGATCGCAAGAGACATTTCGTCCCCCCAAGAAGTCAGTTCAGCTCCCACAAATGACCATCGCCGACCGCCACCATCACCGCCTTCCCCAACTTGCCCCTCTTTTCCCATCAACCCCCGTTGCTTTCCTATCTTCTAGCCGCGCTCTGCACCGTTCGCCCAGATGAAACGATAAACGAATTTATTACGCTCGAATGAACGAAAGCGAGTGTCCTTGCCTAGTAAAACGGCATTCGCGGTTTATGGAAAAAAGCACAATTATTCCCTTCCCTTTCTACCTCCCCTTTCCCTTTCCCTCCATCGCTTCGATCGCTACCAACGTTCCCTACCTACGGTATCTCGATCGTTTACCACGCCAAGTTGATGCTTCCGTCCGAGTTGTTATGTCTGACTGAGAACACCGAGGTTCTCTAGCTCGATTACGTCCCGATACGCAAACTTTCCCTCTTTTCCTACCTTTCCAAGTCGACCAATGTTAAACCGCCTTACCCTCGCGCCTCTTTCGCCTTTCGCCTTTCGTTTCCCTTCGTCTCCAGCGAATATCAATTTTTTCCCTCGTTATTCGCTTGTTTTTCTTTTTTTTCTTACTAATCTTGTTATCGTCGCGAAAACAACCATGCCACAGTTACGTTGATCTTAGGTATTTTATAAACAACGTTTCGCCTCGTTGCGTAGATTAGAGATATCTGCGATATACGTGTTTCGTTATAAAATAACGCTATAATCATCGACTCTGGTGATGTATAAGTTAAACTGTCCGTTGTTGGTGTTACACCAAGATCTTTGAGATTTGTAAAACTTTTATATCTGGAAACGTAGTTATTTTTTAGATTTTTATTTAAAGAATTAATTCTTCGGTTGATGTAGATAATACGGTGAATTTATCGACCTGCAAATTCGTATCTAATGTCGGCATAAGAGAAGTACGTCTGGTATCGTTATCACGTTACCATTCGATCCATCTTTTCGTAATTTAGTGCTACAGTGTAGTTTTCAACCTTACCGATTTACCATGATGCGATATTGTCTAATTTATGTAACGTTATCGACTCAGAGCAAAATAAGATTGCAGCACCTGAAACCAAATGAACTAATTAAAAACATAAAATTTGGAATATAAATTTGTGGTGCGGTAATAGAGAATGGAGACAAAGACATAATTTCAATTGAATTTATAACTTTCTTTTCATCGCATTTCGCGACAAATTGTATATTTTTTCAATTTTACGTAAACTGCTATTCTTCTTTTTATCGTGTATGCAAATTTTGAAATTACGCAGATGCATTGTATTACACACACGCGGTACCTTATAAAATATTACTATTTGTCTGTGCTGTCTGCAATTTTATCGAAATGTTGATAAAATAAGTATTCGTAGATAGTTAATGATACACAAAGGAAGAAAGACAGTAGAAAAGAGAGTAAGAATGATCGAGTGAACCTGTGTTGAGCACACTGGCATGTCGCGCATGGCATTGGTTGAGAACCAATGCCACGGATGGATGGGAAGAAATTATTTCGACGATAAACGAATATCCCGAAGAATTAGCAAATCGATAACGTCGCACGCGACACGAAATGGTAAGAGAATGACTCTCGAAATCGTATAACGAAATATAACAGCGCGTGCAGTATGTTCCTAAGCTTCGTCTATGACTAAATCTCTCGTGTATTGATAAAAACGTATCTCTCGAGATAACTGTACCGTTATCGATACACCGAAAGTAACCGACATTCGGTATCGGCGATCAGCGAGATAACCAGTTTCACGAAACAATTTACTTCGTAATATTCGATCGTGTGGGTATAACGCGAGTCTAATACACTGACGGTTGTCAGTGTCGTACGTGGAATACGATGAAAGGACAATTAAATGAATTTTGTCGTTTGATTGGCGAGGTGGTGGATAGCGTTAGCGAGGAACGGGTAAAAATGCAGACCAGTTCTGCCATCTGGCGTTAAAGTTGGGAGGGAGCCGAGTATCAGCCGTCGAGCAGGGATGCCAACGAGACGCGCGCATCCACGGCAGATCGTACGCGGAGTTGCGTCGTAAACAAGGGCTCGTTGCATCGGTAGTCGTATTTCCAAAGTTTTCTCGCAAATCAGTCCGCCGTTCGTCCGTTTCCCATGATATATCAAGGCGAATCCTTTGCTGCGCCACGACGAAGAAACATCCGAGACCGGGAAACACCGTAAACGCAACTTTTTCCGAACGTTTTCACGGTAGTGTGAGTGCGCGGGTTGGCAAGCGTTGCTCGAGTGCAGTAGGGCTGCCATTTTCCGTGTGTTGCGGTACACGAGCGAGAAAGAGATAGACATCGGTGTACGGAGAAGGACGACAAAGGTCCCGAATACAGGGATTTTCGCGGCGGAAAAGACAGAGGAGTTTTTCGTGCGTTAATTCAAGCCAGGACTGTAGCCCGTGATCCAAGTGGAAGGAAGAGAAATAAAGGCAAAGGTGGAGGGACGAATCGCGGGAGCGCGCGTTCGAAACTGGCCCGACGTTCAAGGTTAGTTCCTCTTTTCATTTTCGTATTCTTCCTGCTCGTCCTCTTTTAACGCCAACCACCACCGTCTCGCGTATTCTCCGACCTAACGTTTCTGCGCCGTTTCGTCTGACATCGCCGAGGGATTTTTCCCGATAACCAATCGCTATCCGCGTCCTTATCATATCCACGACCGATCAGCTGACTTTTTTTTACGCGACCACCGCGTGCATCTCGCGAAACGCCGACACGTCCCGACGCGGAATTGTTCGTTAAAGATACGCCATTGCGTGGGCAGCTTGCTGTCTGGAAACGGCGACGATTCCGAGCGTTTGAAAATACCTCTATCGCGGCACACGTCACGCATCGAAGCGTATCAATGAAATAACGTTAATGGCTGTGCCTGGCCAGACGACAACGGTGAATTTTACGGTGCGCCTTTCATTTTTGGTATATCGCTTCGGCTTCGAGGTCCGTGTGCCAGCCTGGCCACTACGCACCAGTGACAAATTTAAAACCGTGTCGCATTAACGATTCAATCGATAAAGTCGTTCGGAAATTCGCTATCGGATGCGCGGATCGAGTGCATTATTTACGGGAATATCTCGTCTCGATTCTGCTTGCTGGCTGGTTTTTCGTCAGGAACCGCGCTTTAACGTGGCCGCGATAACCTCGTTACGAGCAATAAGTAATTTCTAGCGGCGGTACGCGAGCGATTTCGCTGGTTTTTCCAGGGTTTTTCGGTGTTCGCCAGACGCTCGTAAAGTTTCCATTCGCCTGGCGGTGGTTGGAAGAAACGGCGTTGACTTTTTCCGCGAGCGATCCAGGAAAGATTTTACGATCTGCGCGCGGGCTGTGTGGCCCGGGGCTCCGCGTGTCGAGGGCACGGCGGTGCACGCTGGTCCGCGTAAAAATGTCAGCCGAAAGGGACAACGAGGGACCGTCGACCTGGAAGCTATTCGCAATGCAGAAAAGCAATCAAATATCAATTTCACCGTGGGCATCTCTGCCCGTCGAACGAACACTGGCCGGCGAAACGAGCCGGGATGGGACGGGACGGCACGATCATTTTCCAATTTACACGGAACGGTTTCAATTACGAAAGCGATCTTGAAACATCACGTACGCGTAACGAGGAAAAAAAGCACGCCGACCGTGGTGCCCCTTGCCGCGCGTTATCGTCCGTATTATGCCAGCCTTGGCTGTGTTTAAGCAATTAACCTGCAATAACCGACAAACACACTGTGTCCGGCTTATAATCGGCTTTCGTAAGAACTCCGTATCTACCGGTCTCCAGTCGTAAACAACCGTTACAGCCGCGTTACGTTCCTCTTTTTCCGTTCCTATTCGTACGAATATAATGTTCCCGGTCTCGGGTTTCTCCGCCAAGGGTACCAACCGGCTCTTCTATTTTCGCCACGGATTACGGTTTTGCTCGACTCGCGATTTCTAACCTTTCCAGAGGCCGCGGCCGAATCCACGGCTCGCGTGTGACGAGAATCGGTAATCGCGTTATTACCCGCTGCTCCTCGGTTTCCCTTATACGTCCATTTCGCGCTAATCGCTCGCGTAGCCGCGTGTCTTGTTCCAATAATCCTTGCATTTCCCGATCCGCCGCTTCCTGCTGCTAGCCTCGATTCATTACGCAACGACACCGGCAGATCTCGAGATTTTCCTGCGATCGCGCATGCGTGTCCGAGCGTCTCGATGCGTCGCCACGATTTTTCATTCGCGTTCCCTGCACTCTGCACTAACGAGAACCGCCTTGTTAGCTTATCGCGCGCGTGCACCAACGCGACCTTGGTCGTTACTCTTCATCGGCGAAGAGCGGGTCGGGAAATTTTACGCTCTCTTACGCGTTTCGCCATCTCTGGTTAATCACGGATGTGCCAAGTGCGGTTCGTGCCTCTATCGTTTTAAAGGAAAGCCGCGTTTCCAATGCGCCGCTCTCTCCACTCGCGTGCTACCTTTTTTTCACGAGGTAAATCATATCGTTTCGTAAACAATCGGCTGTCGAGGACATCGAATGAGGCAGAGATGAAAGAAGAGCCGAATCTTTGAAAAATACCGAGCTTCCTTTGTTACGGACAAACGTTATTTACTCGATTTGCATTCTTCGCCACGGGTGTCGTCATTCTCGCTGTCGGAAGATTTTTCAAACGTTTTGCGAAGAATTTTCGCGAGAGACCAATTACAAATGAAATTCGACTAGGCGCGCTTGCGTCTCTTTGTGCTCTAAATACACGTCTCGGTTCGGCGAACACGAGGCCGAGGAGATGGCGAACGCTGGTGGAAGAGTGGCGGAGGTGAGGCGTCGAAGATGTAAATTTTCGAGAGGGAATTGCCGAAACGGTGGATCGTAGACGAGGGCGAGGGCGAGGGCGAGCGGCGGGCACACGCGGTGGTGATAATGCGAAAAGTTATTTTAACGAGATTCGATGGTAACGCGGAACGGCGGTTGCAGTTCCGCGGCCGGAGCGTCGGGTTACTTTTTCTAATTTAGCCAGCCAACGGGGAAACTAAATTGCGCGGCGACCGGTGGAGGAAGGCTGCTCGAGTCGCGAGAACTCGGCTAACGCTGTTCAGAACAGGCCGCGTGACGCACACTCGCGGTATCCGCGCCGAAAAGCTAAGCAGCTCTTCGCCACGCGCTGTAACTCGCGATTTAAAACTCATAAGCCTCGCCGCGTCCGTTCACGTCGCGTTTACGAGTCTCTTAGTCGCGGCTGCTGCTGCAAACTTTCAACGCGAAAGACGCCCGCTCCTCGAGTATCCTTCGGGGATAACGCTGCTGTAAACAAAGTAGCTCGACTTCCTCGAGCTTCGTTGCTTCGAAACCCCCAGAGTCGCTGGGCCTCCAGCTTTCCAAGCTCTTCTCGCTCTTCGCTCTTCGTCCTCCCAAGTTTTATGCCTGCTCAGACTCTCACGACTACGCCACTCGCGCAACGGTTCATACGAGAATTCGGTTGCGTCTTCGTATCGCTAACCAACGATAAGTTATCGAGTCTCCGCTCGTTATAGTCGGGTCGAACGTCGCGACGCGTTCGTCGAATCGTTCGGGTACGAAAGGAGGTCGTACGCGTTGGAAAATACGCTGGATAGATTAACTTTTGTTATCGGGATATTCAACCGTTAGATTTTACTCGAATATAAATAAAATGAATATATCCCTTACCGAATTCGCGGTTGAAAACTGGAGAAGGCCCGGTAGCACGTGGCAGGTGGAAGAGGAAGATCGGTGGCGCGTCGAGGCATCCCGTCCAAACGTAGCGAGGAATAACACGCAACTGAGACAAAAGGACACAGACGGAAATTGACCGCGAGACTCGTTCGCGTTGTGTTTACGTCGGGAACCACGCCTCTCGCGAGCTAGAGTCGCGCTTCGCTCGATTTCCTTGTCAGAAGCCTCGCGCGACCTTCTAGGCGAACGTGTCGTGCAAAATTTACAAATAGTAAGTTATTTCATTCCGCATAATTTTTTTGATAAACGAAACGATCGTAAGAGATCAGAGTGGAAGTGCTCTCGTTAATTCTATCGAAGTTTTACCTAGAAACGTTAAATTTGCGTCATCGCGGAGCTCGGAGATATTAGGAAAAAGATGTACTTGCAATGGAAACGAATGACAAGTGGTAATTTCCCTTGTCTCTTGAAAAATTGATGGAATCGTCGAGCATCGTTCTCGATTCTTTCGAATGTTCGCGATATTAATCGCGGTTTAATGGGACCGCATCGGTATTAAGTGGTGTAGTTAACGATCTCGTTGACGTTGAAAATTCCAAGTTACTTGACAATTTTTTCCATTTCGCTATTTGTCTCGTCTATTTGATTACCCGCGGCTCCGAGTATCGTCCACTTTATCGCTATTATTGCGGCATCGATAAAAATTACCACTTTAACCCATTCGATGCCGAAAGTAACTACCACACTGTCTGACTGACACTCGTGGTAACACGCGCTATCGGTGATTTTGGTCAATAAAATTTCTCGTCGATTCGTAACTTGGGGAAAACCGAGGATGCTTGCGTTAGGATTATCTCGTGCCGTGATAGCGCATTCGCTAACGTATTAATAGAATAATTTACGAGAACTTAATCCGAGTCAACTACGAGACCCGGCCAGCAAATCACGGCGAATTCGATCATCGGATTCCAGTGTGCTTTTTGGCGCGATGTTTCGTTATATCCCCGATTATTATCCTCTGCTCTCGACCGGTGGCTCATGCTCGGTTTTAATACCTCGAAGCTTGAGTAACGAATACGAGGCAACATCTAGATTAGAAGTAACTGCCCGTGAAATATCGAAACGAAACACGCCTGATTTTCTTGCTTTATTTCAACGTAAATGGTATCCACCGAACTCGACGGTACTCGTTATTATAAATAACAAGGTTTATTTATAATATATCGAGGAAGGTTTCTCCGCTATCCGTCACGCGTACAGCGACTCGCGGGAGTATTCCAACGCTATACGTATCTCGAGGCAAGTACTCCAACTCGAAAATTCCGATTTTAATGGGAGTATGCTCGTATCGAATGCGTAACGAGTTACACGTGGATCGATCCCTTTTTTATTCCAATATATCACGTCGCGTGGGTAAAATCATTGCTCGACTCTGCAAATTGATCTCTGCTCTTTTCAATTTAATCGCGCAATGGTGTGCGAGATAGCGCGAAGCTTTCCAAATATTATAAACGTTTAAATTTAGGTACTCTCTTGAGATCTCGCTCGAGGGGTAGAAGAATCGTTAAAACTTTAATCCGCGATTTTATCCCTGCTAGTGTCGTTCTCCGTCGACAAACAAATCACTCTGCGCGTAGAGAATTCTTTTGAAATATAGCGTTCGTATACCATGTAGGAAGTTGTTTTCCTAGTTAACGTCCAGTGACGTCCGTCGGTGTTTGTGCAGGATACAAATGCATCGTATGCTCGGCAGAAAAATACGAGAAACGTCTCGAATCGTTGCATCTTTATACCGATAGAAAGAATCTTCGGGAGCGAATGATTAATTCCTCTTTCGAATGCTCGTTGCGACTCTAAACGAAGAATGGACGCGTTCTGTTACTATCGTAGAGTAAACGTTCGTAACCAGGCACGTGTGTGCCCTTGTATCTATCTGGCAGAGGATGAAAGCAATCGGGTGAACGGTTGCGTCGGGGCCGCCGATAAGAATCGAAGGTGAACTTGGAAGGGAAGTTGCTCACGCGTCGTATCGTCGTCCGTGAAATTCAAAACTTGGGGCCCCGTCAGCTCGGAATTTGTGCGCTCGAGTTTCGCAGCCCCTGTCGTCGAACTGCATCAAACTTTTCGCGAGATCGAAGCCTCCTCCGCGACTCGCGCGCAGAAATTACACGGGCTCGGCTCGCGGAGGTTTCGATTTTCGTCTCTCGAGTTTCGGATAAGATACGCGTCTCGGAAGACTCTGGGAAAAAGAACGGAGAGAAAGGAAGTAAAAGAGAGAAAGAAGATTAAGAGGAAAACTCGTGGCATTGGAAATCGTATCGATCTCGTTGGAGTAAGGTTCGTGCCACGTTGCTATAGTCGCGGGGGAAGTTAACCGAGAAGATTTCTCGCGTATCATTAGGTTGCACGGCGCGGCGATAAAATGATAAACCTTTGCTCCGTCATGCATTAGCCTGTCTACTTTGGCCGGGAAGTGCACGGTCGTGCGCTCCCTCGCTCCTCTCCGTTTCTATTTAACGAAGACGCCGAAGAACCGACCTATTACCCCGACATTCCCGTTGAAAATAGGAGAATTATCCAGCCCGGAGATAGCAGGGGCAGCCTGTCGTTATTCGCGGCAGTTTTTCAACAGCCCGCTATTCGCGCGTCGAATTAATTTAATCGTTCCTTTCGATCTTCCCTGCGGATTCGTTTATTTCTCCGTGGAATACAGGAATCGTAATTTAATTACCGCGACAACGGTACCCGGGTCGGCTAATAATAATCGCTGGAACGATAAGAATTTCAATCGCATAGATGTTGTGCGGACAGGGAGCGATGCTCGCGGAACGATCGGCTAGAATTATCGATGAAATTCGCGATCTCGCGTTTCCGGAAAAGGGATATCGGCCATTTTTTACGTTCCGCGTTACCGTTATACTCGGTGGATTCGTATGGAGAATGTAAGGATCGCGACTCGGGGCAGATTTTCGTGGAACGCGAGAGAAAGACAGGTGGAGCATTCGTCTAGGGTTATTTTCATCCGTCGCCCTCCGGTTTGGGGGACAGACGCACGAGGACCACTTTGCAAGGGTCAGACTGCGTCGCGGAAAAATGGCGCGTGTTCGCGCGTGTGTGTGTGTGCACGCGCGAGATTCGCGACTACCGTAAACTCTATGTTCTATGTGCGGACCGGTCGAGAGTAGAAGCGACAGCAGAAAACGAGTAGCACTTTGTACAAAGGCCGCGCCACTGAAAATGGCGTCTCCTTCTTCGGGCAAATGCATTTCTCGTGGAGTGGAAGCGACGCTGGCGCGACCGTGCGAGGGCCGGACGCGTGTATTGGTGCTGCCCGATGTTATCGGTGGTAGTGGAGCGTCGGTGTCGGCGATAGCCTGTCCACGACACGAAAACGACGCGGCGCGCGTCCGGACCGACGCTCCGGCCGACGCTCCGACCGAGCGCGAACGAGTTTCGGTGAACCGGTGTTAAATGCGTTTTCGATGGCGTCGTAATTTCGCCGGAGTTGTTTCACCGTCGATTGATCGGAAACGTCGACGAGAGGCCGCTTCGTTTCCACGCTTATCGGATACCGCCTCTCGAATCGCGTTTGATCTACGGTACGTCCATTTTTTCCTCTCTTTCTCCTTTTTTCCCTCCCCTTTTTTTTTTCGTTTCTCCTCCTCTTTCTCTTCTCGCTCTATCCAGATGTTTGTCTCTTCTCGTTGTCAAAGTTTTTCCTTTTCGCTTTCTCCCGTTTTTATCTTCTCCTACAAATCTCGTCTCGTCGCCGTATCTCGCGGAGTAAACGAGCCAACGGGTAAACGCTTTTTCGTCAACACCTCCAAATGTCGCACACGGTTTTTCCCTCTTTCCCAGGATTTTCTACGAATTCGCCCGGCGACCGGGTGGTATTTTCAAATTTTCTTTCAATTCCCAGCGAATCGCGAGTGCGACGGGTCTTCTGCGAAACTGCGCTCGTCGCGCTGGCGAAATTCTCCGAGATTCTCGTTCGTCACCGATGTTTTAACCCAATTGCCTTGACCAACATGCGCGTATCTGGTATTACGCAAGTGCGGGACGAAGCGAAGGTATCGGCAGAAGCTGTAAGTCATGTCCGCGTTACACGGCAGGAGTTACAGGGAACGGAGGGCTAAGAGGGGGTGGGAATGGTTTGCACGGCTGTCGTCGGCCGCGAGCGGGCGTGTTTCGCCAGCGTGTTCGATGACAGTGGTGGCATTCGGCGGTAACAGTTGTATTCGCGATCCAACGATCCGCTGAATGTCCCAAACCGCGCGCGTTTCTTTCTCCCTTTATCCCAAGCGACCTCGCGATATCGCGAAACGGCTGTTGCAGACGTCAACGCGCAATTACGCGCGTGAAATATTCATAGCGAAGTTTCTTTGCCAATGGGCGCGCGCGGAAAGAAGAAAGGCAGCCGGAGGAGGGAAACGGAGGGAAAAATAAAACAGGGAGGGAAAAAGGCGGAGAAGAATGGGAAGGAAGGTTTCATTTGATAGCATCGGTGGGGCGTTATCTATGCGTCTTCGTTATTCCCGGGTTTTCATATCGCTCCGTTAACGGCTGACACGTCGCCGCGATTTAGTTACGCGCGCTGGCGCGTTATAGCACTCGCTGCTCCGACCTGCTTTACGGCGCGGTAATTTTTTAATTCCGCCGCGGCTTTACGGCGAGGAATATAAACGCGCGATTAAAGAGGCGCGGCCCGGTACAAAACGATGCGCGTTCACGAGCTTAACGAGCGCAATAACGCGTCGCGACCGCGGACACTTTTCTCGTCGCGCTGGCTCGTGTCGCCTCCGCTTCTCTCTGTTCCCTCGGTGGTTGGGAAGGAAAATTGTGGATCGGCGGTGACAGAGGGAGACCGAAGGGTAAGCGCGGACGGGAAAGGAACGTCGCTGTCGCCATTAGAATACCGGTGACGGTTCGCCGGCGGAATACGCGATAGAGATGCATAGAATTCTTTCGATATATCCGCCAGCATTCGCCGCTCGTCGCCGGTTCGCGCATAACTCGCACGGTCGACGCGTTTCCATTTTTCGGCTCGACGACGCGTCGAATTATCGAGCGGCGAGGAGGAGAGCGACGAGAAGGAGAGGAACGAGTCCCGCGCTGCGGCGAGAGGATGGTACCGGCGCCGATCGGTTAATTAGCCTAATAACGAGGACGTTTCACGGTGTCGTTAGTAGCCGGGGAAACTTTGGGAAATACGCGCAGTCGCGGAGATTGCCGTGTTCTTAATTAAATCTCGAAATACACGAAGCGCCGAGGTGACGTCGGGTAATCTTCGTTAGCCGAGAGTCGAGTGTCAGAGCACGGCGACGCGCGGCGTCGCACGGCCGAATATCGCGTACACAGCTGCCTCGTTACCCTTACCTTTAATTCCCGGTTGCCCGGATGGCTTTGCAACCGCGCTATTGGTTACGAGGACGCATTGTGCCGGCGTCTTTATAGTCTCGATAACGGCACCCAGCTATCCGAGCTGTATCGCGCGATTAAGATAGCTCGGACACGGAATAATAGCCCGGGAGTAACGCGGAGGTAATTAGGTCAACGCGTACTCCGCGCTATCCGGCGCGGACTTATTTTCCTCCGTTTCTTCTCCGGCGCGAGTAAGTCGCGGGGAAAAACAGCGAGGTCGGACGGGAAGAACGGGGACCGTCGTGTGTATCGGTGAAATGCAACGGCGACAGTCGGAGAAGGGAAGAACGAGAGATCCATTAGCGGTCCGTTTCCACGTCGCGTGAACTCGCGAGGAACCTCGCCGCGCGCGCGTTTATTTATTTAAACGCTGCACCGACGTATCCGCGAGTACACGCGCGTGTCGAAATGTCACGCGTGCCAGGTTTACGTATCGCCGTATTGACCGCCCGCATTGCTTTCCACCGGCCGTATAAAACCGTGGGGAAGAGGGAAGGGAAAGAGAAACAGGGGCATTATCGGGGGCGGGTGAGAGCACGTAGGAAAGAAACTTGTCAGCATCAACGTCTCCGCGGCACAATGTTATCGACCGCAGGAGTGGCCGATTTTTTTTTTTACGGCCGCTATTGTGTCACCGTGCTTTATCGAATGTTGTTCGGCCAGATAGGGGCCGCGTTGTTAGGTGGCCGGACCACGCGCCGCCAGACAATTTCAGCTCGGGGAATTTGAACTTGAGAAACGAGACGATCCTTTTCTTTCCCTTTTCTCCCTTTTCTCCCCCGGTGTTCGGAATCCTCGGGAAAACGCTCCGGAGATAGAGCCGCGAAAGAAACGACGCGTTTTTTCCCCCGCGAGTCTTTCTTACGGCCGCGTTTTCGTATCGAGAAAAATATTTCCCTCGTTAGCGAGATCGTCCTCCACGAGCTGGAAGAAAGCGTCCCGGGCGTCGACTCGGTGCCTCGTCGTTTATGTCCGCGATCGAGAAGATGTTAACGAAGGTGGGCGACTTTTATTCCACGAGAACGTACTTCGGGGATCGACGATCGTAATTAGAGTACACGACGTGGTGCCTGAAAAAATAATTATTCCAGAGGGTGGGGTGTGAATCGAGCGATTCGGCGAGACATTCGAATATTACACGAAATATTCGAATTCTGAAATAAAGATAAATAGTGCGAGACGATTCTATAGTTTATCCTAGTAAACGTCGCAAAGAAGGAGTCCTCTGGGAATTCGAAACTATTTCGTAATAATCTTTTTATTAGAGAAAATTGGGGAGGAGGTTGAAAGTTGTCGGACAGTGTTATTATCGACTTATGTCGCTTATCGACCACGGTATTACACATATTGTTCTCGTGGACGCACGGTTCGACGAACTCCGTGTGGTCGCAGCTTATAACCCAGCGATATAGCGTCGATTCGGATACTTCTTTAACGGGCGAGCGGCTATATTAGTCCTCGTATGACCGTGCACATACGCTCGATTCTAGCCGGTATCGATTCGAGCCTGCCGTCTGTTCCAGAGCAATTTAATTCCACGAAAGATGTACGTGTCCGCATAATTATGCAGCCCTTTGCAGTCGTCGGAGAGCAGAGTTACGGGGCTCTGAATTTTGTTTCGCGAGATTACACACTCTATTTTTCGTGCCTCGCTCCGCGAAGTTTGTTAATTAATTTAACAGTCGATTAATATTAAATCCGCGTAAAAAACGATGTATATTCAACGACAGGAAGACGCCGAGTTTCGTTAATTAAAGACGCGTCGAAACGTAATGGTACACGGCGGTGATCTAGGGACAAAGGAGTACCTCGCGGTTGTATAATTGATTTAACCGGCGATCGATGATTTCGAAATTACTTATTTACTTTACATATAAACAAAGGATAGAATGCGAAAGCGCGGAGTGATTTTAATTAACGAGTAGCGCGAGTCGCGGAGGTGGCTTAATCATCCGCTTTAAGTAGTAGAAAGAAGAAAAGTCAGCCGGTTCGTGAGAGCGGGATAATCGTTACGATGCTTAGCTCTCGGTAAAATACTCCGAGATTCGATTCCCGAAATTTTTCGCCAAATATTTTTCCGCGGAAGAATTTCCCGGTTCGCGGGATGTTCCTCCCCTTCGATCGTTGCCTCGTTATTACCCTGTTCCTTTGGAATAATTTATTCTCTCCTCTCCCCCTCGGCCGCTGCTACCCATTATTCTTCCCGTGGAATTTCGATTCCTTCGTTATTTTCGAGATCCAATTCGTTCGATAATGTTCCAAGCTAATTACCTAATTGTCATGCATACGTAAAGCGTTTCTCCCTTTAGGAAATTATTACCATTCTCAAATTTCGCCTGGCTCTTGGCGATTTGGTTGCGAGAATTCGCTATTCCTGTCGGGAGGGAAGAGTTGCTCGCGAGAGGAGATACGGCGCGGATAAGCCAAGGAAAATAAAGAGAAGGAATATAAATTGGATCAAGAATCCAGAGTTCGATCGGAACATAAAAATTCACTTTCGCGATAATACAGAGATGAAAAAAAGAAAGAGAGAAAAAGAGAAAGAAGAAGAAAGGAAAATAATTCGTAGAGGAAAGAAAAGTTTCGAGCCGATATAATTGTATCACGGCTAAAAATATCCCCGAATTCGAGCGCGTCGTTAAGAATCCAGTTCCCCGAGCGCGAAGAAACTTTCGCGTAGCGTGCGCAACGTGGAAAAAAGAAGCAGAGTGGAAATTCAGTCTCGCGAATCCTTAAAAGAGCACGCGAACCGAGTAAATATAGTCGCAAGACTCCGCGAGGCGAAGATGTGCTAATAACTGAATTCGATCGGTATAAATTCCGTTCGCCTTGACCAGGTTTCCCTGGTTGCACGAACGCCGCGACGCCGTGCCGGATAAATCGGCTTTTGTGCAAACCGCGATTCAGCGATTTTACGTGGATCTTTTTACGCAATTACCGCGACAACCGGTCGAACGTTGCGCAATGATCCGCCATTGTTCCCCGGCCTGTGTCCTCGTGTTAATTTCCCGGCTAATAATTTTTTGCTTTATCGCTTTGGTATAGGAACGCGCGCTCTCGCGAGTATCAGGGCGTGGTAGAAACGAGGTGATTTTATATCCCGAGTCACGAGACGCTCTTCTCTCGATGGGAAAGAAAAGCGAGAAGAAAGGAAGGGAGGCTCGATAGAAAAGGCACGTCGGATCGTCGATGTCGTCGCGAGTCTCTCGGATCGAAGCTCGGGAAGGAAGGAAAAAAAAAAAAAAGGAGAGAAAAGGGAGAAAAAAGAGAAAAATGAAAAAGAAAAGGGAAAAATCTGGAGAGTCACTTGTTTGTCACGTGCACGCGTGTCTGAATAGTCCACTGCGTTTCGCTACACGAGCTCCGAAGACACTCGACGGTTCGTTTACCCTGGCCACGAGCGCCTACTGAAATACTCCACCGTCTGCGAACCTTCGGGACCTCCTCGAGGGTTTCTCCGCACCCTTCTCTCTGTCCCTCTTCCTCCGTCGAATCGAAGGATCGATGAATCGGCGGCGTTAGAAGTCGGTATTACACGGGACCTCTATTCTCGTTGCCGTCCGGTCAGTGGCTGTCGGACGATAATCCACGGGGTCGGATGATTCACGGACTGGGAAAGATGGAAGAGAGAGAGAGAGAGAGAGAGAGGCGGCGGAAAAAGTTGAGCGATGGAAATTAATCGATGAAATGGCGGGAGTGAGGTTGGAAACGCGATCTCCGAATGACTAGCGCGCTTCTCGATCCCGAAAATGATAAACGACGCAGAGCGGATTGGCGCGGGTCCCGCGCAATTAGACCGTTGGCGAAATCGGCGAAACGGAAGGAAACCGCGAGCATTTCGACGCGTCGTCAGTCGGTCGTCGTTAACGCGCCGATTCTCTGCGTCTCGCGCGAGCGTAATTGGAATAAGCGTTCGTTAACGTCGCCGCGGTTTCGCAACGAGCGCACGGTGACCGAAACTGCGTGCAAACTTAAAACCGGTTTTAAAAGTATTCATGCTCGGACGCGAAAAGGTCGCCGTTACGGGGAACGGTAAAATTTGTATTACAAATCACCGAAAGCGTTCACCGTGCGCTAGTTCCCGCGGCATGCTCGCGGTAAACGCGTAACGGAACGCGATTCGCTTTCGATCGATACGCCGTTGTTATTTGTTCGTTGCGCGCGTCATCGACAAGTGTTCGGTAAATCAGACGGGAGCGGAAACGCGTTGTCGCGAATCTACGTTTTCGCGAGATTTTCCTGGATATCTCGTGGAAACTGNAAGTGTTCGGTAAATCAGACGGGAGCGGAAACGCGTTGTCGCGAATCTACGTTTTCGCGAGATTTTCCTGGATATCTCGTGGAAACTACAGCGGCGATCGAGCTGCTGCTGGTCGGCGGAGAGCCGAAAAATCGTGGCGGAGAAAGGTTTACGAGCTGCGGCGATCTGCCTGGATTTTCGCGGACTCTCCCGATCGTAAATATTCATCGGCGCTAGAAAGCATAAAAGTCAAAGGTACATGTCCATCGATTATCGGGGATGCGTGTTATCGAACGGCGACTGGCGGCGATCTCACGATCGTAAAGTAGCCGGGCACGACCCCGTAATACCGCGTGCTAGTCATCTCGGCGAATGCGACATTAATTTTCATTGCTCCGAGACCTTGGCTGTCATGTACCTTTCGTCGTCGTCCCATTAGCAACAATGTCGCGCGATATTACCCGCACACCCCGTAACTTTTTATCGTATTTTCCCCGGGGAAAATTGGCCCCGTTAGGTCGGCCGCATGCTCTGGAATCGCGGGAAATTATTAGATTTCCCGGGGAGCAGAGCGGGTAACGCCGGCGCGAGACCCGAGGAGAGCGTTGCGCCGGGAATATTTGTGGAGTATTCTCATTATACTCGCAGATATTCAACGGAAGCTGAAAAATTATCGCGGTTAATCTCGTTTTCCCGGCGAGATAGAAATTGATGCGCCGTTACGCTCGGAGCGGCGTCGCGCCGCCGCGAGCCCGCGCAAGGTCGGTTACTGTCCGAGCCATTTTTCCGGCCGCTCATTAGGAAAATGCCCTTAAATTGGAGGCGCGGCTAGGCGGTTCGGGGAAGCGGAACGGAGGTTTCGTTAACGAAGTCGGCCGGCGGGTCTTTGCACAGGTGTGCTGGCGCACCTATCTCCTCTGGTTTCGTAACGTCTGCCGGCGCGAGAGGAAGGAAAACCAGCGACGTATGCGTGACCCTCGGTTCTTCGTGTCGCGGACGTGCATCGTCGTCGGAACGGCAACGAAACGGGAACGAAACGTCTTGCGGAACGTGACCCGAAGCTACAAAAATTCCCCGCGAATATCGCGTTATGTGTCGGCGGGAAGACGCTGGCGAACTCGACGGTGAACGTCGCGATGGTTTAAGCCGCGCTTTGGACCAGCGTTTCGTAACGCTTCTCTCGTCTCGTCTCGTCTCGTCTCGTCGCTCGCTGACATTTGACGTATCCAGGATAAACAACGCTCGTCGCGTCCGGTGCAAATAATCGTTTAATAAATGCCACGTCCGCGCGCACCTGCTGCTTTCCTTCGTTTTCGCGCGGTTCTCGTCCGAAGAACCGACCAAGCAGACAGAGATCGTGCGTGGTCGTAGTGGCGTATATCGGCGCATAATCGTCCTCCGTTTAAGTCTCGCGGAGGATCGTTAAAAGAAGTTGGCTTTATGAAATATGCATGCCGATCTTTTCGCGTCTCGCCTCGATTGAATTTCAATCGGGCCGAAATCGAATCGGAATGACGCAATTTTTTTTACGTAACGAATAATTCACGGCGATTACGAAGCCGCGATACGGCTAGAGAGGAGGAGTTGAGCGTGGTCAAGGTTCGAGAAGCGGTCGTTTCGCGTATCTCGAAATCCGAGGGATCGAATTCTCGATGCGACGAGATTTCTTTAATTCATCGGGGAACACGTGCTCGGTGGCACGTTTGGCGAACGCGAGGAAGAAAGCCAGAGCAACGTCGTGGCCGCGTCTGTTCGTCCGATTAATTTAATCGAATCGGTCGGAGGTGGCTTCAGGTGTGACTGCACGGCTTCGAAACTGGTCGGTCGGTTGGCTCGACTTAACGGTGCACGCAAGGGCCAAGAACCTTCGATCGTTGTATGCACCTGGAATACATATTGGCTGCTCCTCGGGTACCAGTCACTTGTTCCTAAGCAATATCCCTCTGCCTGATTGTCCCGGACGTGGTTCGACCTTCGTCAAAATCGACTGCGAACCAAGCACTTTGCCACCGTTTCCATCCGCGCTCCCCGCGTTTCCAGCACGTTCCACCCACAGCTCTTGTCTCCCCGTTTTCCCCCCGTTTCCCTCCGTTTTTCGCGCGAGAAAATTAACTCCCGTCCGATCGGTCGCTCGTCGATTCCGAGTTTCGCTTCGCTTGTAAATTCTCCCATCGCGGTCCGATCCCGTTTCGAGAGACGCTCTCGGAGATAACCATTACCGAGAGCTGTGGCACGCGGAATCTTTCTCCTCCTCGCGTCCTTCTCGCGTCCGCTTCGCAAGAGTATCGACAACGCTCGAAGCCTGTCCCCGCGCGCGAGAGACGTCGATACCGAATCATCCTGTCGGTCGTTATTTCCACCGGGGAAACTCCGCGATAATCGGGGAAACGTTGGTTCGGTTTCGCCGAATCTATCGACCGTTCGCTCCGGTACCGCGAGTTTATCTCGACAAATAAGCCGGGGCCGGCCGAATGACCCAATAACATTAGCGACTTTCATATTTCTGGCGCGTCGCGCGAGCAAGTCCCTTCTACCCCGAACACGCGGCGTCTTCCAGTGCGGCGGGGTGAAGAAGAGAGAGAGAGAGAAAAAAGAGAAAAAAAAGGGAGGAATAAAACGTTGTCTTCGTTTCTCCGGAGATAACGCTATTAAAGAGAATCCGATACTCGGCATTACGCCGAATCGATTTCGCGCTTTTGGCTCGGCTCTCTCCCCGCGAACGAAGGAAATATCGCTCGATGAAATAGGATCGGTAAATTTCCCTCTATCCGATATTCCTCCACTCTCCCTCTCCTCGTTCGTCCTTGCCCGAATCTCGTCTCCTTCGAACACGTTCGAGGTTCGTTTATCAGGGAACACGTATACGAAACAAAGTCGGCGCGGCAGAGAGTCACGTTTCCAGCGGAACTCCTCGTGATCGTGGGACGAGGAACGCCGCGATGCTACGACGTCGTTGGCGATTTCAGTGACAGACGACAGCGGCAGGAGACAACGACGGAAGACAACGACGCCGGGAGGGAACGGGGAGAAGTGCGGTGGATAAACAAGGACGCCCGGCGTAACGAGCCCACGAGGAAGTTTCCACATTGCGGATGGTAGAGGCGCCTCAGGCGGCGCCTGCCTGCGAGTCAATCGTGCTGCGAGTGTAGCTTCGGCTACCACCGAATTCAGTTCACCGTGTTGCCCGCTGCTTCGTGCTTCGTATCGCCACCTTGCTTCGTGGTCAAGGTGGACTCGTTGTCACGTGGCTCACTCGCGAAAGTGTAGCGGTCGAATCCACCAGAGGAACCAACGCTTCCTTCGTCTTCCCTGCGCTCCCCGATCCGCGTCCGTTCGTTCGTTGGTTCGTTGGTCCGACGAGGAAGAGGAATCACGCGTGCGATGCGTGCGTGCAGCTCCCACGTTCTTCCCAGTTGCTCCTCGTCTCTCGCGGCAGCGTGATACCGCTTTGATCGGCGGCGCGTGTGCACGGCAGAGGAACGAACCGAAGGTTGTTTTCGCGGCTCTAGAAGAGATTTCGCTTCGAAGAAGCCGCGCGTCCCGGCGAAAATTCCGAGGAAGACACCGTGCGTCCGCAACCCGAGGACACCTGTTCCCACGCGATAATAATTGTCTAGAAAGGCAGCTGGTGCTTGGTAAGTGGTCTGTGCTACGTGATCGGTGGATGTGATTTTCGATGTTGCCGCTACTGCTGGTTAAATGTTTTCGAGAGGATTAAAAGGGAACTCGACGAGCCGGAATTAATGCAGCGCAACGATAGGTTCGTAAACGTTACCGACCACGCGAGTTCTCGTACTGGAGGGGGGGAAAAAAAAGGAAAAAAGGCGGAAAGAGAGAGGAAAAAAAATATCGGGGAAGGGAAAAAATTTCACCGAACGTGCATCGACGTTTAATTTTCTCCGCGGCGGAAAAACAGGGTCGATCGATATATACGTATTTTCGATACGCGCCGCGTTTAATGCAACGCGGCTGTGTGACTTTGAAGTTATTCAATTTGCAGTTTGGTCCGCGAATCGATGCTAATGGATCGAATAAATATGCTCTCACCCCGTGGGCCCCGGGGCCGCGTGGAAAGCGGCTGAACCGCTTTACCTTTGCTTTTTCATCCTATATTCGCATCGTTCCGGGTAATCTCGCGCAGAATTTTCCTCGGGGAAAATCTTTCCCCGACACTCGGAATTTCAGGCAACTTCGCCGCGTGGCCGTTCCTCCCTTCTTCGTGAATAATCATAGAGTTTACGGGCCGCGTTTTTCACGGTTCGTCCTCTCTCCCGGAAAACGTCGTTTCATCCGCGTTTCACGGACGACACAAAGGAATCCCTTTGGAAAATTATTTCCCCCGAGTTCCGTAATTTTCTCCCGACAACTTCTTCCTCTAACTCGCGAATCGTTCGCCGTTTCCAACTCGCCTTACACTCGCCGACATTCCTCCGGTATCTTCGCCTTCGGAATTTCTCGCCGAGCTCGCTATCGCGAGATATTCGGTTACGCGCCAACCATCCCGGAAGTCCTCGCGAGACGGCGTCGCGACGTTCTCTCCTCGTCGCTTCCGTGGTCAATCGCGTACCCCTCGCGGAACCCTCGCGGCTTACGTAAGGGGCGGATATCGACGATGCGACGCGCAATTTCTCTCCCTTGTGTTATTGTTCCACCCCTCGTGTCACGAGCACGCGAGCAGCCTCGCGGAATAGTAACGAGAATTGGGGAAACGACGGCGAGAGAGTAAAGGGGGAAAAACTCTAACGAATCGCTGGACTATCAACGCCGATACCGCGTAATCTTCCACGCGTATACATTATCCCTCGTTTTATCCAGGGAAACGACTAATTTCTTTCTTTCTTCCTTCCTTTCCCACCCCCCGGCGTTCGTTTCCTGCGCGAGCTGGAAGTAGCGGCGGTTTCCGCGCTTCTCGTTGGCTCGCATTCAGAACTCGTTTTTAATAGTGCTCTTTGTTTTTACGGGCCGCCATTAAATCAGTCTTAGCACACTGTTGAGCGTTAACGGCGTCTCGTTTCGTCAACTCGCGCCTTCCATTCTCCGCGTTTCCCGTCCCGCCTCGCGCCTTCCCGCCTTTCTTTCCGCGCCAGGCTTCCGCTCCGCGCGACACGCGCGACGCTCCGCGAATAAATTAGAGTCCCGTCGAACGTCATCGGAAAACGTCGCGAAAACTCGCACGATTTTCGCCTTTGACCCCCCGTCCTTTCCACTTTTCCAAATCACCGTTGGATCGGCGGCGGCGGGGTCGGCCTTCGACTTGTCGTGGAAATTACGCCGGAAGAACCTTCTGCCGTGTTCAGCCGACGACCGAGCGAGCCGACTGCTCTCTGGGTATCTCGTTAAGCCCGTTAACAAACGTTGCGCGGGCTGGCATGTGACACGTGCAATGTGATATCCAGCCGCGATAACGTATTCCGTACTCGCCGGCTATCAGTTCGCCGCCGGAATCTCGATATTAATTTGTGGCCGCGGCGCTCGTACCGGTGCGCCAACTTGCGGCATAATTAGCAAGCCGCGAAACGGAAGCTGCCCGCCGCGGATACGAATAGGAAAAGATAACACGAGTGGTCGGAACCACGCGTGGACGAGTCCCGTGTACCTGGTTCTAGCGGAAAAACAGAGGCGAAGGAAAACTCGCCGATACCAATGATCGCCGCGGATAAACGATCGGACTAATCGTTTTCGGGATTTTCTCTTACCGCGACACGGATCAACGTTTACCTTATCGCGGTCTGTACTCGAGGTCGAGCAAGTTTCGCGAGATCGAGAGACGCTACTTCTTCCCCGGTGTGATATATTTCAGAAGCGGCGCAACGAGGCAGCGACATAAAACGGTCGTTCGTTTTCCTCGTCCGTGAACTACGATTATCTAGAACGAAGAAGGGAACGACCAGCTTCCTGCCGCGTCCGATATTTTATCGCGCGCAATAATGACCCGACGTTAGGGGCCAGAGCGCTCCCAATAAGTATCGCGGTGGAGCGCGGTGCTGCATTATTTAAACGCGTAAAATCGAAGTTGTGTCATCTGGCCGCGAACCGGTAGCGAACCCGGCTTGCCTCGTAACGGTAAAAGGAGCGTGAAACCGGGCGAAATTGCCGAGGACGGTGTGTGGGTGTGCGTGTGTGTATATATATATTCCGATCGCTGAGCGTTAACGAAAAAGACGGGAAAGGGGGAGGGAACGGTTGAAAAGAAGTTCTAACGACCGCAGCGCGTGGTACCATTAATCACGAGTAACAAACGTTTTAACTCCGCGGCCGTCCATGTACCGGGACGAGAGTCTAGCTGGAAGAACCGAGCAACGCGAAACCGAGTTTCTCCTCTTGCGGCCGGTTCTATCCGATGCTTTATTGCCGTTCGGCAAAGTGGAAAGGCCGGCGTTTTCAGCCGGTGGCCCGGCCTGTTAAGCCCCGCGAACCAAGTTACCGGCGTAAAGAGCCTCGTTGCACGCGCCCCGCCTCCGTAATACGCGTCGTTCCTCCTCGACCTAACAATCCTACGCGTTCCCCCTGCTCCGCGATCTTTTGCCAACTTTTATGCGCCGTGACCGTTGGCGCGCGCCTCTCGCCTTCTCCTCGGTTTATCCTTCGTTTTATTCTCCAGCACCCCCGCGGCCGGTTTCGGGGGATGGAAGACAGAAGAGCGGTCGTGGCACGGCGACCGATCGATCGGGAATTCACGAGCGATCGGTCGAGGATAAAGGAAAATCGCGGAACAAAACGAACGAGTGCGTGGAGTCGTCAGTCGATCACCGGGTTCGTAGCCGAGAGATTAAATCAACCGAGCCTCTTGACATGCGAGGCAATTAATTTTCAAGAGCGGAATTGATCGCGCTAATTTCGGAGAAAGCCGAGCACTCGAGGCTGCATCGAGAGCCATTCATCGCGCCAAGAATTCTTTCCGGCCGCGAAATATTTATCCTCGAATTACGAAAAGGGGGTAAGGAGCAGTTGCCGGCGTCGTCGTCGAAATCGGAAAGGGTAGCAGAGGCGGGAGGCGAGGCAGAAATTCGAATCGATCGATTCTTCGGGGTGGAAAAAGGAAAAAAGGAAAAGCGTTAAAAGAGAAGGCCACTCGAGACTCGAGAGCGGCGTATTCTTTCTTCGACGAGGGACCGCGTTCTCGAGGCGACGCCGAGCAAAACGCGATCGTGCATCCGATTTCGAGGAGGTTCCCGACGCCGTTCGATCGCCGGTTACATCAGCGATACCGCTTTTCGCCGGAAATGACCAGGCACGTGCAGGCTCGATCAGCCGTGCTCGGTTGTTCGAGGATGACGAGGAAGAACTCGGGCTAGCTAGACCGGCGACTAGCAAAAGCTATCCTGAGGGGAGCAGAGCAGTTGCAGTCGCGTCGAAACAGTGGCAAATTACACCGGTATCTACGTAGTCGAACTCGCAGTTTCTTAGCTCGTAGCCCAAGGAACGAATACGCGAAACCGCTGCGAGGGTTAACGCTCCTGTGGGAGCTTCTATCGGCGATAGCGACGCTTTCATTAGCCGAGATAAGGCTGCCCCGCGCGCCGATACTTCCCATCGCTGCGTATATTCCGTTGTTCGCGTTCAACCGCTCGGCGCTTAAATTCGGTCGGGACAGAGGCAGGTTTTAAGACTTTAATTATCGAAGATAACCGGCCGGAACGGCTGGCCAATTTTTTACCTCTGACGCTCTTTTCCCCGTCGAACTAACCCCCGGAAGGGGATTGAATTTCGCGGGAATCGTTACGAGCAGGCCAGGCAGGGGCTCGGCCGTGGAACGTAGCAGATAGAGCGCCGCGGCCCGACGCGGGAATCGCATAGATTACTGCATCTCGCCGCGAACCATTAGCCTGACCCCTTTCACGTTCCGCCGCGATATACGAGTTCGAACGTGGAATATCGCGCGAGCACCGGTAACCTGAAAACTGTTAGCCCCGTTCTTCCGTAATGCCCGCTGTTTCACCGTGCTCTACCGTCATCCGGCTAAACGCAGCCGAGAGTACCGTAAATTTCGAGGTTCGTCCGTGACGCGAGTTCGATTCGCGACTGGAAGGAGCCGAGAAGGAGTTCGGATAATTTCCGAGCAACGCGTAGTAGTACTCGTCGCCGATGAACGAGCAGCGCGATATACGCGATTTGCCTCGGTGGAAAATTACTACGGACACGATAGGGCACGCGTCCGTGCAGCGTCGTGGACGATTAGTCGAGCTACCGTGCGGTACCAGAGCTTCCCCTAATCGAGCAAATATTCGGGAAAATGCCGGAGGTAGATCCGGCCGGGAACAAAAGACGGTGTTCGGTGATAAACGCGGTAGATAACTCAGCCTCGGCTGAGTCATCCGGATAGTGACTCATGGTTGACACTGCCGAACTAATTCCTCGCGACTTATCAGTCGTTAACTCGACGACGCTCTCGCGTCATTCCGCTCGCGCTCGTAGCTGTAATTCGCCTGGCGCGCTTCGTTACGAGGAATTGATTCCTCGAGCCTCGATAGGCTCTCTTCGAGGGCACCTGACCCGAGGGAATATTCTCGAGAGGAATCTCTTTAGGCCCGTACGCGTCGCGCCGATCGATGATCCACCTTTTTTCCTCCCTTCCCTGCTTCTCTCGGCAATCTCCGTTGCTCCGGGGAAATCCTAGCTTACCATTTGTAAGTATAAGGAGGAGCTGCACCGTTAAGTGCATCGCGTCCAAGGTTGGTCGTTTCGCGTGCTCAAGCACTTTGTTTATCTCGTTGGTTTCTCGATTCGCGCTCGTAATTTCGAGGAAATGCAAAGGAGCGCCGGAGTCGCGGCGAATGCTCGCGGGGAATAAAAATGGAGGACTGGAGGCGACTGGCCGGAGCTAGGAGTCTGGCTGGTACGTAACGAGGTAGCGGTAATCCGATTCGAGGAGGATCGCGTCCGCGAGTTACGTTTCCACGAAGCGAACATCATCGCGTAGACGGGTTCGCGCGAGTCAGCTGTTTAGCCACGTAGGATGGAACGGTCTCGAAGACCGGGGCAATTCGCTGGTAATAACGGAAGCTAGACCTCCGCGCGGCTTAATCGGTTGTCGCCGGGAACGCGTTATCCGAACGACGAAAACAGCCAGCCCGTGTCCTTGTTTACACGCGGTACAATTCGCTGCGGAGATTCGATGCTTTTCCCCGCTCGGCGTCGAATTAATTAGCGTCGTTGCTTTTATATCGCGCGTTCCCGAGGCAGGCATGTTCGTTGCTGTTTGCGCGGAATATAGGAAGATCGACGAGCGAACCGACGTTGCTGAAATTCGCGGGATCGTCGGCGAGAGCAGTAGTGGAGCGGGAAACTGTCGCGCCTTTCACCGGGTTCTCGATTTCACGGGTTATTTTTACCGATGATTAGGTCGAACGGGGTTTCGCCGGAGATTTCTCGCTGGAGGTTTCGCGCGATTTCCTGGATAGCGGGAGCGTGTTCCCTCGCGGCGAACGCGGACGATTTGTCTTGTTTAATTGGCCACTCGTCGAGATAATTAATTGGCCGGAGATCTCGGCGACGGTACTTTGCAATTAGCCGCGGCGATGTTATCTGGGATATCGTGCTCCATAAGAATCCTCGGCGCTCCCCTAGGGGGGTAGGAGGACCTATTCCTCGGAATACTCGCTCCGATTCCGTCTTCCGACGGCCACGCCAAGCTTTGGCCCTTTCTCCTTCGCGCCGCGAACAATTAATTTCACCTGTAGAGGCGGTGCCTTTGCAGAAATTGAATCGCGCTATCTGTAGAACAAGTTAATTGCATTATTCCTAGACGAAGTGGTACAGCGGCTTACGTAAATGCACCAACACTTCGAACTCGTTCTCTTTAGCCTCGCTGTCGCATCGACGCCGTTCTCCGTCGCTCTCCGCGTTACTCTCTTCTCTCCCTATTTCAGCTGAAATTGAAATTTATTCAGCCGAGACAACGGGCCGGGAACCTCCTCTTTGGTATTCGACCGTCGTGGCAGCCGCGATGAAGTCGTCGCTCGCCGATCCGGCACACCCGTTATATTTTTCGAAAGTGTATCTCCCGCGTGGAATACAAAATAGCGCTTAGTTCGGGCAGGAAGGGTGCTGTTGGTGGTGAAATATGGAACGATAATGGTCGATCGCCGATTCCGCCGTTTCTTTCCACCCGAGTCGCTCGTTCGAACGCGAAAATAACCGCGTCGCGATAATCGATTCGCGCGACAAGGGCACGGCGTTCCTTCGACTTGCCGGACATCGCCGGTTTCCCGGTTTTTCATTTTCGTTATTTCAGGCAAGAGCTGGACAATGCTCCCGGTGAACGACGACGTCGACCGCCGCGAGTTTTCCAATTTACGCTTTATCGGGGACAGATTGCGCGCTAACGCGAAATAGAAGAAACAGAAAGGCGAGCCCGATGGCAGGTTTACAACGGACGGCGTTCGGTGATTCGTCGTTGTCGATGGGAAACGTCGATGGTTTTTTCTCTTTCCGGGTGAAAAATAAGTGGATCCATCGGCACACGTCTATAACAGTCGCGGGGACGCGAACGATCGTGGGATTGGCGTTTTTCGACAGCCGGAATCGATCGTTTCCGCAATTTCTTTCCGTCCCGGCGAATCGCTCTCGTTCCTTTCCGCGTAATTTTACGTAATTTCCATGATCGAACCGCTACTTTTTCCCCCTCTCTCTGGCTCGCTTCCTCGTCTATTACTTTTCTCCATCTTTCCGCCGATCCGTTACCGTACGACCAAGAGCCGTGTACGCGATTCCCGGCCATTTTTCGGGTAATTCGGTTACCGGGAAGAGAGGAGCGTTTTGCCAGTTCCATTAAGCCAGAGGCTGATATCGGAAGAGAGGGGAAAGAAAATCGATTATGGGGCTTCAGGACGCGTCCGGTCTGAAAGCCTCGTGCCTTGCGCGATAAATCCTGCTCGCGAGAGCAGATATTGCGTTACCTACCCTCTGACCGGAAGTAGCTTCCACTTTTAAATTCCTCCCTGCCTCGCGCCGTGTATCGTCCATCTTCCCCGACCTTCCCCGACCTTCCCCGACCTTCCATAAAGTCCTCGAATATTCTTCGCCGCGATCCTTTCGAATTTAACGCTCTATTACCGTCCGACCGGATCGAGCGTCCCGCGCCGCCGTTGCGCTCGCGACGCCGCAGAGAGGAGAGAGGAAAACCGATTGGCCATTCGCGTTTCAGGCTCGATACGTGACGTCGCGTTAATGGAATATTCTTTAATTCAATGAACAATGTTACCCTGCCCGTGGCGCATGCATAATCCATGAGATCTCGGAACGTCGCTTTGACATCCCCGCTTTATGATCGGATATTCGCCGATCGAGATTCGACGTTGGCGCTAAATAACAGAGATTCGCGGCGGATCGTGGAAAGAGCAATTACGAAGAAGGACGGACGGTTTGGCGTGATGGCTGGCCGTCTGTGATACCCGATCGCGCGAGTACGCTCGCCGAGTCATCGATACCTCGCGATAGCCACGAGCGGAAGAGCGTGTCGCGTTTCCTAGCGTTTCCTAGCGTTTCGTCGCGTTTCGACGCGGCTCGCGAGCTTCATACCGATTACCGGTATGGATCACGAGTACGCAGTTACGACACGAAGAACCACTTATCCCTGAAATAGAATTGTTTGCACCGACTTCTGAATCGTGTTGTCGTAGTACCAGCTGTATATCGCGAGTGAATTGCCTTGATGCCGCGCCGAGCGGCGTGCACCGAACTGCAATTGCAATTTACTACTTTAGCCTCGTATCGGATGACCTCTGCCACTCGTCTACCACCGGAAGCCTCGTATCGCGTAGCCGATATTTTTTCTTCTCCTTCCTTTTTTCTCCCCCCTCGACGCGCCACTCCGGCCAACAATTTATAAATAAAATTCTCCCGCGTTACCGATGTTTCACGCGTCGTTTCCGAGGGTATGACCTTTCGGCAGCAGCAGCGCTTTTTCTTTCCTTCCTTTTTTCCCCTCCCATTTTGCCCCTCGCCTAATCGATAGCCTCGTACCCCAAGTGTACGTGTATAACCGATATCGCTCTCGTACGGTAGCTCCGAGGATCGTTTACGCCTCTTAACCTGACTCTCGAGCCTTCCTCGTCCACGCGATCATTCCTCGGCGATTTACATTAACACAATACCCCTTTTACATAACGAACCGCCGCTGCCGTCACATAAATATAATACGCTCTTTGAATACGTACAATACGCTGTTTACATAAGCGTAATAGGTACGTAGCCACGTGGTGCGCCTGCGTACCGACGCGTCTCATTAAAGTGGCAGCGTTCATTAATACGGAGGAAACGATCGCAATTTGCGTCGCGGCGCGCCGCGTCGGCCGATCCGTCGCGAGGCTTCCGCACGGAAAGAAAGCGGATCGCCGAACTTTCGCGGAAGCTCCGCCGCGACAAAAGGGGGAAATTTGCGAAAGGGCGAGCTATCGATCGGTCGTGTAGACACCAGAGGGTCGCGTACCGCGTGGTGATTCACGGTTGTGTAGCTATCAACGAAACAATTTCACCGATCGGATTACGAGGTCGGTGTAAACGCGACCGGTTGCGTCAGCGTTCGAAGGGACGTGAGGAGAGAACGCAAGCAGTCCGGTCCTCGGGATTAAGTAATCCGCCGTGTTCGTCTCCGCTGGTACGCGTAGACGTGCAACACCGGTCCCTGGCCCTCCCTCGAAGGAGAAAGCTGGGCCCGCGAACCAACCACCCCGGGACCTCCTCGGTGAATATCAATGCCGTTGAAATTTCTCCGATCATCCGCGTCGATCTGATTGCCCGAAAACGTACAGTCCCCGGGACGAGCTGCTCCTTTTAAGCAAATCAAATTCGCAAATCCCGGGAACGGAAATCCTTATAAATGGAGGAAGGACGGCGAAGCTTCTTCGCTCGGTGTATTATCTCTCGTATACGCGCATACGCCGGATATACTTTACCGGTATTACGCTGGAATAGATAAAAGGCTGCTTTGGACATTTGCCATTCACCGTTTAGACGAGTCTCCGCGAAGGGAATCGGGACCCGTGCCATTTTCATTCGGGCTATCGTGTCGCGATTTCCGATCGTTCCTCGTCCGACAAATACACGCGCCCTGTGCCGCGTCTCCTTAACGACGGATATCTGGATCACAGGTTTTATCCGGATCCCCGATTCTTACCTGCGCCCTTTCCTCGACAGAGGGGACGAAAACCGAGGAGGAAAGGGAAACGCGTATCATCCCGGTGAAAGAGCAGGCGAGAAATAGGTGGCGTAAACGCCTGCTCGGAAGTTGGTTACGAGCGAGACGAGAATGTTCGTTAAATTCTCGGTTGCCGTGGCGCGGTAAGAAGCGCGGAATTTTACCTTCACCCCGAGACGATAATTATACTAATTTCTGCGGGAGGAATTCGTGCGTGGATTCCCTGTCGGACGCGGCTGCGTGCTCGCACCGAGTGCCTCTCCTTCCCTTCCGGCGCGTCTAAACCGCCGAGTGTCGGCGTCCGCGTCGCCTCCGCCGTCCTCGCGCAAAACAGCGTGATTATATTCATTCTCGTGTACAGGTTGACGCAGACGGAGCGTAAGTCGGCCGCCTCGACGCGACGAGCACAGAGATTCGCATCCGCGTTCGCGGCACGTAGCTGCTTCCCGAGCTCGCTTCGAAAATTCTATCCTTCGCCACCCGTTCCATCTCCTCTCGTTGCCACGCGGTGCACGCGCGCGCCTCTATGCGCCGCTTCGTTTCCCATGCACGCGTGTTGGTACACACACCTTTATTTACGTCGTTACGCGCTCGAGGAGAACCTTCCCTTCCACCCTCTGTCCTTTCTTCCTTTTTACCTCTCCTTTCTGCCTTCTTCTCTCCCTTCCGATCTCGTCCACGCTCCGTTTCCTCGCCCTCGCGAACGAACAACGCCTTCCGGCCGCCCGGATCGGTTTACGGGGTGCTTTTCAATGGCAACCGTTCTCCGCGCCAAATTATCGATAACGCGTATCTATTTATCTCTGCCTTCTACCTTTCGTCTACCCGTTATTCCGTACCCCGCTGAACCTCTGAGAAATATTCCGTAGTAAACTACTCGGAAGCCATACGTTCAACGACGCCTCGCCACATTGTAGCTCGAGAGTCTTCGAGATACGATCCTTCACGACCGAGATGATCGACGTCGAAGCCGATAGATACCCCCGATTATCTCGCGTTCCTCTAGGATTCCATCGACGGTCGCCGGTAGCTCTCGAGGTCCCGCGAACTCGCCTTTTACCGCGGCGGTTGCCAGCTTTTTGCGCGACGCGACACGGTTTCTTCCTCTTCGGCCGCGTCACTCGCGACAAAATATCCTATCCGCGTTCCTCGGCCGTTTCCATTCTCGCCGCGACTTTAATCGCTTCCCTCTCCTTTGTCTTCCTCGCTCTCCCCGCGGCCGTTTCCATCGCGCGGATCCGGACCGCCTAATTTGAATGAATCGGCTGTTCCGTGGTCTGTTGGTTGTTCTTGCGAGATTTATGCTTTCCCCCGTTACCACTGCGGCCAACGCCGCTATTTATTTCTCTTCTGTTTTCATTCGCTTTCGTTTTATCACCGGCAGCGTAAACGGCCGCCGGGAAGGCACGGCCAAGATTTAGAGGAACAACGGCAGAGAGGATGTTTAAAAAATATCCACCGATCGGTCGATGACGCTCGCGGCTTAATCCGCCCGGCCGATATTTATCGTCTGCGTGGGCAATTGTAATTTCGCCGCTCGTTTCGCAGCTCCGCGATGTCAGTCGGTTTTTAAACCGTTCATCCGATCGTGCTTCGCGCGTTAACCCTAGAACGCTTCGGAGAGGATAGAAAAACGTCGACGAAGGGCGAGGATCGATTTTTCGCTAGAACGTCTGTTATTCTCGATACCCGCGAAAATGGCGCTCCCCTCGGATTTTGAACCTCGAACCCCTCGCGACGTCGCCTCGAATCGATCGGAATATCGGCTCGGGAACACGGGGGAAGATAAACGATATCGCGCGGATACTCGCGAGTTACGAACCCGGCGATATTAATTTCCTTACGAACCCGTTCTTCCGTCCGCGATGCTTCGATTTTAATAAAGCGCGTCGCGTTTACGCGTCGCCGGCTCCACCGAGCGGACGTGCAACGCGGAGATTTAATCGAAAGCCCCCCGTCCTCTATCCCCGTCGAAGAATTCAACGAAACTCTTGCATCGATTCGCCGCGTTTTTCGCCGGCGCTGCGCCGAACCGGCGTTCCCGAGCGATTCGAGCCGGCGAAAAAAGGGAATATCCGGTTGGTCACTTTCCACCGGAGCGATCGCGACAAGAAACACGGTCGAGGCTGGAATTCGCGCGGCGAACCATTCGTTCGTGCACGCGCGGTATTTCATTCTTTATGGCAAATGGATACGCGCGCAAGATGGAACGTCGCGGCCCATGAAACTTTTATTCCCGCGGCTCATCTTTCATGTAAAGGACGCCACGATTTGACCCGTAAATGGATTTATTACGCAGAGTACGCCGGAGCGAAAGAAAAAGCGCCGAATAATAATAGGATGGAGGAGCGCGGTGTTGCTGGCAAAAGTCGAGGACGCTCGTGGCTAGACTCCATTTGAATAACCAATCTCGTCGATCGACCCAAAAATCGTTCATAAATAAAAGGCGGAAAAAAGGGGGAATAAAGGAATCGAATTCGGATATTCAAATTGGCGAATGCGAATTCAACTTCGGTTTCGAATTCGAAAAATATCCAGTCCGAACCTATCGCGTATCGCGACCCAATGCACCGGAACGAATTCGAAATTTCTCCGAAAAATTCCGCGTGCAGCGTCCTATTTGCGATTTCTCTTTCAACGCACGTATTGCGATAGGTTTAGCATCGACGGAGCTCCGAAAGGTTATTTTCTTCGTGTATTCCATTTGTAAGAGAAATAAGAAATTTCTATCGTGTCATAATAGCGGCTGATGAATCACCGACTGGATCCTCGGCCGACGCTCGCGTCGCCTTAGGTGCAAGAGCCACCGGAAGCGAGAGGATAGATAAGGGGACAAGAAAGGAAGGAGTTTCCTCTTTCATCACCTCTTTCTCTCTCTCTCTCTCTCTCTCTCGCTCGGGTCGCGACAAAGCGTCGAGGCGCTGGGAAACGTATTTTCCGGATTCTTGTTTCCCCGTGACCAGACGAAGCCGCGCGCGCGGAGAAGAAAACCAGCGATCCCCTCGGAGTATCGCTCCGGTGAAACGGAGAATAGCGGCTGAACGTCCGTTTCCGCGAGCGTGGCGTTTATGAAAGGACAGCGCGACGCGTCTCGAGTTTGGAAATCCTGGGCAAATGCTTCTCCAAGCCGGAACAAATGTTTGAGGAGAACTTGGCTACACGTACACGTGTATCGACGAAACGGTCGCGAGCCGGGGAAACCGGCGTTGTTAGCTACCGGGCTAATCCCGGAGCTCCGGCTTAACCTGAAAACTTGTACTTACTTAATCCCTTGGTGCATGAATTCTTGGCTTCGATAGAATAGCTCGCTCGTTCCGGTTTAATCGCGGCTCATCGGATACACGTAGGCTCGTCGTTCCGCCGAAATTAACGATCTCCCGCGGCCGTTGCGAGTTCCGCCTCTGTTTCCCGATCCGTCGCAGTTGGCCCGTGCGACGCAGATTAAAGAAAGGAAGGAAGAAAAAACTCGCGCAAAATCTAAAAGTAGGGGTGGTAACGAGTTTCGATTAGCGCGCGGTTTTTCGTAACGTCCGCGGCGGCAGGTTTCGATAGATTTGCATTTTATCCGGACGCGGTTCTTCCGAGATAGCGGCGTTGTTAACCTCTCTCTTTCTTTCTCCTCTTTCGAGATCGCGCTGGCGGAAAATTTCAGGAACACTCGAGATCTTTTTTCCGGAATTTGCAGCCGCGGCGCGTTCCCTTTTACGGCCAGCGGCTTTTCTTTCTCGCGGCGGCGCACCGCGCCTTGGGACTCGAGCGAGCAGCGCGCCTCCTCTCCAGCAGCCTTTTCACCCTCCTCCTCGCGGAGGAGCCGTAAAAAAATACCAGCCCGCGAAACGGAGAGAAATAAACGGGCCTCCCGCCGCGTCGCGACGCGCAGCACGGCGCCGGCCCGTGCAGCGGATGAAAAACGCGGCAATAACGCGCGGCGCGTTATCGGCGCGCAACGGCCGCGCGATTTGCCCAAGTGGAATGTCCACGGACCCGCTTTATAACGTTATTATTTGCAATTAATCTCCTCGTTAATTCAATTGTTGCGCGCCGCGACAATCGCGATAACGCCTCGTTCCGCTTCCGCCCTCCTCCTCCCCCGATTATCCGTTTACTCCGCGCTAATGCATTTTTCGAGCACCGTCGCTCGCGTGTATCGGCGTTCCGTATTTTAATTAGCTAAAATCCACGGCCGGCACGCGTTTCACCGGCGGTTTGCCTTGTTACTCTCCGACGAGCAACCGCCGGACCACCGGAACCTATCCTCGCCGAACCGTTACCGCTTCTATTCCTTTCCATTCCCGTCTCGCTAGATTACGCCTGGAAATTCGCTTTCCACCGGCGTCGCGGGTTAACGAGCCACGGACGCCGGCCGCGAGGAAGTCGAAACGCGATCGAGGCTCGATTCTCCGGGGTGAAACGACGCGTCGTTTCCTAGCCGTTTGGTAACCGTTTCGTAGCCGTTTCGTAGGCGACACGGAGCGGAAAACGCGCGGCGATACTCGAAAGAAGAGTGTCCGCCCCGGCTACTTGGCCGCGCGATGGGACGCGTTGTTCGGCGTGGATGGTCGCGGGAACACCGCCTGGAGGAGTCCATTTGCCTGGCCGTATTTGCAGAGGGTGCAGCCTGAAAAGCTATTCCGCTGTCTTCTCTTTGTACCCTCCGCGTCTTCGTTTTTCTTCGTTTTCCTTACACACTCTTTTCACGAGGAAATTGGACGAACGCTGTGTAAGAACGACGAAGAACGGCGTGTGGCGCGGGGTGGAAAGCGGTTGCTGCTCGGCCATTGCCACCGCTGTGTATCGCTCACCTGCTCCTCTCTCTCTCTCTCTCTCTCTCTCTCTCTCTCTTTCTCCGCTGCTTGCATTTTTCATCCCCGACGTTCGATAAATGCCTCGCTGATCATCTTCGACGTCCTCTATCGAAGCAGCAACTTCCTCGGATTCCTCGGCGTCGAAAATTGAATTTTTTCTCATAATGGTTTGGACGGAGCCGAGTATTATACGCTCTTCGAACGGCTCCGCTTTCAACGCTCCCCGCCTCTCTCTCTCTCTCTCTCTCTCTCTCTCTCTGCCTCTTAGCTCTCGAGCCACGAGCACGCTTGCCAAGATACCGTCGGAGGCTGATCGTTAGAAAACTCGGTTCGACGGGATTTTAGATCGCGTTAGAGATCCCTGGAAAAGCTCCCAGTCCCTGCTATCCATCCCGATTCCCCTTCGCGAACCTAACCCACGCGAAGCTTCGATTTTTCACCGCGGCCGACGTTTATCGAGTAATTTATCCTACGATTCCCCGGCATCGTTTGTATCAAAACACGCCCACCTCGTCCTTTTCATCGCTGAGCCGCCGATGGATTTTTCGTTCAAGGCTGTCGACGCGTTTCTCGTCCGCCTCGGAACGTTGAGCAATTAGAGGTCCGCGAAGTGGCGCGCGAGCTGCTCGCGCGTTGCAACTCGCGCGACGTTCGCCAGCGGCCATCGATCGCGAAGGCTATCTTTCCTCGTTACGGCTCGATATTCTCGACACGGTTTTTTTCACCGACTTTGTCACGTATCTTCTTATTATTCCCGCGACGCGATCGAGCAATATCCGCTGCGGCATTTCCCAACCAGCACGCCCCGCGTCCCTCTGTCTCTCTATATATAGGCCAAGTTCGCGCGAGAACGTCGGTTGGAAATCAAAACGGATGGCCCGACGTTTCAACGTCTAATCTCGCGGCCCGAAACCAGGCCATCCTCCTCCTCCACCTCCTCGAGGGTTGCAACCGGTCTTGGCCGACCGGATCTCGGCTGGAAATATAATTAAACGCGCGGTAAACCCGGTGGATCGAGGCGACGGAAATTCGAGCGTGTCCGTTTATAGCCAAGGCTGATCGACGGAAGATGCGCGTTAATTACCAGCGAACAGCCTAGATTAAAGTTTGGAGCAGTGTACCGGGGATTCGATGGCTGCGTCGAATGTATCTTTCGACAGGCGCGACCTATTTCGAGATCGATCGAGTTGGCGGGCTATTAGTCTGGACGCGAGTCGCTCCGGAACCACGTCTACCTTGTTCCCGGTGAAGTTCGGATCGGCGAACGGGAAGGTCGTCCTCTGGATCCTCTCGCCAAGCCAGCCGATCGATCACCAGCCGCGAGCGTTTCACCGTTGGTCGATCGATCGGAAGGTTAAGGATCGGCGCGACCTTCGAGGTGGCTCGGGCACCACCATCTGATCGACGACCCGGCAACCACCGCGTCGCCTCCACGGATGAAGAGAGAGAGAGAGAGAGAGGGAGAGAGTTGGACTCGGCTGGTTCGATTCGTGTCCAAGGTCCATAAAGATGTTCACGGTCGGTTAGGTCGGCCGAGTTAGACGTCGCGAGGTAGCGTCGAGTCCGACGCAATTGCCAAGGATAGCGAAAGCTGGGATTCTCGGTCGGTTAGGCTCGCGTGGCTTCCTGTTCGACGTTGCGACCCGGCCCGCGGTTAAATCCGTCCGCGTATTATACAATGAAGGAGGTTTCACTTTGACGTAATCGATGCCCGGTCGCCTCGAAGGCTCTCTCGACGCATTTGCACCGCGAAATGGCAACGCGTCCGGCCGGTTTTTCGAACCGAGAGGAAGGAGAAAAGAGAAAAGAGGGACTGGTAGCTTCTGCTTCGGCAGATCGATTATGCGCGCGAGTCTCTGTAAGCCGTGGTATTGGCCTAAAGGGAATTCGTGTCTCGACCTATGATTTTATAGTAATTAGCCGGCTGATCCGCGCGAACGTTGTATAATTACTCCGCCTGCTAATCGACCGGATAAACAGCTATCGTTCCACGGCTTAATTATCGAATAACGCGGTCTAAATTTGCCGGGGGAAATTTCGACGTTGGTTAGAGGACAGATACGTCAGCGTGATATACGGTGTTTGTACACTCGTTTAATTGCCGCCTCTAATTGATAATTTGCGCGGTTATCCGTGCGCCTCGTCTTTTTATCCGCGGCGTTAAATAAGGGCGAAGGGCGTCGTGGCGCGGCGTGGCGGG
>NIJG01000161.1:2132790-2161348 GCA_002201625.1 Euglossa dilemma
GCGGGCCAACTATTTCGGCGGGGTTACACCCCTTTCGAAACTTTACCCAGCCCCGGCTGGCTCATGAAAAATTCAATATCGCGCATATATTTTTCCCACCGGTGTGCCAACCCCGGAACGTTCAACCAAGTATCAATGACTAACTCAAACACTCTATCCGTTTCGCGCCGCAGGCAGGCGGGACAGGAATAGATTCGGCGGACGTTCTCCTACAAAGGTGCAAGACAAACGACGAAACTTTTCCACCGATTTAATACGTTTCCACCGGCGAACCGAAGGGTTCGTTTATACACACGCGGCCAGCCGGTTTCCCCGCGGACCGCCGGGCCCGACACCGTTCCGATTAATTCCCCGGCCGACGTTATTTTTCCACCGAAATTATTAATTAAGCGAGATCGGCCGGGCACAATGGATAGCGGCGGCGACCCTCCTCTTTTCCGCTTCCAGTTCCTCGCTAACGAGGACTATCCTCGTTATGTCGTCTCCTCGTTGCGTTCGTTTGCCACAGTGGCGCGGGGTACAAGTAGCGTCCGCGTTTCCGGTTTGATCGGATCGAACCACAGGTGGAAGGCAAGACGATCGCTCGCGATCGATTTCCGGTAACTTCGAACACCGGGAAACGAAGGTGTTCGGCCGCCAGACGCCGCGGACGCGCTCGCAAAAGAGTTAATCGCAGCGGATCGCAACTTTCCGTCCAGTTTTTCCAGCTCGTCTGGTTGGACGAAGCGACGAGGCGATTTCACGGGGTGACCCGGCTGGTCCCACCGGAGGAAACCAGCACCGCGGTCGCGATAATTATGCAATTTCTGTCGCGGAAGTTGCCGGTCGGGGGCGTCGCTCGAGGTCGCCGCTGGGAATCGGGCGAAGTTTCTTGCGCCGACCTGCGATTCCAGTCGGAGACCGATTTTATTGTACGCTCGCGAGACACGCCTGTCGCGCGGCAGAGGCGCGAAAAGGGACTCGTAAATTTCGCGATGCTTCGGGATAGTCGCGTTTCTTCTGGCCAGACCCTCGGGTCGATAAGTCTAATAACGAACCGGCGTAAAAAGAAAATAAACCGGGAGCGGGGGATGCGCCTAAAGTTTCCCGCTTTATCCGCGCTGCTTTAACGCGCGCGGATACGTCGGCGATCGTTTCATTTGCATACGGAGCACTTTTCATGCCCGCTAAAGCCAGGGCGCAAAAAAGGAGATCGAGCTGCTTCGAGGAACCGGGGTATACGTTGGCGATGGCACGCGAGACAACGACCATAAGCTCGCTTCTTATCCTCCTCGCGCCGCTCGACGCGCGTTCCGCGCCGCGGCGTAATTAAGATAACCGCGTCACCGCGACCGAAACCGAGCGAGCACAGCCTGACTTCGCGACGTGCCGTCCTCGTAAATCGACCCTCCTATAAATATTCATTCGAGATCGCCATTCCGCGATATTTGTCCTCGAGTTGTTTCGTCTACCGCCGTGGAAAGTTCGTCAGCTCCGTCCCGGTTTCCCGCTGCCGCAGACCGAGATTAAACTGTTGTCGCGACGAGCTGGGGAAATATTTATTTTACCGGCGGGGGAGAGAGAGAGAGAGAGGAGGGCGGTGGTAACGTCGGTGGAAATTTCGTAACGTCACCGCGGCTGAAATTTAATAACGATCAAACACCTCCGCTCCGTCCGGCCGGAAGGGACGCTCGCGGAATCACGTCCGCCGCGCGTCGACGGCGCTGGAACACGACGCGCGTCTTCCGCGATTCGCCGTTGAATTAGCGAGTTAAACGCGGTCCGCGTGACCCGACGGATACTCGTCCGAACTCGCGAACGGAACACCGCGCTTCTGTGTCGCGTATAAATATTCACGCGGCACTCGTTGTTACTCCGAGCGGAGGTGTCACCGCGGACAGGCAAGTCGGCGAGCGCAACCTGCTGCTGCTGCTGTTCCTTTCCGCGACGGAACGGCTGGTTTCACCGACGGTATGCAAATCGCGGCGAGTTTTCGAGCAGAAGCGACGACGACGACGACGACGACTCGGAGGCGTCGTCACCTCTGGGTCGATCGCGCGTACTCGCTTGTACGCGAGAACGATACGTCTTGCGGGAAGAACGGGCGGGGTCGCTTCGTTGGCAAATGAAATATCAGGCAGAGGGTGGAGAGGTAATGAAACAAATGGAGCGTCGGTGAATTATTGGCCGGGAATTTTATTACTTCTCGAACACCGCGATTAATCATCGCGCAACGACCGGAGCAAGCGCCAGTGTGTTTGCTGGGTTTTATCGGTTTTCCGCGGCGGTGCTGAGCCCGGCCAGAGGCGAGGTATTCTCGTTACAGTCCCTCTTCGAATTCTCCGTGTGACGTAAGAGAGGAGAACCGAGAGCGGTTCCAAGGGACGCGCGAACGTCGGCCCGGGCCAATGAAAATTCAAATTCCAGCTTTCTCCGCTCGAACGAGCCGGCAAACTCGCCGCGCGCGCCAGACTTTGACGTCAACCGTGTCAACAAAGCCGAACGAACTTGAACGAAGAAACGCTCACGCGACCTCTTTTCCGCCCGGATTCTTTATCGCCTCGTCCTCGTCCCCTCCACTATCAAAAGCCTTTCGCCACTCGTCCACCGCTCTTCGCTCCGGTCCGCTCCGCTCCGATCCGCGCCGCGATAATCCGATACCGATCGACCCGGTTCGCGACCCGGCGTACGCGCGCAGTTACGCCGTTTAATCGGAAACCGCGTAACTAGAACTTTCGACTGCGGAAATAAAGCCGACCGGCTGAAAGGCTTGGCCGGTTCAGGCCGAGAGTCGAATTACCGGCTCGAATGACGCGGCACGCAGCGACGCGTTGCGCCGCGTTGCGCCGGAGACTCGAAAAATCCGAGTTTTGTCAGGTTTTCGGCCTCGGGATCAGCGGGGCGGCGCTATCGCGACGGGACCGCGTCGTAATCTGGATATCTGGTTTCGACGGGATTGTACTCTTAATCGGTCGGCATCGCTTCGCTGACATCCGCGCGTTCCTCTCGCGTGTAATTTCCTCCGTCGATTAATTATCGAGGTGACGGGTGGAATCGACGCGGTTATGTCACCGCGATTACAAGCCCGGCCGTGATTGTAACGCGCGACACGCAGACTCATTAATTAATCGCGTAATCGTAGGCGCGCCGGAGAGCGCTCGCGCGCGCTTCAGCACACGCGCGGCCATCGCGCGAATATGCGCACCGCGGCGGCGAGGGAGCAGGAGGGAAAAATCATCGTCGCGTGTGCGTACTCGCTTACGTGTCGCGTACGTGTTCCGGCCGCATGCGGCGCGCAGTTACGCAATTCGCGTATTCGCGCGCGTGTAAGAGGATAATAATCGCGCCGGCAGTACCATCCAAGGCAAACTGTTTAACTCCTCGGAGCGGTTCAACCGGCTGTTCCCCGACGTCTGCCGACGAGCTCCGTGGATGGCCGGGGAAAACCCGGGGAGAAAATCCCGCGAAACTTTCCTCTCCTCTCGAGAGCTCGAAGATCGCCATTGTTCCGTCGGAGAGGCTCGTTTCGCCCTCTTTTCTCGCCCCCTCCGCGCCCCCCTCTCTCCGTCTTCTTTCTTTATACTTCGTTTAATCGCGGAGAAAGAATCGCGGCTCGGCAGATGGTTTTAAATAGTCGTAGAGTTAACTGAAATAACGGCGACCCGCGGAGGAAAATGTTTGAACGTTCCTTCCTTTTCTCTTAGGGTTCACGCGCTCTGCGCTATTTTCAGGACGATCGTTCGTTCGGGCTCGGGTTCCGTGCCAGTACCTCTCTCTAACTGGAACATCGTTTACCGAACTCGATCGAAATTCTTTCCCTGCGCCGCGTTTCCTCGTTTTTATCTGTAATACCTCGCGTAAAGAAAGTATTTCGCGAACCCGTCGTCTGACGTCGACTATATCGCGCGTTAAACTACTGGTTCGACGGCGCATTAACCGAAGACCGAAGAGAGTAGGGATTCCGAGCCAACGCGTTGGCCAATAGAACGTCGTTGTTACGATCGTCGATGGAATAAAAATAAAGAAACGAGGGATTCGGACTTTCGAAGGTTGCTCTAACAATGCTCCAATAATAACCGATGATTGCGCAACGCGGGAACGGGTTTGCGTGGACGATAGGCTGGCAAAGAATCCGCTATCTGCCGGCCGATAAATCCCGGGACGTATCTTTATTAAGACTTTTCCTTCGTTAACTGGTGTTTATCTTGTCGTAAAGTCCACGCCCGTTTATTTATTAGCGCCGCAGGAAGCGGTGGACGTGGCCGAGTGATAAAGAGCGATAAGCGTCGGTCGAAGTGACGCGAGATTTCGAGAAGAATCGTCTTACTGAGCGTTGAACAACGTCTTGTACGACTGTATCCTTTGGCTGGGAAAGGAAAAGTGGAATCGAGAGAAACGGACGGAGAGACGCAGAGGGAGGAACGACCGCGTCGGGACGGAAGATCGACTACTTTGGGCAAAATTCGCGAACGATTAGGATAATCGCGCGGCGGAGCTTGATCAAAGAACGGTTATTGTCAGATCAAAGAATTTAATTCACTTTGCCTCGGTCCGGTTCGCAGCGGTTCGTGCTCGAACCTAACATCTCTATTATCTTCTGCCATCCAGGCTGAAATATTGGACAAATCCTCTCGGGGCTTTTCCAGGATTATTGGAAGCTCCGAACGAACGATACTGTATATCGTCGCTGTAGCGGCACATATTCAGCCTTTAAAAACCATAGATAAATTTAAGCCGGCCGCTCGTCCGGCACACTCCGCGACCGGCCGTACATTTACGGTAAAAGGATAATAAATTAAAGAACGCTCGGAGGGGTCCGGGGACACGGGGTACCAGGGAGAACAGACATCGTGGCAGAAACGCGAACAATAAATGGTCCTCGATATATAACCGGTTAGCGTCTCGCCTCTGATAGCCGCCGATACTCCCCGCGGCTTCCACGCCGTGGAAAAAATCAATTCTTTTTGTTTCGTTTCGATTTCAATTCCGTTAGCCGATGATAACGCGAATGGATAGCGAGATAAGCCAACGTTTATTCTTCCTCGTTTAAACATCGAACGAAACCGAGTTACACCGCGATCCGGGCAAGCACACACTCCTCCTATCTGCCTCTTCTCTCTCTCTCCTCCCTTATCTCCTCCAATTCCTCCGATCGCACGAATTTCAAAAATACACTCCTCTCCCCGTGGAACAGCCCCGCGACACTGCGCGCGCACCGGCGCGCGGTCATCGAACGATTCGAACAGAGCGGCAAAAAGGGGGTTGCTGCGTCTCTCTCGAATTTATCCCTTTCGTCTTCGGGGCCCGTGTTTGCCGATACGCTTCGCGAACGCGGCGATAACTCTTCGGCCGAACAACCGACGGATCGACGGAATCGATCGTCTTCGACGCCGGTAACCGCGAAATAAACGATCCACCGCGTGCCGATCTATCGCGATACCAGTTCATCGACGAACGGAGCAACCTTGGTCTTGAGGTCGCGACGATTGCGTGGTCCTTGCGCCCTCGAGGAAAAGAAGCACGCTCGCTCGTAGCTGGTTTCAGAAGCGTTTCAGGTGCGCGTTCCCGATTCATGCCGCGGTCGAGCGCGGCTATTCTTACCTGGAATACGAAATGCGACCGGCTACGTAACGCCGGAGCGTCTCTGCGATTGCTCGCGACCGCTTGCGAAACGCGCGGCCGAAACCGCTAAATAGAGAGACGAGCCGAGGGTAAAAACTCGACGTTCGTGACTCCGAGCTTCGTACACCGTTCCCCCGTCTCGTTTTTCTATTTCTGCTTCGGGGAATTTCAGAAGTTGCCGAGATCCCAGGCGGAAAAGGAGAAGTTGGCTAGGTCGTGAAAGATTACGGCGATTTCTCGCGCAACAGCTGTGTAGATTTATACGCGGTTAACACTTCGGAGTATCCGGCGATCGATCGGCTGACAAGATTGACGGCCGAAGATTCACGGTTCCCAGCTGGCGAACAACCGTGCTAGACTCCGATCCGCGGGAATTCCTCGGTGCTTCCTCTCCGCCAAGTCTCTCTCTCTCTCTCTCTCTCTCTCTCTCTCTCTCTCTCTTTCTCTCTCCTCGATGTTTGTCGCCTGAAATCACGAGTGACATCGCCGATCGACGGGAACAGATGATCCTCTCCGCGTTCCTCCTCTCTTCTCGCCGCTTCCTCCTCTCGTCTTTTGTTCCTCCGCTTATCGGCTCCAGAACGGTCCCGCAGAAAACGGTAACGGGGTCTGTCCAGACCCACGTTCATATTCATGCTGTAGACTATCTATTCTTATTCTATTATGTCCACCACTCCTCTGAATCCTCCTCCCAGTGTTCGAAACCTCGACCTTAGACGAGCAACGTGCGACGAACCGACACCTGTACTTTTTCGAAATTTTTATTATTTTTCCCCTATAGTGCGACCCATGATCTACGACGCAAAATTTGTTTCATGTTCGTACCTCTTTTCTACGCGGAGAAATAATTTTTCCTATTTCCATAGATATTCGCTTTGCAAGTGGCAAATTATTTCGAAGACACCCGTGTATTTTTTCGAAATTTCTTTTAATATCAACTCCATGGTGCGGATCATCCGAGAAAGAGAAAAAATGACGGATATCGCTTCAATAAAAAGCGTGTACTAACACGCGCAGCTTTGTCACGGTAGATAAAACAGCTAGCTATTGCCGTATCGCGAGGGTTAATAATTTCTGAAAGCGGTGATCGAGGAACCGAGAGGAAGACCAGTGGAAATCTCGTTCGCGAATCTGCCAGGGACCTCTCTCGGATCGTGCTGCGAATTCTCTGCGCTCGAGGTTTAACGGGAATAAATCAATTTTAAGACGGATCGCAAATATTTGAAATTTAACGGGTAATTCTTAAGCGACGAGCGCAAATAAGGCCGGCAGTCCAGTTTAAACATTCTTCGCGCTTGGTGGGAGTTTTGCAAAGTTTAAATCGAATTGCCAGTACTGCGTCGCAGCCAGCTTGTCGTCGCTTTCCAAAGGGAGATGTTTGGAGAACCGTGGCATTTACCGGGTCCTCGTCACGCGGAGGTGGCTACGCGCCGGGACCTTGACTTTAAGGGCCCCGTAGGACCCACGTTGTTCGACCATGTCCGCTGACTAGAAAGGAACATTGCAGAAACGGTAGAAATTTAGATCCAGACTAGATTTTCGTAATAATTCGATTTAGGTATCGGTTTCGATGTCGATTATCCTAAAATCGGTTCGCAAAATGAAAGTGGCACGATTATCGATGCCGATAACAATAAGTTTCCTATCACGCGTAGTTAATAATCAATTGTTTCATTTTCGTTATAAATTCAGGCTTCGAGTAATTAGTTGCGAAGGATATTAATGTATTATGAACGATGAGCTCGATAATTTATATGTTACTTTGACGATTATAATTACGCGAGCACTGATGCGAGTTTGCTTGATCCGTATTAAATAAACCCTTTGCACTCGGTGATTCTTTCGCTACAAAAGACTTACTGCAACAAAGCCGATGAAATGCTTTAGAACGATAGATAAAAATCGTGTAATAATTAATTATTGCGTTATTTTAAATTAAAATCTTAAAAATTTTACGAAATGATAACCGAAAGTAAGATATTCGTAATACTGCTGGGAAGGAAAGACGCGATGAAATCCGATCAATTAGCTAGCTTCGCTTAGAATACGAGACTGGCGGTAAGGAAATCGGACGAAATAGGAGCAGGAGAGGCGTGGTTTGTAGGGGCCGAACGTAAACATCGGTGGTCAGGCCAGCAGTCAATTTTCGACGGTGTCCTTCCGTCTCAGTTGCGTGTTATTGTTCACGGCGACGCGTTGGTACGAGATGGCTCGACGCGCCACCGATCTTCCTGTTCCACGTGCCACGTGCCATCGGGACCTCGCTAGTTTTCCCACCACAGTTTGGTTAGTGATATTTATTTTACGTCCTTACAATTTTTTTCACCGTTCTAAGAACAATTTTCGCCCGGCGATAGAGCGGATAATAGCAGCGGAATCAGGTCGCAGGTTCTCGTTGGGCACAGAGGAGACACCCGCGCGTTTACTTTGTCGAGGAAACTAGCAATTTGCATAGCTAGAAAAATAGCAATTCGGACGTGCTCCCGTGGTTAATTTTCGCCGATGTCTTTCCGCCTCGGTTACGTGTTATTCCTCGTTTAATAGTGCTAATCATAGGACAAGGAGTTAATTAAAAATAATCGTTGTTACGCGATACCGCGTTCTCTTTAATTGTTCGATATCTTTTGTACGAATATAATATTTCGTAACGTTCGCTACGAAGCGGTTGGTTTAGTTTGCTCTACATCTCATGAAACATTCCTGTATCTCGTGTTCGAAATCGGTGCAACAACAACGGGCACTGAAATCAATAGCGGTAAACATGCACGTCGACAAACGGAAGCGATAGCGTCGCTGGACGAGCAATTTTATAATCAGTTGCATAAAATCGATAAAAATATCAGCGTAAGAACCGAAATAGAAACTACACGCGAATGCACGGGTACACGTCACTGGGAACCGTAACGACAACCAGCCAAAGAACCGATAAAGGACCGACATTTCGAAACGCTGCGAAATAAGCTCGTTGCAAAATCATTAACGAGTGATTCACGGGGAACTGGCTTATGTAGATGTACGTGTAACTAAAAATAAAAACACAAGGAATGGAAAATTGTACCATACGATGTTTAGGTTAGAATTTCTATATTCACAGTTAGAAAATAAGCGTCTCGCTGACTCGCAGTTCATTCGTATCGTCGGATATTCGTGAAAAATTAAGTGCAGTTCCAGTTTTGAAATCCGTCCGTATGTAATAAGGTCGACGGTTTACGGAAAAACAGAAAAGACAAAAAAGATGTAAAACGATTTCGAAACGTCGTTTGACACGTTACCCGCGTTTTAATGATCGGAGGTGTCGCGATCGTGAGTAATTAGGTATCTACTCCGCAGTCCTTACGTATGTAAATATTTGTTAGTTTTTGCTAGGCGGTCTTTACACGTGACTATCGTCGATACGCCTGAACAAAGACTAGCTTCTCCGCGCGGTGAAAAACAAAGCCGCGACGATAGAAGAGGTCGAGGCCAGGCAGGAAAGAAACACAAACGTCTGGTATTTTCGAAAAGCGAACTAAGCGCTTGGCACGTCTGACATTACCGCTGCATTCCGACACGTCGCAGCGACCGAGATCGTAAAATCCATATCCCCGGCGATTTGGGATCTTTACCAGGGTTATAGAGGATAACGATTCTTTGAAACTCTTTGGAGAACCGGAACCGATATCGAAGGTTTTCAACCCCGGCGTACTACTCGTCTCCGCGGATTTTCCGCGAATTCTCCGCGAATGCCCGGGAACGGAGGAGAAGTTGGTCGAGACCGCGTTGTTCCAGGGTTGTTCCTGGGTTGTTCCAGGCTTGTTCCTGACGCGGAACTCGCGGAAACCCTTTGCGCGGCGGAACGGCACGACAGAGAATTCTTTCCGCTTCCGGCGACCGGCCACGTTGCGAAACTCCCTTTTTCCGATTTGCTACCTCCGTTTACAACGGGAACTTAGGAAACAAAGTTGCCCCGACAAAGCCGAACGATTCCCATTGTTTCCCGTGTACCGGCGCCGCTGGCACGCGCTCGCCGCGCCCTCTCCTTCCCGCCGGAAAATTCCTCTTTTCCTCTAAAACGATAGCCGCCGCGCCAGTCGACGAACAAAGGCTAGTACCAGCACTCGCTATCGATGCGAGATAAACATTACCCTCTTCTCCGACCGCGAAACGCGCGAGAATCCAGCAGAGAGCTCACCTTCTCTATCCGCCACGCGCGCGCTCCACTCCGCTCGGCTCGGCTTCTCCGTCGCGTCGCCTTCGTCAAGGATCACTGTCAAGGTTCTCGCTTCCCCTCTCGGCTATCAGTACGGCGAGCGTTAATCGCGCTAAATTGCCGGACCTTGGGTGAAACGAGTGTCAGGGAAAATGGCGCAGCGCGTAGGTCGAGGTGGCTGACCCGCAGCCGAGAGGAAGCGCAGAGCTGACGCGAGAAAAGAACCAAGGTCGCGATCCAACAACCTCCTCGTCTAATCGTCGGATATCCTGTTTTCGTCTCGCTACTTCCACCTGCCAGTTATCCGTCCTATTTATCCCTCGTTCCATCGCGATCGTTCGCAATTTTCCGGCTGGTTCCGCAATTTTTATCGCCTCGTTCACCAAAAGCAGCGAATGCATCGGTCGCGACATCGTTTCGCGGATTTCGCTGAATTTCCTGCGTTTATTTATCGCGACGTTAGCCCGCTATCATCCGTGACACGCGGAGACGATCGTTTAGGAGGAGGAGGAGGAGTAAGGAGGAAGAAAGAAGGAAGAAAGAAGGAGGAGAGGCTGATTGCTCTATCCGCCGAGGGAATCTCGAACGAGCGGCACGAGTCTTATCCGGTGGAAGCGGAGGGCAAGCTGTCTCTTTTTGTCACTTCTGTTGCCCCTTTCTCTCCTGCTCAAATTGCGTTTTCAACGGGCGATTACCTGCTGTCTCCCGTTCCTCCCCGGCCTCCTCTTCCGATTCGGGTTCTTCTATCAAGATCCCCGGACGAGACGTGCCGGCGAATCCCTCGTTCCTCCTGGTCCTCGCGCGCAACGTCTCGGACGTGGAAAAAATTCCTTCCACCCGCTGCTCGTTTTCCGTGATATTTTTATATCACCGGTACACTCTCCAGCCCGAGCCTTCTCCTCTCTCTCTCTTTATCGATCTCCATTCGTACCGCGGCGGGTATTCCGGAAAGGCTGACGTTATCGAACGCTTTCTTCCCCGTCCCATTCTTTATATTTAATTCGACGCTGGTCGTTTAATATCTCCGGGCGAGCTTAACCGAGAAATTCCGCTCGCCTCCGGTTGTCCAACCGCGCCTCCTCGTCGATAATTCCATCCGCTCGACCCTCGCGCCCGTCGATGCCTCGTCTTTCCTTCGGCTTCCGCGACAAGCGGGATTTTACGCCCCGATAAAATACGCGCGTTGTCTTCTAATCCGGAGAACTCGTTCGGTAGCGAAACGCCCCGCGAGTAACGGGGCACCGCGAGTCGCGGCAAGAAACGCTCGAAACGAGGCACTCGAGCTTAACGCGCCTGTCCGGAGAACCGGGGCCCGATCCGAACGAATCGTTAAACGGGAATCGCTGCTCCGTTCGATCCCCGTAATCGCCGCAACGAACCTGCAACTCTCCTCTCTCTCTCTCTCTCTCGGAGCAAACTTGGCGTCTCTCGGGTGTATTCCGGTTTAATAGACAATGCGCGCGGTGTAACGCCATCAATTTCCCAGCACCTATCATCGTCGCGGCGCCGAGTCGAGTCGAGTCGGCGAACACGGCTGCCGGTTTCCGCGTGTAATTCGCGCGAACAATGCGACCGCGTGACCGCGCTCTGGCAAATGGAATGCCAAAGAGCGAATTAAAAAGGAATAGCCGAGCTACCTGGTCATCTCTCCGCGGCTGGGATACCTCGGATTCCATTCCGGCCAGCCAATCGACCGATTCTTTCGCCCGGCGGAATAGCTCCGAGAGGAAGAAGAGGAAACGGACGTAACGCAGACACGAAAGCGGCGGCTAAAATAGCCGCGGGAGAATCGGACCGCTGAAGGAACTCGATTGATCCGAGAAGGCCGACTGGAATAACCGGCCGTCGATGTTATCCCATCCCGAGGAAATGGTCGCGCAATCGGAATCGGAAGCGTCGCGGCTCGGAGAGCGCGAGGGGCTTCTTACGTGTCGCGGATGGCACGTTCCGCCGCTAAAACGTCCCTCGATTTCCGGTCAGTGGCCTAGCAATCCGCCGCTCCCTCTCCCAATCAACCTCGCGCGTCCACCGCGACTGATTGCACCTGTAATTAGGGCTCGGTCCGGCAAGTGCCCTCCCAAATGGAAATTCCGCCAAATTACCGCGCGCGCGGGACCTTTCATCTCTGCTGAAATTTATCGCTTGCGAACCTCGATGCGACGTTAATCGCGATATTAATCGCGACGTCGCGATCGTTCTCCGCGATTAGAAGATCGCAGGGGTCCGACCGAGATCTTTCCGCGCGGATATCTTGGATTACACGCGGATCGTTCCCGGGATCCGGATCGGACTGGTATAAATCGAGTTTTAAGCGAGCTCCAGCGGATTTCAGCGGCTCGAGCGGTGCGTAGACGCTTGGTTGGAATTTACGGCCGATACTCGTCGATTCTCGCCGGATCGTTAACCCCGGGTTTCGTCGACGTTCCGGTCCTTACTTTTCGGCGAGAAATGTCATCTCGATATCGGATCACGGGACTGAAATTCGTATAAACTCAGTGGCGCGCTGTTTCTCTGGATAATCGCGCAGGTCTGTTAGCCGCGGAAATCTGTCGTGCTGGATCGCGCATAAAATTCAAAGCGACACGGTAACTAAACGCGAAGACGAGGGTGAATCCCTTTTCTGGAAGCCGTGGGGCGAAGAAGCCCGGTGTAATTGAAAGGGGACAGGACAGGCAGATCTGTAAACGAGATACGTCTGCTTTCCTTTCCCTTATTCCTTTATTACCGTTTTCGTTAGCTTCCGCCTCTCCTCGAGCTCTGACTCCAGCCTTCGCTTAACGCCGTGACAAATGGCCGCTAGTCGAAGCGGATTTTCCGTCCCGATTACCTGGCATTGTAATAACGATTATTCCCGTTGTTCCTCGTGTCATGGCAGTTCTACCTCCGCTCTCTTCCGCTGTTCCCGTCTTTTCGTTCGAATTGCCGGGCATTATCCTCTCTATCCGACGAGTCTGCGTCTCGGTCGACCGAAATAAGCGAGTAAATAAATAAATAAAGGAACAGAGCCAGAGGAAAGAGGGAATAGTTGCGGGAGATTACGGAGACAGACTGTGATAAATTGCAAAGAGACGCCTATTAATGACCGTTCGAACGAGCGAAGCGAATGGTTAAAGAGATTAATCGAACCGTCCGCGGTATCGATGGCGAGCGATATCCTCGAAAGGAAAAATATCGTATTATATACGCACAGGAGGAATTGTTGGGTGGAATTTGGGTTAACCACGGGGACAAACCGATGGAAATCCGTCGGAAGGAGCGTGGAGACCGACCGGCCTTTCTTCCTCTACGAGTCTGCCGCGCGAAGCCTGTAATTACGTGGCGCGCAATTTGCAAACTGCTCGATCGCGTAAACGGGCGTCGCGGCTGGCGTTTCGGCGACTTGATCGAACCCGGCCCTCGCCAAGTCTCGGAGTTTCGCTCGAAAACGGGGGATTCGTATTCACCGGGGCCAGAATTCGCCTCGCTTTGCATATCTCCCCTCCACTCCGCTCTATTCCGCTCCACTCCGCTCCGCGCTTCCGCCGTGGCATTTCCAAGTTCGCCGAACACGCTTCCGTTCACCGCGACTCGAATAGCCAGCCGCTCGCTCGCTTGCTAAGCTCGCGCGCGAGCGAGCGGGTAACGTCGATCACGGTAAATGCGATCTAACGAGAGAAGCTTATTATCGCGAGTAACGAGTAGTACTTTTCGGCCGAGCGATTCAGTCTTTCGGCTGTTAGCGTAATCGTCGCGTGTCTCGGCTCGCTGCGCGCCGCCGATAGTTCGTTTCGTGTTTTATTGTATCGCGGTAATGGCCGCCGTGATAGATGAACGGCCACGTTAAGGATATTTAGCCCGCGGCGCTATGTGACGGAATGCTATTAATAATCCGAGAGTCGGTCAATTGCCGATCGGTAAGATTAGCCGAACGGAAGTGTATCGTAAATTTCGAAGCAGATGGGCGGGGTTCGTATCAGCCGGCGCGATTTGTCAGTCGTTGAACCGGAAAAATCAACGACCACGTCTCGGCACGCGGATAAATTAATTCCCGAGTCGAGGAAACCGGATACCTTTGTCAGTTTCGCGTTATATCCAGCTGAATCGGTTGATATATCTCGGAGGTCGAACCAGAGAGGTTTTCTCAGACGCTCGAACGATCGATCGAACCACGATTGGCGCTAGTCGAGAGCGTTTTATTCGCGCGAACGGGAAACGAGGTTACAGCAGAAACGCGGTGTTAAAAAATTTCTGCGATTTTTCCAAGTACCGTCTCGGCGAACAGAGTCCCTTTTTATCGACACCTGTTATCAAATTCTCAGTCGGAATAGGTAACCTTTCGAACTTGACCATGAATGTCGGCGAAACCGTTCGATACCGATAGTTCCCGTCTATTCTGTCCTTTTATTAATTATTCCGTGTGTTTTCTGTTTTAGGTAATGGCCATCTCCATGGATATTTAACGTAGTACGAACAGAGCGGAATTGCGGCTTCTTCCTCGTGAGAAGGTAACGTAGATGTTGGAGTTATCAGCACCGAATGGTCGATCGATTTTTTTCTACCGAGCAGTTGCGCGGCTTCCGTTCCACCTCGAATTCGCTTCACCGACGAAACGATCTCCGTTTCGCTTTACTAACTAACCCCGTAGATGCGTATTTCGCCTATTAACCGTGTCGAAATTTCGTATTTTGCGACAGGAATCTATCGCGTTAAGTCCTTGTTCTATTTCAAAAAAACTTGTTGGTTGTTTTCGTCCTGTCGCAAAGATCGCGTGGAAATCACGGCGCGACGAAAATCGCCTTCCAAACGATCGCGATTCGAAGAACGAACCAGTAGGCGGATCGGCGAGGAGGAAAAAATATTTTGGAAAATTACTGCTTTACCGACGGAGCGACAGGAAGTCACGAACTCTGGGATTCGTACTCGGATGGCGCCACTAAATCCTGTCGCGGTCATCGCGCGTCCGTATCGACCTGCGTCTACACGTGCGTTCAGTTTCGTCGAGCCGCGTTTCCACCGGCGGCGTCCGCGCAAGCGCCGGACCTTCCCAGCTGGAAACTAGGTGGCACGCTACTAGATCGCATTTCCGGTACGCGGCCCTGGACCGCCCCGGAATCGGCAAACTCGAATTTCCCGAGCAAATCCTTCCCGTTGTCGAATTCCTCGGTACCCGAGGTCGGAGACTCGACGAGTCGTGCTGGAAAACGCGATTCCCTTTCACGGAAGAAATGGAGCATCGGCGCTCGGCATCGGTGATTCAACGACGGAAATTCGTAAGCCTCGGAGCGCGTGCCTGGCGCGTATCCGTCGCGGGAGAATTAAACGCGTTAAATTATTAATACCCCTCGGAGAGAGCGGAGTAGGAAAAGAGGGCGATAGGGTTGCGCAGGAGCCAATCCGGGGGGCAAGTTCGTCCTGGGGGAGCCCGTTCCGCTCCACCCTCCTCCTCCACCATTCCGTTTCGCTCTCTGCCACCCTCTCTCTCTCCCTCTCCGTCTCGCCGAAGGGAGTCGTCTTTCTTTCCTCCTCCATCTCGCCGGCGAGCGTGCCACGTGACGCTCAGCTGTGCGTTAAATCCCAAAATTATTGCGGAGCGCGCGCGCGACTCGATTACGAGCAGCAGCAGCAGCCCCCGTTACGCAAAGCCACGTTACGAGGGTGGCCACGTGGTGAGGAAAAAATCGGCGGCACCCCGGCCCCAACGACCGATTGTCACTCGCACGAGACCCCCGTCGCGCGTGTCACGAGCATCGATTCGTGACGCAAAACGAACAGCGAAATTAGCACGTTCAGGGCAGACCGGCTCGCTCTCGCAACCGCTATCGATCTCTCCCGCCAGACTTCCGCTCCGCCGATGCGCGCCCGATACCGCGATAACGCCAGAGATAACGCGCCAACCCGCTCGCCACGCTTTCCGATCTCGTTGTTCCCAGGATCCCAGCTGTCCTCGCACAATTTCCACGCGATCTCCTCGCGAGCGAGACGCGTCGCTTGCGAGTTCGATCGCGCGGAGAACGTTAAAAATACGCCGCGCGCTCCTGGCCTCCTTTCGCGCCCGCTTTTCCTCTCCGTTCTGTCCCATTTTCCCCCCTTTTCTTTCCCACCTCCGCGTCCCTTATCGCGCCGCTGGAAAATACGAGTCGCACGCGCGGCCTTCGATCGTCCGCCGCGAGGGTTAATTGCGCCGCAGGATCGGGAGCAGCGGAATTTCTATTTCGCCTCTTTCCTACCCTTTATGAAAATTCCGACTACCCTGTATCCGCATTTTTCCCTAGCGCGGGTAATGGCTGCGGCATTTTTCATCTCCGCGGGCAACTGCTTCCGCTCTCTCCTCCAGCCAGCGTCGATTACTCCGCGCGCGTTATTCGCCCGCAGCTCCGCGCGTTTTCCCGAGATCGGACGGCTTCCGCTTCGTCGATGATTCGCCGGCGTGTGGGACCTATTGACCGTGACCTCTCCGATGGTCCGGCTGTTCCTGACCGCGGAATCGGGGATCCAGGACCGATCGCGGGGATAACGAATGGGCACCGAGGATATCCGCGCGACGAACTTGGCCGAAATTTATAGCGACAGGTCCTCGCCGCGACTAATCGATTCCGACTCGACCTTTGTCCGTCGTCGAGCTCTCGTTCTCGCTCTTCTCTCATCGGGAGGATCTCGGGTGTCCCGGGAAACAGAAGAAGCTCCTCCTCGAAGAAGAAGAAGAAGAAGAAGAAGAAGGTTCGAGCCGGGGGGGAACGATGGCCGTGGAGCGGGAGATAAGCGAAGCAGCCGTGGTTCTTCCACCGCGATAAAGCCTCCTGTTATCGCGGAGAAGTGGGAAATTAACGAAATAGGATGCAGCGTTGACGAACGCGTTTGGGAAAGAGGGAGACGGAGAGGAGATAAAGGAGCTTGGGAGTGGGATTGCTGGGCGAGAGCCGTGGTATCCGCGTGGCGGGCGCGGAATGTCGCTGGACCGCGCTCGTGCCGGCTGATAAATGATCGTGGCGGCGGAATATTAAGACTCGATGGGCTGGTACAACGATACCGGCGACGCGAACAAATGTTCTCGGCCGCGTAACTACGCGAAAGAAAGCGCGAGCATAGTTCGGCCGGCTGATAAATCGGTTGGCCGGGACGAAACTATCGGGAGCCTTTGGTAAATCCGGTGGACTGCGCCCGGAGAGATCGGAGTGTCCGCGGAGTGTCCGCGGCTGCGCGAGATTTATTCCTCGCGCGACAAGCCACTACTGGAAGCGTAGAGAGCGCGCGGTGTCGGGTTTCGCGAATCGATGCCTCGGGAGATCGAACGATACGCCCGGTTGTTCTTTTCTTTCGCGTTCTTGCTTAATACGCCGACTTGTACCCGATTTGTTCTGCCGTATTTGCTGGGACAGCAGCGCGCGGCCGGTCGGTTAGTTAGTCACGGAGTGACACGGAAAACGCGCGCGTCGGTTACAGCCGCGTGCCGGTATATATGGAGTTAACGGCTGCGATCGTAAACTGCGAAAGGTGTTGCCGAGGCTGCGCCCGGAGTAGAGCTATCAAAGGGAAAATACGATCGTCGCCGGGCGAGCCAGCGAACCGGCGATATTCCTCTCTCCGCCGCGAAAGAAACCGAAGCGAGCGTTATTTTTGTTACGCGTCGCGACGCCGACGTACCCGTGGAAGGTGAAGCGCCACGCGCGCACCTTAGCCCCTAGACTCGAGAAGTTTCCGTTGGAAAGATGGTTCTCGGTAATTTTCCGGGACCGGTCCGCGACGAGAGGGCAGCGGAAGGTAAAGAGTAGAAAAGAAGGAGAGGGAGAGAGAGAGAAAAGGAGACCGGTCTGCGGAGAGGCTCGTCCGAGCGGACAGGAATCGGCGATCGCTCGGAGCGTCTCCTTGGCTCCGGTCAGTGGCTGGCTACGGCCAACTTTTCTTCACCTTGCGGGCGAATGACCGTTACGTTTTTTCGCTCCAAGGCTGGACGTATCCTTTCGTCGGGGCCTCCGCCTCTCCCTTCTGCTTCTCTCCCGACTCGCCGCTTCGCCTCCTTCTCTCTCCCACCACCGGCGTCTCTCCCTTTCGTTTTCGCTCGGACCTTCTTCCCCTTTTTTCCGCCGGCTTCTCCTGCTCGAAAATCGCTTTCCGAACGACTGGAAGGAACGGTACCGCGCTCGCGGAGAAACACCGGGGACGAGAGCCGGTCGTTATCCTCCTCTGGCTCCGATCGTCCTTAGCCGCGCCGTAAATTTTTAATACGGCCATCGGGAGCGCGTGGGCGCGATTCCAAAAAACAAGCGCCCACGAAACGATCGGACATTTGGCCCGGCGCCAATCGTATTTCCCTCCCGTCGAAGATGCACCGTTGCGTACCCGTCCTCCGCCACCGTGTTCCAACTTTCCTCTTTTTTTTTTTTTTTATTCCTCCCTTTTCGCCCTTCCGTCGATTCGTCGGAAAGAAGTGGAAAAGAAGAAACTTTCTCCGGTTGCGGAGCGGGTGGTTGGGGGTTTTTCGAGGAGAGCCGGCGGCGGCCTCCCTCGGAGCGTGGCACGCGAGAGGCCAAGAGTTATCCGCGGCCTATCTGCGCCGGGTAACAGGCGTTCGGCCATGGTCGTCGCTTCCAGACGGATCCACGCGCGTCACGCGAGCTCGTGCCCTTAAGGGGCCGCGCGCACGCGATTACGCTCCTGCCAGAACCCCCGAAAATCCTTCGCGCCGACTTTACTGCCGCCGGAAGCCGCCTCTTCCGCGCCATTTCGGTTCCCCGAGATACTGGCGTCGTCGGAATTCCCCGGGTTCGATGAATTTTTCACTCGACGTCCTATCCAGCCGCGCGTTTACGCGTGCGTTTCAATCGGCTAATTGAAAAAACGAGAACGCATCGACGAGTTGCAGTCCACCGGAATCATTAGCAAATGCGTCTCGCGATTGAATTTTTCATGCATCGCGGTCATTCGAACGCTCCATCCATCCCGGCCTGTCGCAGTTACTCCCGCTCTCGACCAGCCATCTTGTCTTCCTCGAGCCGGAGGATCGGCGAAGAAGTCGGGCGAACGCGCGGATATATCGCGCGACGAAAGGCTGCGCGTTTGACGAGCTGCCGACTTTTTTCCCGCGCGCTCTCACGGGTTCGTTCACCGCGCGTCCGTACGGACATACGTGCCGCGTATATTTCGCTTAAGTACATGCACATTTTCATTCATCATCCGCGGCAAGCCGGCGATGAATCACCTTCTTCGACCATCGGCACAGGTACAAATTTACCGCTCGCCTGTCTCCGCGCGCGCGCGCCGCTGCGTATCGCATGCATTATTAATTGTAACGCCACGCACGAGATAACGCGTCGCGTTCGGCCCCGATCGCTCGTTAACTTCTTCAAACTCTTTCCGGAACCAGCGTTTCGACGCGCTGTAAATTCAACGCTCGCGACGGCGTTTCTCCTCTTCCTTTTCGCTCGTCTTCTCGTTCCTCCTCCGAGGAGGACGAGTATCGTCGAGGAGAGACGAACTCGAAAGTTTCCGGAGAATTTCGCTTGCGTTACTCGATAACTGGTTCACCGTGGAACCACGGAATCGGCTTCGGACACTGGGGCATTCCGATCACGCGCGTGTAGGATTTAATCGGATACGTGGGAGATGGAGTTCCCTGTTGGAAGGAGCGAGGAATCGCGAAATCGGAGAGAAAGGAAGAGGTATTTTTGGAAGGACCTGTAGCAGCGGGCGTCCCCGGAAACTAGGCCTTAGGCCGCCTAGATTGGACGGGCTCGCGCGAAATTGCTGAATGCGCGGAATGAAAGTATCACAGCTGACGGGTTGGGGTGGAAAAGCAACGGCGCGGAGAGGGAGAGGAAGAGAGAGGGAGAGAGGGGCGCAGCTAAGGGCGGAGGGTGGTTTTTGCCGAGGGTGCTCCGGCTTTTTCATAACCGGCGGAAGAAGGGTTGCGCGGACAATGGATCTTCATCTAAATTGTAAATGGCACGTTGTAAAATTGTAAATGGTCATTAGTCCGCGTGCCCGTCGATACCTCGTCGCCGCGATTTATATTAGCCTTTCGACCGTCCGCTGCTTTGCATACAACCAGAGCCCCGCGTTACGCGCCGTTCGATCCGCTTTCGAATCGCTTCGCTCGCGCCGATACCTCCGACCCGTCGCCATTTTCCAACCCTCCGTCGATCCGTTAATTTCTCCGGCCGGAAAATTCTCTCGCGATCGAAATCGCGCGGAAAAGCTGGACGCGGATCTTTGGAAAATGGAAGGCGGAGCGGGTCGAAGAGGAGGAGAGACGGGAGAAAATCGGAGCGGAGAGGTCGGTCGGTGGATTTACATTTTGATAAGAAATCTGTTGGAAAGTTTCCTCGAAGCGACCGACCTATCTCCCTTCGTCTCGTTCTCTCGCTCGCGACAGATAAGGGAGAGAGACGCTTTTATCCGAGTGCTCTGCCGCCACCGCCTTCTTATTCTTACCTCGTTACGCCGGATTAGCTTATTCGAGGCGTCGCGACGCCGGGTGCAGCGTTCGCGGCGAAAAGTCGCGCCGGCCCCTCGAAACGCGTCGATTAAGACGAGCCGAGGAGAAGTCGAGTGCGCGCGCGAGCTCGAATCTAATTTCAATTTCGTTCCTTTCTTTCTTTCTTCCTTCTCGATAGATCTCTCCTCTGTTCCGCGGGTAACTTCGTCAAAGCGTTCGTTCGCGGCCCCTTTTTTCTCCGCGCTTTATTATGTTAAATTTAATTAGTCCTGTCGGACTCGGAAAAACCGGCTTGGCTCGCCAAGTGTCAATTAACTGGCCCCGCGGGGACGATAAAGTTCGAAGCCGGCGCGGGAATAAGAAATTCGGAAGGAAGTTTTTCCCGGGCAATCTCGCGGGACTCATCCACGGAATTAATTTTCCCCGGCGTCGCGTTCGCCCCCGTGGAGGCGGGGCGCCTCGCTGCCTGGCGTATAGACGACTACTCTGGTCGATTCGAAAAGGAGGATCGAGGACTGGTCGGCGACCGTTGATCACCTCTGACATGCCGTGGACCCCATTATCGAGAGGACGCTGTCGGTATTATCTCGCGAGCGGCTCGCGAGGATCTAACGGTTCCGCTCGCGGAACCGGAGACCTCGGAGTCGATGTCTGGAAAGATTATCCTGCAACCTCTCGGAGGATCGCGCGCCGTGTCGGGTTGTTCGCGTACGTGTTTGCCCGCGGTAAATAGAAAAAGGAAGAATAACCGTTTCGTTTGCACCGAGGGAAGATTCCAGTTCCGTAACAGAAGCCACGACTGTGCTACTTCCAGCTAGAAACCGTCGTACTTTGTATTTCCCTCTAACAAGTTTCGCTTTGCGTTTCGTCTCCGTTCTCTCTTTCCTCCCTTTTTTCCCCTTTTCTCTCCTTTTTTTCCTGCCCTCCCTGTTCCCCGAGATCGACCCTCGAAGAACTCGAAGAGAGCGAAACGAGGAAACGGCGAAAGAGGTCTTCAAAAGACCGCGAGGCAATTAAGGATATTGGCGGCGGGCTGGGTAGGGTTGCGAATTAGCAACCCTTGCAGCGGTAATAACGAAAAAACGCGCGGATCAAAGTGCGCGATACTTAACGAACTCCGCGGCTGACCCCCTCGCCGGTTCGAAACGGAGAAAACCATTCTCGGCCCGGTCGATTTTTACGCGTGCGTGTTCCGTTCCGCGCGCGTGAACAGCCTGTGCGGCGGGGTACGGCCGATCGATGCCTGAAAAACGCAGCAGCAGCCACGCCGCGTTGCAAACGCCACCACCGAGAGAGGATCCCCCCGTGAAAACTCTCCGGGCCTCTTCTCCGCGCTCGCTTCCTTCCACGATCCGCCATTTATATTAATGAACGGAATCGCTCGGGTTTTTGCCTCTGCACCCTTGTCGCGCATCGATCGGCCGCGGCCGAGAGGATAAACGAGAGGATAAAGGAGAGGAAGGACAACGCGGAAGCGGCGCGTTGTTCGCCGCGTTTTAGGCGCCCCTATTTATTCAGCTGAAACGAGAATGCGGCGAGTCATCGCGCGCAGTAGAAGGCGGCGCGAGAGAGGGATGACTCTTTCTCGTTAGGTAGAAACCACTCCGACCGAGAGAGATCACCGAGGGTTGATCGTTTCGAATTTCGTGGCCTGGCTTCCACTAGCCCGCTTCTTTTTTTTTTCTTTTTTTCCTTCGCCGTTACGATTTTTCCCTCCGGAGGCTTCTAACCGTGGGTGGTAATATTCTTTTTTTTTTTTTTCGTCACGCGTATTCCGACGCGTACGGGNGGGGGGAACGCAGTGACGTCGAAGTGGAGAACGAAGTCGAATAAAATCGGAAAGTTGAAATTTCCCGTAATTCCTCGCTCGTCGCTCGTCTTGGCTCCACCGAGAAGATATCCCGGGGTATAAAAATTTCGACGACCGACCGAGTTCGGTCTATCGAGGAGAGAGTACACGCGCGTTTGCGATCTCGGCCGTCCGTCACTTTGAAAAATGACGTGGTTCCCGGCTGCGCGCGGCCGCAGGGCTCGGGCAGGGGGGAGGAAAACAAAAAGAAGGGCGGCGGAAGGGAGAAGAAAAAAGGAAGAGCGAGGATGGAAACAATGGTTCGATGCGGAGGGTGAATCGAGAGAAGGGCTGACGGAATATCGAGGCGGCCGGCAGATTACGAGAGAGACCGAGCTACTTTGCATCCACAGCCACTCTCACCCTTCCCGACACTTTCTGCACCGTCTCGCCTCCACCCCTTCATCCCCCGTGGCTTATTTTCGCCCGTGGAAATCCTCGGCCGACGTTCGCGTCGTCATGCTTCCAACCGGTTCCACCGGATTTCGCCGCGCATCGAGATCGTTACGCGATCTTCCAATGATTAATCGACGTAAATACGCGTCGCTCGATTTTATTTTGCATACGTCGCTCGGGCTTCTGGGTCAACGACCATCCGGCTCGTCACCGGCGTCGACGTGGCTGAAAAGTTGCCCGGTTAACCGACGGGGATTTAAACAAACTTCGTCGCGTCCACTTCCGTTCCATCCCGATCGTCCTTCGGAGAAACTGCGCGCGCGTCGATTCCGCTTCTCGGTGCAGCGCGTGTCTCCTTCTTCTTCTTCGCGCAGTTCTCTCTCTCTCTCTCTCTCTCTCTCGTCCACACGTACGCGTTGCACCAATATTTTCCTAACCCCGTTTCCACCCGAGTTTCCCTCTTCGCGAGAACTTTGCGAACGCGAGAGGAAACGCCGGTTAGGCGACGAGACCCTCGGCGAGCCGTAACCCCGAGCGTCGCGGCGCGCTGGGAAATCCAGAAATCCGGTTAATTCCGCCATAACTCGCCGCCTTTCGCCTGCCGATTTATCGTTGCCCTCTCGTCGGATATTCCGTTTTCCCGTGACGTTTATAACCGACGCGGCGTCGCCTGTCGACGTATCGATTCTTCCCGCGTCTCGCGGACCGTCGCGATTTTTCCATACGTTCCGGATAAAAGCGAAAACACGTTGGCGCGATGTCCCCGCATTTTCCGCTTTTTCCCACCGCCGCGGCGGACAGCGCGCGGACACGGGCCGGGTAAAAGCTGTTTATCTTCATCGGCGACCGAACGATTCGGAGCGCGCGGCAACGGCGAGTCGCCGGGAAAAAAGGAGGAAAAAGGAGGAAACGGCGGAAACACGCTACGAATTCCCTCCTTGGCTTCGTTATTTTTCCTCCGGTGTAGCTTGGCCCCTTAATGGAGGAACAGCGTTCGATTTTCCACGCGAATGGAGTGCCTCTTAAATATTCAATCCACCGCGTTACCCGGGCTTGTCCTCTTTCGTTCTCTTCTTTATTCCCTTCTCTCTTCCCTTTTCTCCTTCTTGCCTCTCTCCAGTCGGGAAAAAACCATTCCTTACCTCCACTCGAGGACAGGACTAGCCCTTTGATTCCCTGACCTCTTCTCTCTCTCAGTCCCTCTTTTCTGGCTCGAGATGCGTGTCGCGGCGACGCAGGTGCGGCTGCTGCGGGCATTTCGTTATCGAGTTTGTCTCGTCGGGGTGATTACGCGATTTACGCTGGTTTAACCCTGACCCGTGGCGAGAAGCTCCTTTGCATCGGAGAAAGTTCCTCCCTCGCTGCATCCCTGGCTCTCTATTTTTCTCTCTCTCCCTCTCTTTTCCCTTTCGCCTTTTTCCGCGGAGAAAGCGCGAGACTTTCGATCACGGACTTGGCGTCCGCTCGATTGCCAAAGTTACAGAGCACGGGTTCGGAAGATTCGGTCACGGAAAGGTTAGTAGGTCGCGCAACTTCCCTCGCAACTACTCCGCAACGCGCGTTGGACAAGTTTCGCGAAGGGAATTCTCGAAAGCAAAAGGAACACCGCGGGAATGCGATCGCGAGAGCATCTCGAGCATGCAACCGCGATCACTTTTCCGAAATCTTTCGACGCCGAACGTCGGGAACGAGAGGAAACGAGGACGAGTCGGCGTATCGTTCCCGACGCTTCCATCTTGGAACTCGCTCGGAAATATCCGAGGAGAACTGCAGGATGTTAGCACAGAGAAAGAGAGAGAGAGAGAGAGAGAGAGAAACGAAGCTGCGAGGATTTTCTTTTCCGTGAAAGTTGGTTTATTCGCAGGGTGCTCGCGCGAGGTCGACTTTAATCGATATTACCGCCCCGTGGNAGAGAGAGAGAGAGAGAGAGAGAGGGTGAAGCGAGGGTGGGGAAACGAAGCTGCGAGGATTTTCTTTTCCGTGAAAGTTGGTTTATTCGCAGGGTGCTCGCGCGAGGTCGACTTTAATCGATATTACCGCCCCGTGGAAATTAGATCTTCGCGGAGGAGAAATAATTACGGAAGAGTTGGGTCGTCGCGGCGACGGAAAGGGTGAAAGACTCCCGAAGGAAATTGTGATTTCATTTGTCTTTAACGACGGGCCAGTTTAAAGGGAAAAGAAGAAAGGTAGGGAACGTCTCGGACAGACTCGAGGAAAGCTCGAGAGTGCCTGGCGAAATTCAAAGGAGAGAACTCTGCAACTCCTAACGCGATTTCTTTTATGCCGGTTCCCTTTGTCTCGCGGCCACTCCTTCGTTTCGTGCTTCCGTCTCGCGTCCAGCGATATCGATCTCGCGCCTGCAATTAGGGCCAATTTCCCTTCTCCGACCAACCACCTTCTTCCCCGTTCCTTTTTTCCCCAAACGCGGCGAGGCCATCGATCCGCTCGAGGAACACGGACGTCGCGGAATTGCTCAAGATGAATAATCGTCCGCGCAAAAGTCCCTTACGAAACGTCGCGCGACGTCCGTCCCCCGTTGACATTTTGCCGCGAGTTCGCGGCCAACTCCGGGATTACTAGAAATCGGCCAACGCCGCGTGGGCGGCCATCGCGCATTCTTCGACTGGCCGCGACGCTGTACCGCCGACAAGCCACATCTCTCTTCGAGAGATCGCCGATTCTCTCCAAGACTCTCGGGGAACGAAGAAGTCGACGCGAGTCGCTCCGTGGAAAATCGGAGCAAAGTCCTGCGCGCGTCCAGAGACACGCGGCTGAAAACAATGGGCGAGGTGGCAGAAAGAGAGGAGGAGAGCCGACGCGGGAGGAGGACGGCGGAGAAGGACGATGGAGAACGGCGATGGACAGCGAGGAAGAGCCAGCAGCCGCGGAAGATCCGGCTCGTATCTCGCTGGATCTTGCGTGCGAGTGTCCTCGCGGAAAGGGGATGAGCGTGACGAGGGAAAAAGGGCGAGAGGGAGACGGCGAAGGGTGGCGAGAGGCGAGGCGAGGACGCACCGCGTCGGCGGATCAATAAGAGCGGGTTCGAGGTTGGCGCATGCGAGTCCGGGGACCAATGCGAGCGCGAGGGTAGTTTCCACCAGCCTAGCCGCCCTTGGGCCAACGAGCACGGGGCCAGAGAGGAGGAGGCGGTGGAGTGTGCGACGCCCAGGGCCGGCCACCCCCGATTCCAAACTTTATACCCTGCCCCCTTTTTTCCCCCCTTTCTTCCCCCTTTCTTCCACTCTCCTCTCGCCTTTCCCGATTCCGCAATTCCGATCCGCGTGCTTACGCGCGTTCTCCCGACGATCGCCAGCGCCGATACTCGCTCGGCGAACGGTGCCGATTCGCCGGATAACGAATTTTCCAGCGTCGGGTCGGACGCAGGAACGTAGGCGTCGAGACTTCGAAATTCGTCGAATTCGACCGCGACGCTGGTGCTTTGGTATTCGCCTGTGTTTCTCCGCGGGTTTTACCTCGTCCGGATGCACGGTTCCCAGCGTCGGAGAAGAACGGGAGAAACGGGGCCGTTCGTAAGGATATCACGTATCCGCGCGGCGCTGGGCATGCAGATCCCTGCACCCGGTTCTTTGTCGCTCGCGCCTCGGTCGCTAGACCACGCTGGCAGATGTTTCATCGGCGCTTCGCTTTTTCGCCGGTTCGCCCGGAATTAGAGATCGCGTCTGTGCGATCGCCGATCGAGGGAAGAAACTAGACGCGACTCGTGGAGGGTGGAGCAGGGCACGGCATTGCCTGCCGCGCGAGGTTAATCGTTGCCGAGGGTGAAGGACCTTCGACACCGAGCACCGCCCCTACTTTCTTTACGCTATCGTTCGCCGCTCTGCCACCTAATTACGCGCCACCGCGCTTGTAATATCCCGTTTACTCGCGGAACAAAGAAATCCGTCCGCGTAGACAGCGAACGCACCCGCGTCGCGACTCCTCGTCGGTTTACGCGCGAGCGCCAAGCGTTATCGCGTCACCGTGTTACCGTAGCGTTCTGTCCGTCGCCGCGTGGAAACCGGCTGTTTTCGATCCTATCGCTTCGCGTTATCCGAGCTATCGATATTTAACCGGTGGCTCTCTCACCGGTCGGAATAATCGCGATCGATCGCGCGCCTCTAACCTCTATCTCCTCTTAAAACCCGATCGTTGCGACTGGTCGAGCAGCGTCGTAGACTCGATCGGTCGATCCTTCATCGCGAATTAATACGATCAGCTCGACGAGATAGCGCTTTTTATCCGGATCTGGCGGAACGCGCGCGAGGAAAGACGCGGCGCGTTAACGAGCCTCCGCGTGGAAATTTATCTGGCCGCCGGGAGAAAACGCGGCGGATAATTAGCGGTTGCGTGGCCCGCGATTTTGCCGCGGCGATAATTGAAAATTGCCCGCGTTTCCCTCTCGCTCGATCCGACACCGCGGACACCGCGGTGGCTCGCGTCGAAGACTAGCCGAGGACCGAGACGATCACGCTCGCGGTATCTGGCCGACGCGATCTGCTCGTTACCAATTAGTCGTCGATGTAACGGGTGATTATGCGCGACTGAAGCATCGCGCGATAGCCCGTTGTCGGTAATAAACGAGCTAGGAGATGGCGGATGCTCGGCGAACGGGACGGTCGATCGATTTCGACGAAGGTCGCCAAAGAGACATCCTCTTAAGGACGCTCACCCTTCTCCTCTGCTCGACTTTCCGCCATCCCCCGAGTCTCTCCTCCAGTCTCTCCGAGAGATCGCCGTCTCGAACAAAACCCTGGATACAGTGACCTAATTCCCTTCTATTACGCTCCGTCGTACCTGCTTATCCGTCTGCGCGTACAGACACACGCGCGCGTTTCTTTCTTTCTTTTTTCTCTCTCTCTCTCTCTCTCTCTCTCCGCTTGGTACCCTCTCTAGTGCTCCTTGAACACCGAGGTGGACGTTCACTCGCGTTTCTGCGTGTCAAGGCACGACGACTCAATTCATCGACAGGCTCGTAAATCGTCTCGTTACGAACCAGTCACGATGGTCACTGATTCGTGACGGTATTAGCCGCGGCACCTGTGCAGGTAGCGGGCCGCAAAACAGGCCAACAGGGGGCAGGTGTAAACGACCCACGCGACCGTTCACCCTTTCCTCTCCGACCCTTCGATGAAATTTTCAGCCCGGCAGGTGCGTCTCGCCGTCCTGCGAGATAACGCGCCGAGTCGCCGATTGAAATTCCACAGCCGGCTCATTAGCTGGGCCCTGTCGCCGCCGATCCGAACGCCTAATCGCGTATCGACGCTCGTCGAACGAAAAATTACGACCGTCCACAGAGACCATCGTCGGGGCTTCGAATCGTTTCGAAAGTAACGTAGAAGCCTCGCGGACGAAGGTTACTCGCGCCGCGACTATCGCGCCAGTCGAGATTACCGGCCTCGCGCGTTTTATTTTCACCAGTTTCGAAACATACCGCGCGGGAGCTTCCTGCGAAATTAATTTCCACTTTTATCGAGGACGATGCCGCTCGTCCTCGTCGTAACGGTCGCTCGTCGCTTCGCAGACGTTTCCTATTATTCCCCGAGCGCGAAGGTTACGGGGATACAGCGGGAAAATAAGACGGTCGGAAATAGAATCGCGTCCGAGCTCCTGGAGGTATCGCTGTCGCGCACTGCTTTGCACGTACTACTTTTATGGAAGTTAAAAGATTTCTTTTTTCACTTGCCCGAGTCAACTGGCACGCGCGCGAAAGTACGGGTAACGCGGACTTCGTGTTTTTGCTTGTAAATCCTTGGCCGGAAACGTGTCTCGCAGGATTATCCTCGGCGCGCGATATATCGGGCGTAACGGATGGTGCTGTCGTGGATATCGACAAACCAGTGACACCTTTCGTACAAATTAACGGCGACCGCGCGAAATACGCGCGGAATACCCGCGACTGTTATCCACCCGAGCACATTCGGCCGCGATAATTCCGGCGTTGACGGGGCGCGCTCGGCGGCAGGCACGCGAGGCGGAAGAGAGGAAGGTTGGATGGCGTCGCCGCGGTGATTAACGAACGCGCGACGCGGAGGCTCGTCGGCGACGAGCGAGAAGACGCCGGTGTCCGGCCACACGGGTTCTTTTTGCGCGCACGCCTCGGCCGGCAGGAGCG